>CM062804.1:1021700648-1022300648 GCA_031772625.1 Pinus tabuliformis
AATCAAAATATGTTTTCCTATAAAATTGGGGTAACCTTAGGAAAAAATAAATATTGCAGTGCTCCTTTTATATCAATGACATGCACCGTGAATCATGATGTAAATGATGTGGCATTATTGATTAATAAACTTATAAGAAATGAAAATGGAGGATTTAATTTTTCCTTGCCTCGAAATGGATATACCTTGCTTTTTTCCTCCATTTTCTTTCTTGTTTGGAGTGTGGATTTTATCTCAATAGTGTGGCACATGGTGGGAGGCATTAATCTAATAAAAGTTTTAGCCACACATGATAAATCTTCATCTCTAGTTCATTCAAGCTTCATAGGCAATCAAGTCTCCCATTATATGATGTATCACTCTATGTCATTAGTATTTATAAGTGTCATGTGTTTATTATTGGTAAAGTAATCAATAGTAAAAGATTTTTTGGATTTTATATATCGCAATAAAAATTTATGTTCATAAATAAATGAGAATATTAGTGTTTAAGATAAAGTGTAGATTATTGTTTAAATTACATATAATTTTTAGAGACATTTTAAGTTATTAAAAAAAAAATTATGACAAATCTTTATGTAAAAATAAAATAATTTATATTTATTTTATTTTTAGTGAACAAATATTTTGATATAAGTATGAGTAAGTTTAATTACTATTCATTAAGTATTTATTTTAGTAGTAAGTTTTGGAATGTGTTGATGGAAATTTTAAAATATTAGTGTTATGAATGATAAATAGTTAAAAACAATGGATGTAATCTAATTATAATACATAATTTTGTAATGATTCTTGTTCATGAAATTAATATTATGGTATTAATATTAAAATTACAAATAATATATTAATAAGTATATTGGAAGTTAAATTTGATATAGAGGTATATATTTTAAAATTATGATTAGTTATGTAATAAATTTAAAGAGTATGATTTAATTGAGTATGTGAGAGAGATAAAAATGATTTTTTTATAATTTGAAAAATAGTCAGAATGTCATTTTGTGAGATATATTCAATTTAGATTTTACTATGATTCATGATTTTTTTGGCATAATAATGTTTTGAATTTATTTATCGATAGTATGATCTCATAGTTCATAACAGTGAGTAACTTTTCATAATTTTGGAAAATAAGGTTGATTGAAGGATAATTCTTATTAGCAAATTTATATGTATGGCTTAATTTATGTTTCATATACTAGAAAAGAAAGATAATAGATGAGGGATATTCTTTTGAGTATGGAATAGCCTCTTGTTGGTCATGAAATTGGAAATAAACAAGAAAATGCATATCAGAAATTAGCACTTAAGCATGCATTTCAACATTCCATGGTGTATTATGGTTTAGGGAAAGTGTTGCATTGGATTTAAAACTTGATATTTTATTCTATTTTGTATTTATTACTATAAATTTTAAATGTAAGGATAATGATGTTGTATTCTATAATTTCATGTCTGATTATTTTCCATGATATTATGATGTTATATTCCTCTCTCTCTCTCTCTCTCTCTCCTCTCTCTCTCTCTCTCTCTCTCTCTCTTACTCCTACTCCCCCTCTCCCTCTCCTAGTATCCCAGTTTCTTCTTCCCCCCTCCCCTCCCTCTCTCTCCCACTCTTTCTTTCCCTCTTTCTCTCCCTCCTCTCTTACTCTCTCCTCTCACTCTCTCCTCTCCTCACTCTCTCCCCTGTCCTCTCCCTTCATCCTCTCTCCCTTTCTCTCCATTTCCCTCTCCCTCTCCCTCTCATAGGCCCCTTTCCCACATAGCCCGATCCTCCTCTTGCACTCTCTCCCACTTTCCATCTCCTTCCCCTCCCTCCTCTCTCCTCTCTCTTTCTCTACCTCTCTCTCTTTGTCTATCTCACTCTCATTATCTCTCTCTCATACCTATCTCCATCTCTCTCCTCTCTCTCTCTTCTTCTCCTCTCTCTCTCTCTCTCCTCTCATCTCTCTCACCCCTCCCTTCCTCTTCCCTATCTCTCTCCTCTCCATCCCTCAACACTATTCCTCCTATTCCTCTTCCCTCCTCACTCTCTTTCTCCCTCTCCTTCCTCCATATCTCTCTCCCTCCCCCCCCCCTCTCTTGCTCCCTCTCTCCCTCTCATTCTCTCTCCCTTGCTCACTCTCCCTCTCCTACCGCCCTATCTCTCCCACTATCTCCCTCTTCTTCTCCCTGTCCCCTCTCCCCCTCCCCCTCTCTCGCCCTATCCTCATCTCCCTCCTTCCCCTCTCCAATTCTCTTCCATTCTCCCTCCCCCTCTCCGTGCTCTGTCTTGCTACTCTATCCCTACCCCCCCCCTCTCTCTCTCTCCTTCCTCTTTCTTACTCCCTCCCCCTCCTCCTCCCAATCCCCCTCTCCATTTCCCCTTCTCTTAGCCCACATATCTCTCTCTTTACCCCTCTTCATCCCCCTCTCCCTATCCTCCTCTATCCCTCCCTCTCTCTCTCTCTCTCATCCTCCTCTCTCTCTCTCTCTCTCTCTCTCTCTCTCTCTCTCTCTCTCTCTCTCTCCCCCTTCCCCTCTCCCACTCTCATACCCTCCCACTCTCACTCCTCCTCCTACTCTCCGACTATCTCCCCTGTTTTTCTATCTCTCTACTCCTCCCCCTCTCTCCCCTTCTACCTCTCCCCTCTCTCTATCCCTCTCTCTCTCTCTATCTCTCCCTCTCCTCCTCTCTCTCTCTCTCTACCTCTCCCTCCTAACCCCCCTCTCCCTCTCTCTTCCCCTCTCACTCTCATTCCCCTTCCCTCTTTGCCTCTCTCTCCCCCATTATCTCTCTCCCTCTCTCTCTTTCACCTCATCTATCCCACCTTTCCCCTACCTCTCTCTAGTTCTCTCTCTTCCCCCTCCCTGCACCTCTTTCTCTCTCCCTCTCTCTCTCCCTCACCCACTCTCTCCCCCTCTCACTCCCTCTCTCTCACACTCTCCTGCCCTCTTCTCCCCCCCTCTCTCCTCTCTCTTTGTCCTCTCACTCACTCCCTCCTCTCACTCTTCCTCCCTCCCTCCCCCCTCCCTCTCTTTCCTCCCTCCCCCCTCCCTCTCTTTCCTCCCCCCTCCCTCTCTTTCCCTTCATCTCCCTTTCTCTCCCTCTCCCTCTCCCCCTCCCTCTCCCCCTCTCTCACCATATCCCCTTCCCAACTCCCGGGAACTCCCGCTCTCCATATCTCTCCGCCCATCCCTTCTCACCCCGCTCCCCTCTCTCCCTCACACTCTTTATCACTTTATCTCTCCTGCTCTCCCTGCCCCCTCCCCTAACTCTCCCTCCCTCTCCCTCTTCTCCCTCTTTTTCCCTCCCCTTTTCCCACTCTCTTCCCCTCCCTAATGCCCTCACCCTCTCCCTCTCCCACTCCCTCTACCCTAATCTCTCTCTCCCCCCCATCTCTCTCTCTAACCCTATGATCTCTCTCTCACTCTCTCTCCCTCCCCATCTCCTTCCCCCAACTCCCTCTATCATCCCACTTCCCTCCTCTCTTACCCCCACTTCCTCCCCCTCTCTTCTTTCTTCGTCTCCCTTCCTCCCTCCCTCTCTCTCTCACTGTCTCCCTATCGCTATGTCTCTCCCTCCCCTCCTACTCTCTCTCTCTCTCTCACCCCCACCACCCTCCTGCCCTCTCTTCCTCTCCCTCTCCCCTCCCCTTCTCATGCTCACTCTTCATCTCCCTCCCTTTCCTCCTCTCTCTCTCTATCACTCTCCCTCCTTCTCCCTCTCCATCTTTCCCCCTCTACTCATCTCCTGCTCTCTTTCCCTCACCTTCCTCTCTCCCACTTCTCTCCCAATCCCCCCCCCCCCTCTCTCTCTTTCTCTCTCTCTCTCTCTCTCTCTCTCTCTCTCTCCCTATCTGTGTCTCTCTCTTCTTCTCCCCTTTCCCCTCTCTCAGGCTCTCCCTCTCCTTCTCCCCTCTCTCCCCCCACCTATCTCTCTCTTTTCCCTATATCCCCCCGGTCCCTCACTATCCACTTCCCATCCCCCCCCCACACCATTCTCCCGCCCTATCTTTTTCTCACTCCCTCCCTATCTCACCCCCTCTACATCTTCCTCTCTTCTTTCTCCCTCTCCCTTCTTTCCTCTATCTCCCTCTCTCCCTTTCCCTCTCGCTCCCTCCTTCTCTCTCTCCCTCTACCAGAGTCTCTCTCTCCCTGTCTACCCTCTCTCTCTCCTCCCTCCCTCCTCTGTCCCAATATCTCCACCCCCCCCTTCTCCTTCTCCCTCTCCCCCATCCCTCTCCCCTCTCCCCTCCCCCTCTGCCTCCATGTCCCTCTCTCTCTCCCTCTCCCCCTTTCCCAATATCTTCCCCATCCCCATCCTCCTATCCCAATCTCTCTCCCCCTCTCCCTCTCTTCCTCCTTGACTCTCTCCCTCTCCCCATTGCGTTATCCCGCTCTCTCCCACTCTCGCACTATCTCCCCCTCTCCCTATCTCCATCTCTCCCCCACCTATCTCTCTCTCTCTTTCACTCTCCCTACCCCTCTACCCGACACTCCCTCTCCCTATCCTACTCTCTCTCCCACATATATATCTCTCTCTCCCCCACTCCATCTCCCTATCCTCCTCTCTCTGAAATCTCTCTCTCTCTCCCTCTGTCCCTCTCCCTATCGTCCTCTATCCGACCCCTCTCTCTCTCCCCCACTTCCTCTCCCTATCCTCCTCTCTCCCAGACCTATATCTCTCTCCCACCCCCCCTATCTTCTCCCTCCCTCTATCTCCCATCTCCCTCCCCCTCTTTTATTATCCCTCTCCCTCTGTCTCCCTCTTTCTCCTCTCTCACTCCTTCTCTCTCTCTCTCTCTCTCTCTCTCTCTCTCTCTCTCTCTCTTCTCTTCCACTATCTACCTCCCTTTCCCTCTCCCTCTAGCCCACAGCCTCTCTCTGCCTCTCGTCCTCTCCCTCCCCCTCAACTACTCTCTCACACTCTTTCTCCCTCTCCCTCTCCCACTATCTTCCTCTCTCTCTCTCCCCCCTCCCCCCCTTCCTTCTTGCCCTCTCCTCCTCTCCTTCCCCCTCTTCCCCTCTCTACCTCTCTCGTTCTTCTCCCAATCCTTCTCCCCCTCTACCCTCACATCTATCTCTCTCGCTCTGACCCTCTCCCTCCATGTCTCCCATGCTCCCTCTCCCCATCCTCCTCCCTCCCCCAACTCTCTCTTCTCACCCTTCCCCATCCCTCTCTTCCTAGCCCTCGCTCTCATTATCTCTCTCTCAATATCACCATCATATCATCAAACAAGCTAAAGCATGTCATTTAACAAACAAAAGCATAATCATCATTATCATAATCATATCATTTAACAAATACAATCCACATCATGTAGCAGAAAAAAACAACTTATGAATGAGAAATCAATTATAGGCATATTATCTAAGAAACACAATCATTATATCATCTAACAAACAATAAAACAAATAATACTAAAATATATACACATTAAACGTGCACAAAATTGTCAACATCATATTATCTTTCAATGCAATCATATTACCTAAGTAGCAAAAGAACAACCATCATATCACATAAATAAACAAAAATTGCTTTCATTTAAAAAAACACATAAAATACACCAACATATACATATCATTTTAAATAAAAAACAATGTCTATACATAAATATCAATGTCATGTCATCTAAGAAATATATCATATCATAAAATAATACAATTTATTGGTACATTAAAAAAAAATTTAGCCTATTTTCACATTTAAATAAACAAACACATCCATTTCACATATCTTATAAAAATAAATATAAAAATCTACTCATGAATAAATTCTTTTATATCATCCATTTTCCTAAAAATAAATAATTACATATAATAAAATAGTACAAAGATATCTTTTCACATTATAATAATAAATTATAAATCAAAACATTCAATTTACAAAAATATTCCTATATAATTTCAAATCAATAAATAATTATACAAACATAAATATAACTAAACAATTCAAGTACAATAATTAAGTGAAAAACGCATTCACTAATAACGATATAGATATAAATGATATAAATCAAATACCATAGGATATAGAACAATAACTTTAAGTATATTATATTAGTTTTATTTGTTATATATTTAATAATTTAATATAAATATTTATTGAATAAATTAAATATTTAAAATAAGAAAATCAAATATTAAAAAAAAAATTAAAAATTTGTTTATATAAAAAATTGAAATACTTAAATGTAAGAAAATAATTTAAAATATTGACCGATAGATAAGTGGAATAAAAGGAGAATTCTACCCTATTGATAAGTGGAGTAAAAAGAGAATTCTACCCTATGGATGACAATAGTGAGAAGAAACTACCTCTTAACAAGTTGAAAAATATAGTCAAGATATGTGGAAGAGTCCAAAAGCTTCTAAAAGTGGTAGCAGGATTCATCAATTCAAAAGAAAACGCAATGTTGAAAGAGTTAAAAAAACAACTTAAAATGTAAAATAAGGAATGATATAGATTTGAAGCTTCACAGAATTTCACACACTGACATTTAGACATTAGTTCATATTTTGTAAACTGTGACTTGGAAAAGCTATTAGATGTTATGAGGCTTTAGGACAAAGAACTAACCCCGTTTTCAAACAGAACTAACGATGTTTTCTGGGTTTTATGACGAAGAACATTGCCATCAAACAGAACAGGCCAATAAAATCGAAAGTCTTTAGCACCAAGAACAGAGCACGAAGAAAAAAATAAACTAAAAATAAGAAGAATTAAACAGCAAAAGGAGATTAATGAAATGGAGCGAGCAATAACAAAACATTAAAATTTAAAAACATTAACATTTATGAAAACATAAATCATAAATATGAATATAAAATAAATAACTGTCATGGCGGTATCAAATATCATCCATGCATCCCTTCTGGCTGATCCTCTTGGTCAAAACCAAAGAATAAATCATAAATACGAATATAATATAAAATAAATACCTGTCATGGCTGTACGCTACTGCCGTCTCTGGCAGGCCTGGCTGAAGAATACAGTCCATACGCATGATTCTCAAGGCCAATTCCAGAAGCTGATCAGCTGTAACTCTTCTCTAGAATTAGGGAATTCCATTAAATTTTTCCGTTGTTGTTCCCTACCTTCCGCATGAATCATGTCAACTCTGGAATAAGGTGGCATCGTCGAGCCTGGACTATGTGGATTAAGAACACGCTCCGCTGCAGAGGTGTACTGAAGGAGATCCGCGTGGGCAGCCGCCAGTTCCTTTTGTAGCTGTTGCACCTATCTCTGCAGCGTGGAGATCGCTCCAACGCACCGATAAACGAGATCTTTCAAGCGATCTTTGGCTTCATATGTCAGAGAATTCACCGCGTCCTCCCGTTGATGGGGCTCCAAATCGTTGGGTACTTTGGCCACGTTCCTTACTCCGAAGATCTTGTGAATATTGGCAAATTTTTGAGGTTTTTCCAGAGGAAAATACGACACAAATACAAACTCTGAGTTTGAAGGCAGCGCACAGTGAGTTCGACGAATTCGAAGCCATCTCTGCCACTAAACATAAACCATCATGATTTACTATGGCGGAAAAGAAATCAATATATGACTCATAATTATGACTAACTGCGAGGTAAATAATTATTTAAATCAGTACAGAAAATAACCAGAGAACGCACCTTTTCTTGATATAGAGATTTTTTTAATTGGGTTGTTGAAATTCCACAGGCACACGCAATTGAGCAAATCTTGGTTTATTTGAGTGCACACGGCTGCCGTTGTTGATGACGAATTTTGCAGTCGAAGTACCAACCCTGGTGTGGTGATCTGGGCTCAATTTTTGAGTGGAAATTGGTCGGAACCCTAACTTGTGCTCAACGAAGCGTTATATGAACAGTTAACCCTGAATCAAGACACTGTGCTTTGAGTGTCATATGGTATGCTTGTATCTCATAGGAATCGCCACAGCTGCTCGAAATTTGAAGATCTTTCCTTCTCATGTACAGATCAACTCTCAAAGAATGGTATCTCAGAAATATTTCTTCTGGAAACAGTAGTATCAATATCGTAAGCTAATTTGATTTCCTGGTCGTGCGCGGGTCGATCTCCATGACTAGTGTCTGCACATAAATACGACTAAATCGAGATCTCAGTTTCCTCAAGGGCTCAACTTCCGTTGTTGATAAAAAGAATGAGGAAGGAGGCATTGCAGAGGAGTTAAATGTTAGTTTAGGAAGATGGAGGTGGTACTCCAAGTGCCCATCAGCTTTTCCCAAACAACTAAAGGCCGTGATGTGAAAGGAAGACAAACAGAAAGAGGAATGTGAGTATGGACCACACGATTGAATACAAGTGATAGATAGAAGAGGAAGTGTCTTCTATGGGGTTTCAGAAGAGCATATACAGATGACAGATAGAAGAGGAAGATGTCAACAAAAAAATTTGAACTATTCGCTTGAACTTACCCATATATATGCACCGCACAATAACATTATCTATTTCAAAACGACATAAAAATTCCAGGCCACGACTCCTTTATCTCAAAAAAAATGTGATCCGTTAAAGGTGAAGCAGATCACACTTTACCACAATGTCTATAACAGAAACGCATGACACGCTGAAGTTCTTGTGCATAAAGATTCCAGGCGTACGGTTAAAGGAGGAGCGGATCACGTTTAATTGAACATACCATAAAAACTTAAAAACTAATTAAACAAACTGGTGAAGCTTATGGGAAATATGATATATTAAATTAAACTAAAAAGTAGTTCAATTATCAAAAGGAGGAGTGGATCACAGTTTAATTGAACACACCATAAAAACTTAAAAACTAATTAAACATACTCGTGAAGCTTATGGGAAATATGATATATTAAATTAAATTGCAAAGTAGTTCAATTATTAAAAATGTTTCCAAAAATTATTATTCATAAAATTCATGGCAGATTCATCGCAAATTAATGGAGCCATGGCCACTAATCTATTCTATTGAATGAGAATGGGAATGGAAGCTATTACATACCTGTACCTTGAATTTTTCTGGAGAAGGATGTTGAGGGGTTTGCATTATATTGAAGTCCCGTGAATTCATTGAAAAAGTCAACATTACCATCCTCCTACAAGATAGGATGACATGAACAAGTTATCAATAAATGAACACGTAATTAAATCTGCAACAAACACGTTGTTAAACCTGTAACATTTTCAATTAAATTTGATACCAAAACAAAGCTTCAAACCATACTATATAAATAGAATTCAGTACCATCCATGCATACAATCACATACACAAAGATGGCATGACTATCACACACAAATTGACATACTCAAACAATAGACTTACTCACTCACACGGAAACCAAACACACATCTAAGCACGCAGACTTGCCAATCTGAATATAGAAGATTGAAACCAACCACACATCTAAACACACAGACTTGCCAATCTGAATATAGATAGATGAGGAGAAAAATACTGGAAAATGATAAGAATTTCCCTCCTTCCTTCGATGAGTATATTCTCCGGGCTGCCGGGTATATGTAGTTCCCACGCCCTTTTGAAGGTTTTGTCGACGCCGAGCATTATACGTTGCCGAGTGTTATAGGTTGGTTTCTGGTTATGTTCTAATATGCACCTGTAAACACCGGCGTGTAATACACTGACAAACGATGTTTTTGTCAGACGAACTTGACATAAAACAAACGCAAATACCGACGTGTAATACGCTGACAAACGATGCTTTTGTCAGAGAATATAACGAACTTGAAATAAAACAAACACAACAGCCATTGTTCGACTGGAATATGCCGCTTTATTGTCAGATATCCTAACAAATTACAGGTGCCCACTACTCCGCATAAATTCTTTTGTTGAGAAGATTGGGTATATTTCAAATTTAAAAATCGCGTTGGTATATTGAGAACCAGTCCGCACAGCTTTGAAAGGAGGCTAAATAATGTTTCAAATCGCTTTTCATTATTTATGGCTCTCTCATGTGATGTTCACATAATGAGTTTTCTTCATGAGTTTGCTTCAGATTATTTTTCAAATTCTAGTATGATATACTAACCGTAGAAGCTTTCTAAATACAGTTGTGGACATTTTAGTTTGGAAATTATTTTTTTATTCTACAATTGTATCACATTTGTGAAAGTTAAAAGTAAAAACATAATAGTCTTAAATTTAGAAAATATTAATTATAGTCTTGAAAGTTCAGACAAGCAAAACGATAATGACTATATTTAGAAACAAGAAAATAATTTGCATTCTTGAATATTTTTATCACATTTAAGCAAACTCCAATTGTTGAATTTAAAAAATATTACTTAAATTTATTAAATTTTTGAAATACAAAATTTAGAGAGAAGATCCCTAACTCCATTCTCCAATGTCATAGAAAAAACAAAAACAGTTAAATTTAAAAATAAAAAATCTTACAAAATAGTTAAAGAAACCTTACAAAGTTATTGGTGAAATTAAAAAAGAAAAATGTGAATTGCTTGCATGAAAATGCACAAAGTTAACGCATCAATTCAAAGGGTGAATCTATATATAAGTGGCCTAAACAGTGGATGCCCTCTAAAACTTTTCTACACAACATCTCGATGATGTCTTGAATAATGACAAGGAATTCGCAGAATTATGAACCAGCAATGAGGGTAATTATAATTATTGTTTTTTTCGCTATATAGTAAAATTTTCAAAATGGTAGGTTCCTTAACAACAAAATCCCATATAAGAATTAATAATACTATACTCTAAGAAATAAAAATCATATGGATTAATAGTATTTTTAATTAATAATAAAAAGACAGTTAATTTATAGTGTTTTTTTCTAAATAATCTTAGATTCTAAAATTTTGAATGATACATTATACAAATAAATTATTTATCTCAAATTTATGGATAGATTAATTTTTTTCAATATTTTTAAGAGTGTTGCAAAACCTTAGCTGTAGTTTCTAAATTTTTGAGGGCTTATTTTCTTAAGGTCCATTAGTTGTATGATTACAACGAGGGAAATAATATGGAAGCATCCACTAATATTTTGATTTTAAAATAAATATATTAATATATATATGAATTATCTAATTATAATAAATTCATTATTAGATATTCATATTTATTGCGCTATATATTAACATCCACTAATTGTTTAATACAATATGTGTACCTTAACCAAAAGGCATTATGAATGCCAAAAAACTGAGATGTCCCATAACCCATATAACCCTTATTTTATAGTCACCACTAGTACTCTTAGAGAATTACAAACTCTACCACAATTCCATCTCTAACTACTATTACCATTAAGAGAAAATGACATTGATTACTTTATAATCCTTAACATACAATCTCTAAAATTAGGTAAACCAAATCTTCCATAATGCCACCTCTAGCAACTATTGCCGTTAACAAAAAATGGCATTGATTACATTATAATCCTTAACATACAAACCCTAAAATTTGGTAAACCATAGTGCACAGTGATCTTTAACACAATGAATTCTAGGAATTATTCTGCCCTAGTACAGTGTCACGATAAAGACATTGTGACTCCTAAAATGTCACAACACATATCAACTTTAATACTTAGCACATTAACTATAACCTATATATACTTAAATTGGCATAACATAGTCAATGTAGAGGTGAATCAAGTGTAGCTCCTTCAAATTAAATTACATTATAAGGGGATATAAAAAATGTTGAGTATTATGTAGATGATATTTTGACTATTGACATTGACCGAAAGAGCACTTTATGGAAGTTAGTCTATGCAATGATATTGATGAACACTCATAATTCTCCCATTAGATAATATCATAATGGTATATATTTTGTAGATCAATTGGGGCCTTAATGTTGGTGTGTCAAGCACATTTCAGCTATTATGCTTATTCTTTCACAAACTTAATTGTATATTTCTCAGATTTTATAAAACAATATTGATGAGTACTCATAATTCTCCCTTCGATAATATGATAATGGCATATATTTTGTAGATCACTTGGGGCCTTAATTTTCGTGTGTCAAGCCCATTTCAACTATTATGCTTATTTTTTCACAAATTTAATTGTATATTTCTCAGATTTTATAAAACAATACGATTTTTTCAGGTTTATCCCTGGATGCACTTAAATTAGCAAAGCATAGATATGTTTTTCTTAATTTAATTATCTATATTTCAATGTTGATTAGATTCTATGAAAATACTAAAATCGATTCCTTCCAGAAGGTACCCATTGTGACTATCATTAGTTTTGTCCTGTTTCTGAGTAGAAATTAGAATTATCTTCACAAGCAGGATGGCTAAATTCCAATAATACTTTAAATGTGTATAGAAAGATCTGTTAGCTTCACTTAAGTACCCGTGTTGAGGATTTTTCTTATATTATTTGTTTAGCATTCAATTTTTAAATGTATGTCTCAAATTTCAATTGTGGAAAGTATTTTTGTCTTACATGAAAAGAGAATTAGAGTAGTGGAAGAAATCAACTGAGAATAATAGCCAAAAATAGAAATTACCACATTCAAAAGAGAATAAACCAAGAAAGAGATAATAGAATAAATGTTATTCTTATCATGATGAGGAGGTAATGGAGACATATATCGATATCCCATGTATCATAAAAATGGTAAGCGTTTATTTTATAGTGTCGCTCTATAAATTTGGAGTAAACATATTTTGATACATATTTCATTAGAATCTATTAAATGATAGAAGTGATTGTAGGAAGCAAAAACATTAACCGACACAACAACATCCAAGGAATTTTTCCGATGAGGTTGCAACCCACCAGTCATAGATGTTATAGGTTCTTCAGATTTCCTAGCTCAAAAGGCATGACTCCATTCGGAAATTGTTGGTTAAGTTAAATTGTAAAAGTTTCAGAAGATTCCCTAAAATGGATGGAATTTTAGCATTAGAAAATTTGAGAAAATGCTTAATACTTGCAACTATGGTAGTTGGCTGAAAGTGGCAGGGACTAAACTCTTAAGTTATTTGTGGAGAGATATAGATGTTTATGTCTTGAAAGCTGAGAGACAATGTCTAAGAGTAGGAGTCAAACAAGGATAATATTGTGTGATAAACCCAAATACTTGAGGTTAATGCATCTTCCCAAGTCCACATGACTACTCCCTGAATCATTGATGTAATTTGAAATCTATGCATTAATTTTTAATTGGAGTGAGGCAAGCCAAGATGACAATCTACTATTTATTGGGATAAATCCCAAATTTTCATTAAATGCCCACCAAATTATTATTTTCAAATTTCCATTAACAATTTTTCTACAACATTGTGATTGCCATGATAAAACATTCAGGCTAACACGTAAGAGTTCAGTTGAGTTAAAAGCTTCACTTGTCTTAGATAAGTATTCAATGTGTTAGTTTGAATGTTCACATTTATAATAGTTATCCATAAAATATGAGCTTAAAACTAATAAATACTAATATAAAATATCTTACTAAATATTTATCTAATTTAAATTGATTTCAAATATTGTTTTCAAATTTCTATTAACAATTATGTACCGTATGTGTGCACAATTATGAGTGCTAGGTAAAGAGGTTCAACCTTATATTAGTGAAAAAATTCAACTCATTTTGTGCATATTTATCCTTCATAATCGTTTCAGAAAATATAATACCAAATATTTTGTTGACAAGATTGAGTAGAAAGCTTCAAGTGTTAGAGGTAAGTATTTAATGTGATAACATAAAATATCATTAACACTTGAATTAGTTATCCATATAAAACTAGTAATAAAAATTATTGAGCAATGTAAGAATATTGAATAGGAAAGTTCCAAAGCAATATGATAAAATCTATGAGTTAGAAAATATTTAAATATATAAATAAGGTCTAATTTATAGACAAGATAGTATTTTTCATTCTGGGATACAATCTCAAGAAAGATTGATTTTTTATTGTCTAAAATACATCTTTGAATTCATAAATTAAATGAGCCCCCGAAGAAACCTTGGGGGTCTGAAATTCTACAAATTAAACAACTAGAACTCGAGTTTTTAAAAATAGCTACTAGAATTTGGTTTAAATTGAAATTAATTAAAATAATGGTAATGATAAAAGCTATTTCGTCTATAATTTAGACTACACGTAAAAATAATTATCTTAAACACATAATTAATATAATATTTAAATATATGTGCGTTAAAAATATTATAATTTTAATCCAATGTAATATAAGAACAACTAGTAATCAATAAATATATAATTTGTACAATAGTGATTTTTTTTCCAACACTATAAAAGTCTATCATTATTAGTTAAGATATTCATTTTTTGTTGTTATTGTTATTCAAGGAAAACTACTCCATCTGGAATGACCCATTAGTGGTCTACAAGGTGTCAGATGACTCATGGGCTTGGGTCATTAACCTACTTTCTATTTCCGTAAGCATTTTTAAATCTTAATTGTAGCACTTAAAACTATATTAATGATAATTTTACATGTATTATAATACATTTATAGGAGTAGTTAATTTAGTGAATATACATGTATTGGTTAGTTGATGTTTTAATACATTTTAGTGAATTTTTTATAGTGTCAAAAATATTTATCTAATAAATTTCAATGGTAAGTAATTATTATTTAGATAATACCATTTTTTGAGAATGTTAATAGTATGGTTTAAGTTTCTTGATAGGCTTGCAACTAATATATTACTCCAATTAAAACCATATATTTACTACAATTGAATAAGAACAAAATGAAATATAAGGATACATATGTAATTGAGAATATATTGAAAGTATCACCAAGTATTTGTAGAGCATAAAGATTACAAAATAGAAGCTTCCATGATTAATCCTAAAACTATGTGCCATTGATTTATGACAAAGACATCTCTCATCAATATTCTTTAGATGTGAGGGTATTACCTTATTGAGTAGATAGTCCAAGTAATGATTTTATTACAAATAAAATATAGATATAATTGAGCATATCGCGTTGTTAAAATACATTATGTGACAAAGCAAAAATTATTGGAGCATTTATAGATTTAGCAAAATAATAGTATGTGAAAAGTAAATAGGTTATTATGGTATATCAACTTGTACCATCACCAAAGGGGTTGGAAGCTATATTGGAAATAACCATTTAGGTACGAATGAGAAAATACATGAAAATTATTTTGTTTTTAGATTGATGTTATCACGAAGGTTTCACCCTTATAATAACATAGATTTGTATCAAAAGATACATGCCGAAAATATTGTAATGATATTTTCCCATACACATTTTCTTATTAGTATTATTTGTATTAGATTTTTTTCCTGATGTATATCATTTTGGGTCCCCATATTAAAATGAACACCATATTGTGGGACTTAAGGGTTATTTTTGTACATATTTTAACGAAAGTTCTTAGTTCACCATTAATGAAACAAACATAGATTTGATCATTGGCATTAGAAAGAGAGAAGTAATGTAATAAAAAGACGTAAATCATCCATAAAACATCATAATAGTAAGGAATGGAGAGTGATTTCTTTTCACTTGATTATGATGTGTATTGATATAATTAAAAAATTATTAAGGGAGCATGTAGATACATCAAATTTGATAATGAGCTAATAAAATATATTAATGTATGAACCTGAAAACCCTAAACCAAACTTCTCCAAAGAAAGAAATATCTAGCACAATAGATAAAGGTGAGTACTTTATATCATGTTTTAACTAGATGTTGAAACAATTGAAAGAGGAGGAAGTTATAGATCTATATAAAATTATTATGAGTACATGGTGAAGCCTACTACCAAAATTATCCATGCTATTACTAGAAGTTTCCTAATTCAGTTAGTATTTTTTTAAACAAAAGCTAGAAAGGATATTATGGGATATTGAATAGTGAAGGAAACAAGTCATAAAATTTATTATGTGGCGCATTTAAATTGATTTAACATTGATTCAGATTCATCAAATGTTGTGTTTCTTAGAATAAAGTCATTCCATATCTATTAAAAGAGATATATCAAATATGTATGCCTAAACATTAACAACTGATAAAAAATGTGAAATAAAATGAGTAAATGAAATAGAGTGCATGAGCTTAAATTGGAGATAGTGTAACTTAAAAATAAGGCTTTATAGTATCATGAAAGCTGAAACCACACTATTAAAATTGATGGTATGATATACAAATAATAGAAGATGTAATTAATGAAGAGATAATTGGTTCAAGCAACCTAGTTCAATGCATGTTTATAAAATCTTGGATTTTCACTTTTGTAGACCATATATATCGATGGAATTCAATAGATGATAAACAAATTGTGTAAGTATGCCATGGTTGCAAAGGAAATAATGAAATAGTTGAATATATGAATCTAAAAATCCTTATATACAATTCTATGAAGTCAAAAATATTTATAAAATAGAGTTAGAGGTTCTTGAGGCCTTCTCCATCATCAAATTATCAAGAAAGAATATGTTGAGACTATGTTAAGATGCTCAAATATTTAAAATAAATGGAAAAATGACACATATAAGTATGCATTTTATGCATACCTAATGAAATGTATTTTAAGATTGATACTGAAAGTTGTTTCATGTGAATGGACTTATTTTAATCCTTGACTATGATGGATATCATACCTTTATTAATTAGAGATATATAATAACTAACGTAAATGAATAATTACCATAAACTCTTGAACTTATGTGTAAAAATATTTGAACAAAGAAGGAATGTTTTCAAGTCACAAAGATATTTCAACTTTAACTTAAATGAAGTGTGTATTTGTTTACTGAGCTAAATCAAATATCTATGTCCAATATTTTGTAACTCATAAATAATGTAAAATAGAGTGCAATAGATTCACGTATTATTCACGATCTAACAAAACATAAGTTTTCATAGGAACATATAAGCTTGAGCCATTCTATTAAAACATATGATGTGATATCCAGGTATGAAAATATGTAACTAATGAAGAATAATTGTATTGAAGAAATATAGAGTAATGGAAATTTGAAAATGGTTCAATATATAGAATTCAATCTAGATTCTTCTTGAAGAAAGACATCAAAGATAACAATGGTCCTTTTTCACTTCCCTGTATTTTTTTTTATAACAGATCATAATCCTTTTGAGATTTAATAGCACAGTTGTATATAAATACTAAAAATATTAATTATCTCTAAGAATACATTTCTTGGCATAGGCCAGTTTAACAAAATTAAGGAAATGTTGAATTTGATCATTATCGCATTTAGGAAAATGTGTGGGTTAAACATACAATGGTTATTTTTCTCCATCATGATATGTTTTGGAAAACTATAACAATGCAATATAATAAAAGCTTGACAATGCTTCCTAATGGATACGTTCGAGGTTTATGAATATCTCTCACACTAAATCAAAGTAATTCTTCCTAAAATTTCTTTTGAGGTATAAAAGAATATTTCCAATCATGACATAAATTCACATGGATAATCTCTTTTATTTTAAGTAACACTATCTTCAATTTATACCACACATGCCCATATTTAGGATTACTCTACAGATTTTCATATTAAGGAACCTCTTAGCATTATCCTTAACCTTGAAAAAACAAAACCTAATTTCAGCTCTTATAAAAAGTCCCCTTCTTTTTGGGAAAAGTGGTGTCAACTTAAGCTTGTCAAAATTGCATCTTAAATTTTATTCTTCACGACAAATGAGAGCATCTTCATGACCTTTTATAGAACACTTTTGAATATTTATAACACATAACGCAACACAGAAAAGAATAACAGAATGATCCTTTCGATCAATGTTATTTTAATATCACAAAAAGAATCATGGGTATTTGTCTAAGAAATTTTTTGTTTCTCGTTGAAATTTTGATCATTGAAACACATGGTCAATAATAGATAATGCAGAAAAAATATCTTAGAAGACCATGAAAAAGAGGACTAACATATCATTTAGAAACCATCCTCTCACTTATTTCTATTAGATAAAAAATATTATCTAGAAATGAAAAAAATAAAAAAATTATGCCTAAAGACATTGAAGGATCCTCTAGGATTCTACTAGCAACACAATCTTCTCCTCCTCGATTATCTCCTCTTCAATTAGGTGCACTAGCATGATAATTGATACATCAATGGTATAGGCAATTATAAATGGTGGAATTAATATAAGAGGCATGGGTATATAATGTATATAAGTTACCTCCAGTCCATAAAATCCCATAAAGCCTTGAATTATTCATTGAAATTGTTCTCATAAAAATTGATAAAACACATAAGAAAATACACTAGAGAAATTCAAATGCTATTGGAGACTAAAAAATGGTCCCCAGTATTAAAAGTATGTGAGAAATCATTGCCATAAAACCTTGACTCACTCTAAAAATGAAGGCCTATTGGATGTTTGGTCATTATATAGAATGGGAAAGCCTTGCTTCTATGGATTTCCCCTTTAGTTCATAGTGACTAATGATATAACACATAAAAATTTTAATTTAATATTTGGGATAAACATTATTAATTACTATTTCGATATAAAAATTCACCGACTCAAATTTTTGAACCCTCAAATTTTAGCCATGGGAAATAATTTCCCCCAAAATTTTCAATCCATTAATCTAGAATAGAAATCAATTACAACTAATAATATGGATGACAAAGCTATAGAAAAATTTATACCTAAACAAAAGGAGAAAAACATTCAAAGTTGCTGCAATTAACATAAATACGACACCACCAATATGTCCGTCGCAAATTAAAAATTAAAGTTTATTCTACTCCAAGAGTTAGGTACAAAAATTAGAATAATGGAATATGGTAATATATATAATGATGAAACTATAGTTTCAAATCTTGTGACCAAAATTTGGACTTTTAATAGTGAAATATAACCTCAAATCCGAAACCAAAATTGATCACTTTTGAACCAAAATTTATTGCACTTCCCGAAAATGAAGCAAAAAAATCAAGAGGGAAAGGATTCTCGAGAAAATGGAATGTAAAAAAATTATGAAACATAATGAGAAGAGTTACCTATAAGATTGTATGGTGAACCTTGAATTTTAACTTCAAATAATATGATAGTTTGCAAACAAATCTCCTATACTACATATGACTATTATTATTACCATTAAAAATATGAAAACTCAGAAAATGGAATGTATACTATTCAATCATTAAATGATTAAATGAGATCTCATATCCCAAAATTAATTCAAATAACATGATATAGTTGCCAACGAAAGAAATAATCTCCTTTAATCCAAATGAGGAGTGAAAAATATCTACCAAAATATCCATTTTTGAAAATTGAGGTGAATGGAAAGTTTTAGGCTTATTTATTTTTTTCTAGTCGCCCTCAAAATAAGCTCATGAAAACATCCATAGCTAATTTTTTTATAAAATAAATTTGGAGTAGTTATTAGTAATTAACTGTGATAAGAAATAATTTCCCAAACAAAATTTTAAAGCCCTTAATTTGTCCTTAATTTTTTCCATGGGTGAAATTTCACCCCAAATTTTTTTCGTCAAGATTATTGGCCATTCAACCGTGCATGAAAAAAAAAAACATTATAAATAATGCAAGCATAATATATAACAAAGTTATAATTTACTTTATTTGTATGATTTTCTAGCCATTGAGAGAGGTATCACAGGGCCCTGTTTTGTACAAACATAATATATAACAAAGTTATAATTTAGTTCATTTTTATGTTTACACACGGAAATGAGAGAGGTATCATGGGCTCCTGTTTTGATGCCTATCATCATCCATTGATGTAAGTATACACTTACCATTCATTTTATTTCTATGGTTTCCATAGTTTATCTTAATTTAATTTTAATATTTTTTTAATTAAATTGAAAATAAATTCCAAAATAGATATGAGTATTATTCTTCTAATAGAAAAAGTAGATATTCCATATTAATAACCTAATTATTATATTGGTGGTAGACATTTAACTTTCATGGAATATGTTAGAATATCCATAGTAGTAATGTTATATGATGATAAGATTTGTGTGCAATGAATGTATGCTTGTTTAATTAACTTATCTCAAAATTAATTAACCTAAGAAAATTTCATATCAATACATGTCACATTGGAAATGTTGTATTTATAAGCCATGGTACAAGCAAATGGTATCGTAAGAAGAGCTATTTAGAATTTAAGAGTATTCATGGGAAGTGGGAGTGGATATACATGCCTAAAGATATTGTTATATTTTATATAACTCTTATATTAACTATTTTTATAACAATAATAAATTTATAATTCAGATAATTATTTAATGTGGACAATGTCACATGTATAATGGGTTTAGAGTTTTGATTGTTTTCACACTTTGATTGCTAAAGGTATTTATCAAACATTGGACCAGAGATATATGTGTTGGTTATAATAAAAAAAATAAATCATTTTATAATAAAAAATAGATTCGATATAGTATATTTTAATTTAATTTTGTAACAAACTTTTTAATTAAATTGAAAATGAAAAAGTTCCAAAAGTACGTTTCAAATAAATCTCAACTCTGACTAATATTGAAAATAATCCTAGCACTAATCTATTATCCATTGATGATTAAATTAATATTCGAGAATTCATATTCCAACGTATACACACCTATCAATATAGTAAAATTAATAAAGCATAACTATGTTTTCACAAATTCAATTATATGTATTTTAATTTTGTAAATTATGTTTTCCCATATTTGATTTTTAATCACTAATATGTATATTAATGTGCATAAATATATATTTTTAATATGATTATTTAATAACAATGTTTTCATTTTCTTTTTGTTTTGTCTAATAGATGCTAAGTTATATTTGGAGGCCTTTTGTTTAACTCTAATGTGATGCTGAGGTCAATTTGAAGAACTTTCACTAATATTTTTAGTATATGAAATATTTCTCTATTAGAAGTATGTAAAACATTCATATATTCTCATTTCTCCCTTTATGAATGGAATTTAAGGATACACTCGAAAGTGTAATCAAACCACAACACATATATTAATATTTTTCTAATTTAGTATATGAATTTTTTTTCTATTAAAATTATGTAAAGCATGAATACATTCTCATTTCTCCCTTTATGAATGGAATTTAAAGATACACTTGAAAGTAAAATAAAACCACAACACATATATTAATGTTTTGCTAACTTCATTATTCAGCAAAAGATGCATTTAATGAATGTGAAATATGGGGAAACCATCCATGTGACTTAAAAGGGAATGATCTTGCAATATCAAAATAATTTTTTAGATGGTAATGACAATTTAATAAAAATATTCTATGAAACAAACTAAAATATATTTAAATATAACAAAGTACACATAATTTTAGTGGGAAAGGTAAAGATTTTTTAATTTTCACTAATAGGGAGATAGATGTTGAAGAATACATATAGTCTAATATAGGTAACTCCTATGTTACCACATATTGAAACTTTTATACTAAAAATGGTCATATTTGTAGTTTATAGTTACGAAGACAAATTCCTTAGTTCTTATTGTGATAAAAAAAATTCCATGAAATTGAGATAAAATCAAACATGCATAAGCAATATAATGAAATAAAATAAGAATCCAATGTTTCATTTACTAAATTGTAATAGTATTAGAGGCCCAAACATGAAGCAAAAAAAATAAAAATTATTTGTACACTTCAAACCATACAAATTAAATTGTGCATGCTATTTTGAGAAGAAAACCCTATAGTGAATTTTCTTAAACAAACAAATCCAATAACCAAATTAAGATAATTTATCTCACTCCCCATATGATTAATAAAAATAGGTAAACACATGAGGAGTTCACTATAAAATGTATTTTCAAATATTTAAAATCTTTAACACATTTTTATTATAAATTTACATACTAGCACAATTATATAAATTAAATAACTAGTGAATGTTAATAATTATGAATCCATAGTAAACATCAAAAACGTTACTTCATAATACATCTCACATTGCTAAAATTTCTAAGATTATGAAATTAACTATATTATTATTATCATCAT
Organism: Pinus tabuliformis; assembly: GCA_031772625.1. Lineage (NCBI taxonomy): Eukaryota > Viridiplantae > Streptophyta > Pinopsida > Pinales > Pinaceae > Pinus > Pinus tabuliformis. The sequence continues at coordinate 1,021,722,620 of CM062804.1, forward strand.
TATTATTACTATGTTTTTTCCCATGGAAAAAAGTCGTAATTTCTATTGATATATAAGAAATTACATTTTGTAGATGCAAAGGCATATGCATATGGAGGCAAAGTTGCCTGTCAAGTTCGAAAAAAAAACTTTTGACCAGAAAGGTAATGAAAAGTTTTACCTCCACACAGGGAGTCTGTTATCTGCTAAAACTATATCTATGCCTGTTCTCTAACATAGAGAGAACAACATCAAAATTGTAAGATGCCTCTTCACAGAGAGAGATACTAAGTATCCAAATCTGGGCTATATATTCAAAGCATAAATATAGACCAAAAAGATATAAATACAAACATGCTATAAACAGGTTTATTAGATCATATTATAGGGCTTGTAGCCCATTATCTCTGGTATCCACAAAAGGTATGTGATAATGCTAGTGGTAGGTCCCATCTATTTCCTCCTGGATCAGCCAGTCATTGCCCTGTCTAAGCGCTACCTCTTTGGAAAGGTGATCTGCCCCCGTGTTTTGCTCCCTGTAAATGTGGCGACAGGTAAAGGAGTCAAGAGAAGATATCAATATTTTTGCTTCTTCTAATATATGCCTCAATGAAAATGAATTACAGTGGTATGCATTATTTAACCAATTGTAAACGATTTTTGAATCACCAAACAACTGTAGATCTCTGCAATTCTTCTCCAATGCAAAATGAATGAGATGTTTAGCAGTGCAGAGTTCAGCATAATTATTGGTTCCCCTACCTAAATTTATTTGGATCTTGTAACAATGTGCATCATTTAGGTAGAGAATGGCTCTGCCACCACATCCAGCCTCCTGCGCAGAGCCATCAAAGTATGCCCACGGTTTTGATTTGTCTATGTTTTCTGGTATAATGGTGCAGGGAGGGGCATTGGAGTCCTCCTCGGGAAGTAGATCATAATCTGCAATGGTATGAAGCAGGATGGTAGGCCAGTGGGGTATTTTGTGGTTGAAAATACAATGGTTTCTAGCAATCCAAAGTGACCAACAAACTAGAAGAGGCATATTTCTTGATTTTCCATTTTGACTTTGACACCATGTGCTCCAGGCATCCAGAATGTTGTGTCCTTGCCATAATTTTAAGCTAAGATAGTGAGAAATGACGGGATTCCAATGTGCCTTAGTGGTGGGGTAATGTAGGAATAGATGATCAGTATTTTCTTCTTCATTGCGACACAGGTGACACCAGAAAGGGCCATGGAAGGATCTTTTCATCAGATTTGACCCTGTCGGTATATTATCAAACAAAATGTTCCACATCCGTAAGTGGGTACGAGGGGCCGGCTTGAGCTTCCAGAGTAATGTCCAAGTCAAGTTTATGTTTGGGGGTTTGAATGGTTCCATTAATCTCATATATCCCGCTTTTGGAAAATATGTACCATGTTTGGCAATGGCCCATATAATCTCATCTGGTCCTTCGGAAAGTCAGATGTGAGCCTATGTGAGAGCGTCCATGTATTCCTACCAATTAGGTCACCACTGCATAGTGATGTCCAGATCACGAGCTAATTTCCATGCTTGCTGTAGGAAGGAGGAATTGTTCCTATCACCGATGTGTTTGATGTGGGTGATACCCCTGCTATGTAAATGCCTTATCAAGTCTTCCGATAGTCTGTGTGCATTGCCACAACCAACCCATGGGTCCGTGCCAATACGAACAACATTGCCCTCCTTTATTCTCCATGTAATTCCTTCACAAAGGAGTGATAATGCATTAATGGTTGTCTTCCATACATTGGAGATGTTATTACTTGTTCTGTGCTGCTGTCTGAACTAGTCCATCAGGTTCATGGGCCATCTATATTTTACCTATGCAACCCGGGACCAGAGGCTGTTTGAGGTGATAAGATTCCAACCGAGCTTTGCTTCCAGGGCTTTGGAAAAAATATCAAGCCTTTTGATACCCCATCCTCCCCATCTCTTAGGCATTGCAATAGTGTCTCATTTGACCCAAGAAAATAATATACCCAGTTTATTACCATTCCATAAAAACCTGCAGCATATACTTTGAAGTATGTTCAGTATACCTTTCAGTATCCAAGCTAGAGTCATCCAGAAAACAGGAGTGGCTTCAATCATAGCTTTAATGAGGGCTAATATACCTACACGGGATAGGTATTTATGGTACCAAACCTGAAGGCGCTTCTCCACTTTTGCAATTAGCCATGTCCAGTCTGCGATCCTATACCCTTTGGGCTTTAGCCTAAAGCACAGATATTTAAGACCGTCCTCCAGGTTAAGAGAGGTAAAAGGGAAGCGCTGTGAGGTAAATATAATCTCATGTTATGAGCAGCCAAAGGAAGTAATTGAGGATTTACCATCATTTATACTCATCACAGTTTCTTGTTGAAAAAGATTGAAGATATTCTATAGGACCGTGGTGTTGCCAATACTACCATTTAAAAAAATGAGAATGTCATCAACAAATAATAGATGGGTGAGATAAAAATTCTCAGATATCTTAATACCAGCCAGTTGATTCCTATTGCGGGCAGCTATGATGGCCCTGCTTAATCCTTCCATGATAAGTAAGAAAAGTAGTGGGGAGAGTGGGCATCCATGCCTGAGACCCCTCTCTGAGAGGAAGAAAGATGTGGCTACCCCATTTAATAACACACTGTAAGATACGTCTTTAATGCAACTCATGATCCATTTGATATGTGCAAAGGGAAAGCCAAGGTGAGTTAGAAGTAATCTTATGTAGATCCAGTTAGCCCTTTCAAAAGCCTTTGAGAGGTCGACCTTAAGAATCATGCCTTTCTGTTTCTTAATCTACATAGTGTGGAGGAGTTCTTGCACTGTGGCTATAGCCTCATGTATCTGTCTATGCTGAAGGAAATCAAACTTCTCTGAGGATATGTACGTGGAGAGGATAGGCTTCAGTCGGTTTGCTATGATCTTTGCAATAATCATGTACAGGCAGTTACAGAGGGAAATGGGTTGGAAGTCGTTGAATGAGGAGGGATTGTCAGATTTTAGAATGAGGGCAATGAAGGTGGATTTGATGGCCGGGGAAATTCTTCCACTCCTTCTGCAGTCCTCCACAATCTTGAGTAAATCGTCCCCGAGGATGTCAAAAAAGGCTATGTAGAACTTAATGGTCCACCCATCTGGCCCAGGACTCTTGTCTTTTTTAAACCATTTTATAGTCACCTCAAGCTCATTCTTCAATACTTCAATATTTATTGAAATTGTATTGATGGATTCTACTGAAAAAGCCAATACCTCTATAGGTAAGATTGTACCTTTTTTTTAAAATAATTTTTAAATAATATTTATTCTATTACAAATAATATTATTTATATTTAGTCTTTTATTTTTATGATGGTCTCTCTTTCTGTCAATATTGCTTTCCATTGTGAAGGGTAATTCATAATACAATGATATTAATTATAGGTTATATTCGGCTAAATACAAAATGATATATTCTATATTTATATTAACTAATATAATTTATTATTATAATCTTATTGATAATTAATAAAAAATTATTATTTATTTATTATTATTGTAAAATATTTTTAGTGTTGATGTAATTTTTTATATTATTATTAAATAGTAGATAGTTATTATAATATTTTAAGAATTATTCTCTATGTATAGAGAATATCATGCATAAAAATATTATGAACATCATTTTATATTTTGTTAATAGACCATGTAATAATTGACTCTCTCTAATAATTTGAATTAGGATTTGAGTAAGGAAGATAATGATAATTGCAAGGATTGTTTCAATATGGACATGTCTAGGAATAAATTGAAGATAAGTAATCATTTCTAGGTTAGAAAAAAAAATAAGTGATGCACACCTCCATAGTAATGCTTGAGAACAACAAATTTTGGAGATTAGTTGGTCCGTCTGAAGCATTACAATTATTGAAACAAGAATATAATTTGAAGTAGAAAAGTTATTTATGTTCCCTTTAATATTCTATTCAATGTTTAACTGATTGGTACCAACTAAACCCTTTTACTTGATAAATTTGGTTGTCATATTCAACTTAAATATAGAGAACGAGGTATCTCCATTGACAAAATACCCCAAAATATAAAGATGTCAAAAAGAAAAATTTAAATACTCTGACTAAAGTCTATTAACAACAAGTTTATAGGGTTATATGTGAAGTACATTTTATTGAATTTATTGTTCTTCCAAATCTAAGTTATGTTATAAATTATTAATTATAAAAAAATTAGTATATGTGAATTTCAAGCTACAATTTATGTAGAAATGGGTTCTACATTTTATGTTTTAATTTTAAATTGCCAATTTTTTTCTTTAAAAACAAATAAATGTTATTTTAGAATTTAATTTATTGATTTATTGTTTTTACATCAACCCTTCAGTAAAATCTTTTATCTAAAAAACAATAAAATGTTTTTTTTTTTTTTAATTTAGCTTTTAGTCCTTTATTTTCCATTTTTTAAAACTTAAAAGTTAATTATTTTGGTTTGCTATTTTTTTTAATTTAACCTCTTTTGTGGAGCTTTCTAATATTCTCTTTTCTAAATTTAGATAACTTTCTAAATTTAAGTAACTTTTTTATTTTCCATTCCTTTAAATTTAAAAATTAATTATTTTGGTTGGTTTTTTTTTTAATTTAACCTTTTTGGTGGAGCTTTCAAACATGTAATTAATATTCACTTTTCTAAATTTAGGTAACTTTCTAAATTTAAGTAACTTTTTGCTTTTTCCAGCTATTGTAATTAATATTTCTTGAATTAAACCCAACTTTTTGAAATTAATATTCACTTTTCTAAATTTAGGTAACTTTCTAAATTTAAGTAGCTTTTTGCTTTTTCCAGCTATTGTAATTAATATTTCTTGAATTAAACTATTGTAATTAATATTTCTTGAATTAAACCCAACTGTTTCCTCATTGTTCAAGGCGGATTTCACAATGGGAATCTCTTCAACCTGAGCATTTAGTTAAGAGATGACGGAGGAAGTCGATCCGTTTCCTTCATAGCCGTTTCCTCATTGTTCAAGGCGGATTTCAAAATAGCAATCTCTCCCAATTGTTTCAAGATGTGCAGAAATCGATCCACAAATTGTCAGACTGAATATATGAAGGTCGCCACGCTCCTCTGTATCTTTGTCGGGAAAGCATCAGGCTGAATATATGAAGGTCATGTCTTCTATACATAATTTTGTTGCTTCTGTATGTATTTTGAGATCCTGTTTGCTTCAACACGTTCAATTTGCGATTTCTGCAAAGGCAACGAGTGATTATACTCGGGCAATCCCATGTCCTACAGATGGTTATCGATGACAATTGCTCACAAGAGGAATAAATATGCGGGAGACCAAGTGTGTTTGAACATATCTGCCGAGGACGTAATCATGCAGATCGATTTTCTAATACAAAGATTGCACGGCCTCCTGAGTTTCTTGGAAGAAATTATTGAAGATTTGTATGAAGTCCGCCGGAGAGGAAGATCCATGGAAACTGTCAAATCGCTTCATGAATCCATATAGCCTTTCATAGTTGGCGACTGTGTCTATCTCCAGCCCAGGCAAGTACTAGATTTGTTCTTCTTGTCGTCAAGTTTCTGTGTTTTAAAATTTCTTCACGTTATTAGGGTTTTTAATTTCTTATTTCGAATCAATGGAGTGATTATCAAGAAACTAAATTATTATTTTCGACAATACAAGGATGATCAATTTATTGAGTATATAAAAGCAATACCATTAGTTCTTGAAAAAATAACAATAATCATTAGTTCTTGAAAAAATAACAATAACCGCCACTAAGTACGATAGAACACCACAATAAAGCTTATGACCAGTGTAGGTCTTACAAAGTTTCTTTGTGTTTTGAGTTTGTATGTTACTTGGTGGTTTCTATGATTTATTGTCACACCCTCATTCATATATATGTACACGTAAATAAAACAATTTTACTGTATACCCAATACATAACTTAACTATCCATATATATTATTATTTGTGCATAGATGCATCAATACTTAAGCCATGCATCGATTTCAAAGCATAAACTTATTATAATATCACTATTACTTTGAACCATGGTATATCTTTGCTTCCAAATATTAAGGTTATGCCATACGTGTTTTATGGAGGTCGGGCCTAACTATTGAACCCCCTCAGCATTCAGCATATGTTTATTGGGCTCGAGGCCTGATGGTCCGGCCGCAGCCCTTACAGGGGCCAGCTCATACACTGCTTAAATGACTATGGTCCTTCATCAGACAGGTGGCCATCCAGCCATGTGACTTCTCGGGCTCGGGTTCCTTGGCTTTCCCGCTTCCTTTTCCCGCTAAGCATGGACGGTCGAGATCTCGTCCTAGGAATGGAGGGCGGGGATGAGTCTGAGGGTTTTATGGCATTACAAAACCCCTTTGGAGCGAGCTCGGGGTTCATTTTCTTGTATTGCTCTTTTGACTCCGTCTCTGTGCCTAAGAGCCGGTTCGATTTCTCCAGGCTTACCTTTACTGCCTGCTACCTCACCAACGGCCGTGAGGTGCCCAGCTCCAAACCTACTCATTTATTACGTTTTGCTCTGCAACTACTGGTTATTGTTTTACAATCTGCTGTAAGGTAGCGGCCTATACTAATTTGTTCTTTTGGTTATGGCGAATGCAGGTGAGTCGGTCAACCCTCATCGATGAAGTCGAGGTGACGGGTCTCGACAGTCCAGCCTGCTCGGCGGATCCAGGTAGGCTCTTGTCTAGCGTTTTCTGATTTCCTTTCATATGGGAGCACAGAACCCCCTCGGCCCTGAGCTATCATTACTGCGTTTTCTGTTACAGACCGTCGTCGGCAAGCCGGTCTCTTGCTTGGGTTTTGCTGAGGTATTCTCCGAAGAGAACCCTCATGGTCGTTGTGATGTTTTTAATGACTGTTATAAGTCCATGAACCACCTGATAAGTTGTTGTTTCCAGCGAGGTTCATGCGTTCGATTTCTTATGTTTTATGGTTTAATGTGACATTATTCTGCCTTTGCAGCATACCCAACTTGGGTCTCTGTAATTAATGAATGTTATACAGTATCGGCCTGGCCGTAAGACTCAGTTCCGTGATAGTAGCACCAGCTTCCTTTATTAAAGTTATCTCCATTTTTCATTGTATATATGCTTGTTTTCCTGTCTGAGATTCACTGTCGATATTATTTTTGTTGAAAGATGTATGCACAGGTCGCTCTGTTTGAGCCCTCAGGACGGTTTCCGTTTCGTCCTTGGATAATATTCTTTGTTGCTTAAACACAACAATTCGATGCATGATGACTTGTTTATAAAGTTACTATTTGTTGTCGTTGGTTCCATATTCGGCTACGGATATACTGTGCGCTTCCGCGACCACAGGACTCTTAACTTATTTAAAATATAACTGTAGTTTATGCTTCATTCGTTTGATATATAGATATAAATGTTCATTCTGATATGTATATATACACATGCAGTGTCCTGATATATAAACATGCCTTTGCTCTGTTATATATACGCATGCATTTGTCCTGATAGGTTCTGTTATATATGTGCATGCATTTGTCCTAATATTTACACATGCATTTATTCTTATATATATATATATATACGCATGCATTTATACTGATGGATACACATGCATTGGCTTTGATATATACACATGCATTTGTCGATTTCACTAGCTTTTCATATGATTACTCTCGGTTAGCTAGGTTGACATTAACATGCTGTTTTCCTATTCCACAATTATTGAATATACGACCGTTCTGAGTTAGTTCCTCAGTAGACTAGTTTCTCTGTTATTTTATAGAAAAATGCTAGGGTTGCTAAACCCTAGTTTACAGTCGGTTACTGAATGACTCCTTCTGTTTTACACCGCTGAGGATTATACTTTCTGTAATATATTTTTCCTATCCGGACTAGCATGTTACCCATGTGTTTCCACTATTCTCTTATTGCTCTTTCTATCATTGCGGTTATAAATCCGGCTACGGCCGGGGTTTCTACTCGAGTTCTGGGTTTTACAGACTCGTTTTTTTTTGTAGCACATAACATGCATGAATAGTTATATTCAAGTATTTCGACCCGCATGTTTCGGTGCCTAAAGTACCTTTGGCATTCTGCCTGTTTCGTGCCAGATTTCTCTACCATTACACAGTCATTTGGTTATCTATGCCTCTATGTTCTCTCTATTAACAGCAAGGTTAGATATAGATCAGGTCCCTCAGTCGGTAACTTGTTCCTAGCATTAATACTACACTTGTGCAGTTATATGGACAACATGACAGTTCTAAGAACGAAACACAGTTCTTGTTTAACTACTATGGGATCGCCTTAAGTTTCCCATTAAATGCAAAAGGACTCTGAAGTTTGAAACAGTACCTGGTTCACCGGAGTCATGAATAGATACTCAAGCAAATCACCTGTACTTCGAGTCTGCTCGTCCACCCAGCCATGAGATCCATCTCTCAGACGGAATTCTCTCCCCCGAGCTATCTTGCAGGCCTCAAGCCCTCAACAAGATCTGTGCACCTTGTGCCTGGTTATCTGGTCCCTACCAGACTTAACCAATTTTTCCTTAATCACCTTTTTCCTTTTTCCTTGGAAAAAGAGCTCTTTCTGTTTGTCCCAACAGCACAGAACTTCCTCCCCACATCCAAGGCTTTTCCTGTTTGGGAGGGCAGTTCCCAATCAGTTATTACAACTGATCACTTTCTTTGAAATCCACCTCCCAGAGGCTGCCAGTATTTCAAGAACATATTTAATTTATTCAACCATGTAGTTTATCACAGTTTTGTTTCTTTTAAACATAAACAACAACTACTATATTGTCTTTTACCATAGTAAAATTCACATTTACATTTACTGGGGTCATTACATCTCCCCCTCCTATGATTGGACATCGTCCCGATGTCTGCTTTCCTTAAACAAATTTGGGTAAGCTTCCTTAAGGAGTTCCTCGTCCTCCCAAGTGGCCTCTTCAGGCCCATAATGCTGCCACTGCACCTTAGCTTGGATAATAACCTGTTTCCGCAGCTGCACTTCTCTCCTGTCGAGAATGGTCAGTGGTTCGACCAGAACCTCGCCTTCCGGCTCGACCTGCAACAGCAACAGATTTAGTTATTTCCTTGTTTTAAGAACAAAGCTTATTTAGAATGGCCAGATTACTTCTTACCCGAACATTCTGCCATTGAATCACATGTTTAGGATCGTAGACGTATTGTTTCAGTACGGAAACATGAAAAACGTTGTGTATCTTAATATGGCTTGGTAAGGCAAGCTGATAAGCTACTGGCCCCACTTTTGCTAGAATCTGGAAAGGTCCAAAATAGCGAGGTGCCAGCTTGGCACACCCATTCCATTGCAAGGCACTCCTCCTGGTTTGGATTCTTACGAAGACATGGTCTCCGACCTGAAACTCTTTGAACCTTCTCTTCCGGTCTGCAAAACTTTTTTGTCTGTCTTGAGCAGCCTTTAAGTTATTACGCACTTTCTTTACCATGTCCTCCATTTCTTTGAGCATATCCGGGCCAAATCTTAGCCTATCCTCAGGTCCACCCCAACTTGAGGGTGTGCGGCACTTCCGCCCATATAGAACCTCAAAGGGACTCAGTTGAGTTGACGTGTGATACCCGTTATTATACGCAAATTCAACCAAGTGAAGGTATTCCTCCCATTGGGTTGGTTTCATCATAACACATGCTCTCAGCATGTCTTCCACTACCTGATTCACTCGTTCCGTTTGGCCATCGGTCTGGGGATGATAAGCTGTGCTAAAGTTCAGCTGTGTTCCCAGTTCAGCAAACAAGGTCCTCCAAAAGGTTGATGTGAACTTAACATCACGATCTGAGATTATTACCTTTGGAAGTCCATGCAGCTTAAACACATTCTGCATGAAAATTTGAGCAATTTGCACCGCCTTATATGTGGATTGCACAGGTATGAAGTGTGCTGCCTTACTTAACTTATCTACCACCACCATAATAGAATCATTATTTTTCTTTGTTCGAGGCAGACCGGTTATAAAATCCATGGATATAGTCTCCCATTTCCATTCCGGGATGGGCAAGGGTTGTAGCAGCCCCGCTGGGTGCAAATGCTCTGCCTTGATCTGTTGACATTCCAAGCATCGTGCTAGATACTCAGCTACCTCCTTCTTCATTTTTGGCCAGTAATATTCCTTTCGCAGCGCGGTGACCATTTTCTGGTACCCTGGATGCCCGGTATAATGGCTGATATGAAATTCATCCAGAATCAGTTTTCTAAGACTATCTTCGTCAGGCACATACAGCCTTTTATGGAAATACAGCATACCGGCATCGTCTAATTCATATCCTTGTTGTATTTCCTTGTCAGAATGCTGCTGTACTTGCTGTTTAATTTGCTGATATACAGCATCTTGATCAGCTGCTAACTTTATCTTTTCAAGTAAGGTACTCTGCCATTTACTAACCGAAATTCTGCACACACATTGCACCTTTCGACTCAAGGCATCAGCCACCCGATTCTCCTTTCCCTTCAAATGCTTTATTTCAAAATCAAACCCACTTAAAAAGTCTGCCCAACGAGCTTGTCTCGTATTTAAGGTGGGTTGACTGAAATAATTGGTTAAGCTGTGATGGTCTGTCAACAACAGAAATTTCCTTCCCAAAATGTAATGTCGCCACATTTTGAGTGCATGGATAACAGCTGCTAATTCCAAATCGTAAGCAGAGTATCTCTGCTCATGTTCTTTTAGTTTCCGTGATTCGTATGCAATCACCCTTCCCTCTTGCATCAGCACTCCTCCCACACCTTCTTTACTCGCGTCAGTACAGACCACGTAATCCTTATTAGGATCAGCTATACTCAATATGGGCGCGGTGGTGAGTAAGTGCTTGAGCCGCTCAAAGCTCTGCTAACATTCCGAAGTCCACTTAAATATCTTTCCCTTCTTTTGTAGGGAGGTGATAGGGTATGCTACCCTTTAAAATCCTTCCACAAACCTTCTATAATAACCCGCTAGCCCCATAAAGGATCTGATATCTGCCACGTCCTTTGGTATGGGCCATTCCATTATTGTTCTAATCTTTTCAGGGTCCACTGCAATTCCTTCCTTTGTGATCACATGTCCTAAGTATTGTATTTCCTCCTTAAAGAAATCACACTTACTAAACTTTGCATATAGCTGATGTTCTCGCAAAGTTTGCAACACCACTCTAAGGTGTTCTTCATGCTCCTCCCTTGATCGGGAGTAAATCAGAATGTCGTCTATGAATATCAACACAAACTTATCTAAGAACTTGTGAAACACACTGTTCATCAAACACATGAAGGTAGCAAGTGCATTGGTCAGACCAAAAGGTAGCACCATGAATTCGTAATGTCCATACCGTGTTTTGAAAGTTGTCTTAGTGATATCCTCCTCTTTAATTCTGATCTGATAATAACCAGATCGCAGATCAATCTTAGAGAATACCGTCGCTCCCTTTACCTGATCAAAAAGTTTGTCAATCCGAGGCAAAGGATATTTATTTTTGATTGTGAGCTTATTCAGCTGACGATAATCAATGCACATCCGGAAAGTTCCATCCTTCTTTTTGACAAATAACACTGGTGCTCCCCAGGGTGATACGTTGGGATGGATGTAATTCTTGTCTAACAGCTCCTGCAGTTGCATTTTTAATTCTGTTAGTTTTGGTACACTCATTCGGTATGGTGCCCGTGACACGGGTGCTGCTCCCGGAATCAATTCAATGGTGAAGTCCACATCTCTTTTAGGTGGTAGTCCTGGTACTTCCTCAGGAAAAACATCTACAAATTCTTGTACCACCGGAATGTTGCCCAGCATGGCAGTTTTATCCTTCTGATTTGCGTAACCCACCTAAATAGCATAAATTTGACATTTCTTCCTGATGCATTTAGCTAACTGAGATGATGTAATGGGTCGAATCTGCACGGGATGTTTGATTCCTTGTAACTCCTGCTGCTCTCCACGGTCATCCTTATAGTAGATAGTTTTTGTCTTGAAATTCACTAAGGACCAATGTTTCTCCAACCAATCCATCCCAATCAGGATGTCATATGAACCCAGCGGTAGTATGTTTAAGTCTGCCACTATTGGCTGCCCTGCTATGGTTAAAGAGCAATTGTTTATTTTGGCCAAGATTCATCTCTTGGCTCCTGTAGCTAATTGAACCAGCCACGGATTTCTGAACTTTTCAGACTTTAACTTACACTGTTCTACTATCTTTGGGCTAACATAACTTAAAGTAGTTCCTGGATCAATAAGAACAGCTATAGAAAGGTTTGAAATTTTACCTTCAAATTCAACCATAGATGGCTGGTACTCTGGCGGTCCTCCAAAGCTGCATTAATTCTGGGTACACTACGTGCCACGTCCCCAACAGTTGATGCTTCATGAATTTGGGATATCTGGTCCATCCCCTTCCGTTGTGGGCAGTTTTTAACATAGTGAGGTCCTCCACAGCCCCAACATTGAACTGGTGGTCTGGTCATCCCTTCACCTTCTGGCCTAACAGGTTGCTCGCTTACTCTAGACTCACTTAATGGTCTAGATCAGGGCGCACTTCTTGCCACAGATCTGCTGTTAAACCCTTTACCAGCTCCCTTACTTCCCTGGCTGCGACCTCCCTTGCTGCTTCCAGCCATCCGACTGCTCTTTTTCTCATTCCATCTTTTATTTGAGGTATCCCCCTTCTGTTTGTTCTGCTGGTAGCAGATCCTTGCTTTACGGATAGCCTCATCCATGGTCCTAGGATTGTCAAACTCAATCCTCTCTCTTATATATGAAGGTAAGCTGCTTACAAACCTTTGAACCTTGGCTTTCTCTTCCTTGATATAAGGTACATAACGTAGCAGAGAGGTAAAGCGATTAATGAACTCGTCCATAGTCTACTGCCCCAGTCTTAAATCATGGAACTCTCTCGCTTTTTCATCATAGAAGCGCTCAGTTAGGTACTTTTCTTTGAAGTATTTCTAAAATTTCTCCCATGTAATGGTCCGTTCACTTACCCCCTTGACAATCTTGATTTCCTCCCACCACAAGGTTGCCTTACCTTGTAGCTTGAAAATAGCCAGTCTCGCCTTCAAATTGTAATCATACTCATACAACTGAAAATACTTATTCATATTTATTAACCATGCTTCTGCTGCCTCTTCCTGTTCTCCATCGAAATGTGGGGGTTTAATCTTCCGGAATTCTCCCTGCAGCTCCATTTTCTGACATTTTGAGGTTTGCTGCTGTGGTGCATTATTTGAGTGATCCTCTTTGCCATCTGAATTTTCAGGTTCAATCCGATAGTCTTGTTTTTCTGTCATCCTCTACTGTTCCGCGCTGGGGTTAGATAAAGGTGGGTTTTGCCTGTCTGACAGACTCTTCAGAATTCTTTCCTGCTCTACAGTCAGATGCGCGTTGTCTTCTCGCAACCGTGCCATCTCATTTTTTAACTCCTGAACAGTTTCCAAGATCGCAAGGTTGGTACTTCGTGTTTCGTCACCCAACTGTACCCACAGCTCTAGATCTTCCAGCGGGTCACTGTCGTCTCCTTGCATTTCGTTACTTTTTCCTTTTTCTTGGCTTAACTGTTAGCTGTTATAATTCTGTGTGTCACCCCTTCATAGACAGGAAAAAAAAAATTATCAGTTTCAAATATATGCGTGATGTATGCTTCTGCACCGTGAAACATGTCTTGTTTGAGGCCACAGTGTTGTAACTTGGCTCTGATACCAATTTGTCACACCCTCATTCATATATATGTACACGTAAATAAAAAAATTTATTGTATACCCAATACATAACTTAACTATCCATATATATTATTATTTGTGCATAGATGCATCACTACTTAAGCCATGCATCGATTTCAAAGCATAAACTTATTATAATATCACTATTACTTTGAACCATGGTATATCTTTGCTTCCAAATATTAAGGTTATGCCATACGTGTTTTATGGAGGTCGGGCCTAACTATTGAACCCCCTCAGCATTGAGCATATGTTTATTGGGCTTGAGGCCTGATGGTCCGGCCGCAGCCCTTGCAGGTGCCAGCTCATACACTGCTTAAATGACTATGGTCCTTCATCGGACAGGTGGCCATCTGGCCATGTGATTTCTCGGGCTCGGGTTCCTTGGCTTTCCTGCTAAGCATGGACGGTCGAGATCTCGTCCTGGGAATGGATGGCGGGGATGAGTCCGAGGGTTTTACGGCATTACAAAACCCCTTTGGAGCGAGCTCGGGGTTCATTTGCCTGTATTGCTCTTTCGACTCCGTCTCTGTGCCTAAGCGCTGGTTCGATTTCTCCAGGCTTACCTTTACTACCTGCTACCTCACCAACGGCCGTGAGGTTCCCAGCTCCAAACCTACTCAGGTATTACATTTTTCTCTGCAACTACTGGTTATTGTTTTACAATCTGCTGTAAGGTAGCGGCCTATACTAATTTGTGCTTTTGGTTATGGCGAATGCAGGTGAGTCGGTCAACCCTCATCGATGAAGTCGAGGTGACGGGTCTCGATAGTCCAGCCTGCTCGACGGATCCAGGTAGGCTCTTGTCTAGCGTTTTCTGATTTCCTTTCATATGGGAGCACAAAACCCCCTCGGCCCTGAGCTATCATTACTGCGTTTTCTGTTACAGACCGCCGTCGGCAAGCCGGTCTCTTGCTTGGCTTTTGCTGAGGTATTCTCCGAAGAGAACCCTCATGGTCGTTGTGATGTTTTTAATGACTGTTATAAGTCCATGAACCACCTAATAAGTTGTTGTTTCCAGCAAGGTTCATGCGTTCGATTTCTTATGTTTTATGGTTTAATGTGACATTATTCTGCCTTTGCGGCATACCCAACTTGGGTCTCTGTAATTAATGAATGTTATACAGTATCGGCCTGGCCGTAAGACTTAGTTTCGTGATAGTAGCACCAGCTTCCTTTATTAAAGTTATCTCCATTTTTCATTGTATATATGCTTGTTTTCCTGTCTGAGATTCACTGTCGATATTATTTTTGTTGAAAGATGTATGCACAGGTCGCTCTGTTTGAGCCCTCAGGACGGTTTCCGTTTCGTCCTTGGATAATATTCTTTGTTGCTTAAACACAACAATTCGATGCATGATGACTTGTTTATAAATTTACTATTTGTTGTCGTTGGTTCCATATTCGGCTACGGATATACTGTGCGCTTCCGCGACCACAGGACTCTTAACTTATTTAAAATATATTGTAGTTTATGCTTCATTCGTTTGATATATAGATATAAATGTTCATTCTGATATGTATATATACACATGCACTGTCCTGATATATAAACATGCCTTTGCTCTATTATATATATGCATGCATTTGTCCTGATAGGTTCTATTATATATGCGCATGCATTTGTCCTAATATTTACACATGCATTTATTCTGATATATATATATACACATGCATTTATACTGATGGATACACATGCATTGGCTTTGATATATACACATGCATTTGTCAATTTCACTAGCTTTTCATATGATTACTCTCGGTTAGCTAGGCTGACATTAGCATGTTGTTTTCCTATTCCACAATTATTGAATATATGACCGTTCTGAGTTAGTTCCTCAGTAGACCAGTTTCTCTGTTATTTTATAGACAAATGCTAGGGTTGCTAAACCCTAGTTTACAGTCGGTTACTGAATGACTCCTTCTGTTTTACACCGCTGAGGATTATACTTTCTCTAATATATTTTTCCTATTCGGACTAGCATGTTACCCATGCGTTTCCACTATTCACTTATTGCTCTTTCTATCATTGCAGTTATAAATCCGGCTACGGCCAGGGTTTCTACTCGAGTTCTGGGTTTTACAGACTCGTTTTTTTTGGTAGCACATAACATGCATGAATAGTTATATTCGAGTATTTCGACCCGCATGTTTCGGTGCCTAAAGTACCTTTGGCATTCTGCCTGTTTCGTGCCAGATTTCTCTACCATTACACAGTCATTTCGTTATCTATGCCTCTGTGTTCTCTCTATTAACCGCAAGGTTAGAGATAGATCAGGTCCCTCAGTCGTTAACCTGTTCTTAGAATTAATACTACATTTGTGCAGTTATATGGACAACATGACAGTTCTAAGAACGAAACACAGTTCTTGTTTAACTACTATGGGATCGCCTTAAGTTTCCCATTTAATGCAAAAGGACTCTGAAGTTTGAAACAGTACCTCGTTCACCGGAGTCATGAATAGATACTCAAGCAAATCACCTGTGCTTCGAGTCTGCTCGTCCACCCAGCCATGAGATCCATCTCTCAGATGGAATTCTCTCCCCCGAGCTATCTTGCAGGCCTCAAGCCCTCAACAAGATCTGTGCACCTTGTGTCTGGTTATCTGGTCCCTACCAGACTTAAACAATTTTTCCTTGATCACCTTTTTCCTTTTTCCTTGGAAAAAGAGCTCTTTTTGTCTGTCCCAATAGAACAGAAATTCCTCCCCACATCCGGGACTTTTCCTGTTTGGGAGGGCAGTTCCCAATCAGTTATTACAACTGATCACTTTCTTTGAAATCCACCTCCCAAAGGCTGCCAGCATTTCAAGAACATATTTAATTTATTCAACCATGTAGTTTATCACAGTTTTGTTTCTTTTAAACATAAACAACAACTACTCTATTGTCTTTTACCATAGTAAAATTCACATTTACATTTACTGGGGTCATTACATTTATGTCTACGGTAATTGTGCAATTGTGTTTTTTTGTGATTTTATATAATTAATTTATTGATTTTAGAAAGTTCTGGACATTAAGAATAAATATTGAGTTGGGTGCGATTTTCCTCAACACCTTTTGATACTATTTATATAAATTTTACAATTTTTTTAATTAAAGAGTTGTTCTCATAATTACTTATTTAAATTGCAATTTTTTTATACATATTATTTTTTATATTATCATGTATATATTGATATATGAATTATCAATCTAAAAAATGAATCAATAAGTATTATAAATAAAGCGAATGAAATGATATGGAATTTTTTATTTTCTTTATAGGTTTTTTGAGGAGGCCAGATAGGTGGAGGTGGAGGTGGCAGAGGAGGAGGAGGAGGAGGAAAAGGAAGTTGAGGAGGAGGTGGAGGTGGTGGTGGCAGTGGAGGTGGCGGAGGGGGAGGTGGTGGAAGTTGACATGATGGAGGAGGAGACAGACGTAAAGGTGGTGGAGGAGTTGGAGGTGGAGGAGGAGGTGGAGGAGGTGGAGGAGGTGGAGGAGGAGGAGGATGTGGACGTGGAGGTGGTGGAAGAGGAGGTTGAGGAGGAGGAGGAGGCGAAGGTGGAGGTGGAGGAGGTGTTGCTGGAGCTGCTGAAGGAGCGGATGGAGGTGGAGGCGGAGGAGGAGGAGTTGGTTGTGGTGGTGGTGTTGGAGGAGGATGAGGATAAGACGGAGGTGGAGGTGGCAACAAAGGAGGAGGAGGAGGAGGAGGTGGAGGTGGTGGTGGAGGTAGAGGTAGAGGCAGAGGTGGACATGGTGGAGGAGGTGGAGGCGGAGGTGGTGAAGGTGGAAGTGGAGGTGGTGGAGGTGGAGGAAGATGAGGTGGAGGAGGAGGAGGTCGTGGTGGAGGAGATAGAGGTGGAGGAGGACGAGGTGGAGGAGGAGGAGGTCGTAGTGGAGGAGGTAGAGGTGGTGGAGGCGGAGATGGAGGAGGAGGAGGAGGAGGAGGTAGTGGATGTGGAGGTGGTGGTGGTGGTGGAGAATATGGTGGAGGAAGAGGTGGTCGAGGAGGAGGAGGAGGAGGAGGTGGTGGTGGTAGTGGTCAAGTAGGAGGTAGAGATGGAGGTGCAGTAGGTGAAGAAGGAGGAGGTGGACGTGGAGGAGGAGGAGGTGGACGTGGAGGAGGAGGAGGTGTAGGTCGAGGAGTAGAACAAGGAGGATGAGGAGGGGTAAAAGGTGGTGGAGGAGGTAGAGTTGGAGGTGGAGGAAGAGGTGGTGGAGGAGGCAGTGAAGGAAGAGGTGTGGGTGGGGGTGGAGGAGAAGGAGGGTGAGGAGGTGCTGGTGGAGAAGGTGAAGTTGGAGTTGGAGGAGGAGGAGGTGGATGTTGTGGAGGTGGAGGTGGCAGAGGAGGTGGAGGTGGAGGTGGAGGTGGTCGAGGAGCAGGTGGTGTAGGTGGATATCATGGAGGAGGAGGTGGAGTTGGAGGCGATGAAGGTGAATGTGTAGCTCAAAGAAGAGGTAGAGGAGGTGAAAGTGGAGGTGGAGGTAGTGGTCGAGTAGGAGGTTGTGGTGGAGGAGGAGGCAGTGCTGAAAGAGGAGGCAAAGTGGGATGGGTAGGTGATGGAGGAGGAGGTGGTGGTGGAGGAAGAGGCAAAGCTAGAAGAGGAGGCAAAGTGGGAGGTCGAGGGGTTGGAGGAGGTGGAGGTGTAGGTGGTGTAGGCGGATATGGTGTAGGAGGAGGTGGAGGTGGAGGTCATGGTGGTGGAGGAGGAGGAGGTGGAGGAGGAGGAGGAGGTGTTGGTAGACGAGGAGGCAGAGCGAGAAGGGGAGGTGGTGGAGGAGGAGGAGGTGGAGTTGGAGGAGGAGGAGGAGGATAAGGTGGATGAGAGGTTGGAGGTTGAGGTGGTGGACGTGGAGGTGGTGGTGGAGTAGGAGGTGGTGGAGATATAGGTGGTGGTAGAGGAGGTGGAGGAGGAGGAGAAGATAAAGGTGGTGGAGAAGGAGGTGGAGTAGGAAGAGGAGGAGGAGGTGGATGTGGAGTTGGAGGTGGAGGAGGAGGTGAAGGTGGAGGTGTAGGTTGAGGTGGATTAGGAGGAGGAGGAGGGGTTTGAGAGGGTGGAGGTGGATGAGAGGGTGGAGGCTAAGGTGCTGGAGGTGGAGGTGGTGGTAGAGATATAGGTGGCAGTGGAGGAGGTAGAGGAGGATGAGAAGATGGAGGTGGTGGAGAAGGAGGTGGAGGAGGAAGAGGAGGAGGAGGAGGAGGAGGTGGATGTGGAGTTGGAGGTGGAGGAGAGGTGAAGGTGGAGGTGGAGGTTGAGGTGGATTAGGAGGAGGAGTTGGTGGAGGTGGAGGAGGAGGAGGGGATTGAGAAGGAGGTAGTGGAGGTGGTGGTGGATGTGGAGGTGGAGGTGGAGGATGAGGTGAAGGAGATGAAAGTGGAGTTGGAGGTCGATGTAGATGAATTGCTAGTGGAGGTGGACGAAGAGGTTGAGGTGGTGCTATAGGAGTTGGAGGTGGAGGCGACAGGAGAGGCATAGGCAAAGGTGGTGGAGGAGGTGGGGATGGAAGTGGGGGAAGAGGAGGTGGAGGTGGAGGAGGAGAAAGAGGAGGTGGAGGTGGAGTTAGAGAAAGAGGAGGTGGAGGTGGAGGAGGAGAAAGAGGAGGAGGGGGAGGTGGAGGTGGAGGTGGAGGTGGAGGAGGGGGTTGAGGTTGAGGTTGTGGAGGTGGTGGAGGATGTTGAGGTGGTGGAGGAAATGGAGGTGGTGGTGGATGTTGAGGTGGTGGAGGAGGATGAGGAGGAGAAGGTGGTGGAGGTGGAGGTGGAGGAGAGGAGGTGGTGGATGTGGACAAGGAGGGGGAGGAGGAGGAGGAGGAGGAGGTGGAGGTGGAATTTGAGGTGGAATAGGTGAATGATCTATAGGAGTTGGCTGACTGAAAAACAAGGCTTGACATTGTATTGAACGAATCTCAAGGTGAGTGTCCTTCCCTCTTGAAAAAACCATGAATTTAGACTTTGTATCTTACGTAAATGAGTTGACTAATGTCAATGTCTCTGTAAAAATAATAATCAAGACTCGAATACTTGCATAATCATTGTCGGTTGTAAACCTATCATAATTCATAGAGATATCAAAACTCCTAATATTATTTCAAGTGAATGGATGGAAGAAAAACTATCAGACCTTAGGTTGTCTAGGTTTGGCCCCTCAACCAAAGCAACCCATGTCTCAAGAGATGTGAAGGGTACATTTGGATACCTTGATCTTGAATATTACACATTTCACATTCAATTTTTCTCTCTGTTGTT
The DNA here is from genome assembly GCA_031772625.1 of Pinus tabuliformis. NCBI lineage: Eukaryota > Viridiplantae > Streptophyta > Pinopsida > Pinales > Pinaceae > Pinus > Pinus tabuliformis. The sequence continues at coordinate 1,021,742,573 of CM062804.1, forward strand.
TCATTCAATTTATCTCGAGCTCAAAATCAAAAGAGAAAATGGATTCTCCGATCTTCATAGGGCCATTACTTTGAGAAAGTATGCCACTACGCACAAGTTGACAGAGGAAAGTGATGTATATAGCTTTGGAGTTGTGACTTTTGAGATAATATTTGGGAGAGAACTAGTGGATACAAATGTTTATGGCGAAAATAGTCATATCGTCTCGTGGGTAAGCTTCGTTAATACAACTATATTTGTATTTGTGGGTATGAAATTATTGGAGAATTAGAATTCTAATGGTGTTGTGGATCTGAATTTGTGTGCAGAGAAGATCGATGATTTGCGAAGGAAATATTGAAGGCATTTTTGATAAAAGGATTGTGAAAGAGGTCAATATGAGTGCAATGTGGAAAGTAGCAAAATTGGAAATCTTTTTGTGTTAAGTCCTTTCTCCATTAAAAAAAGCAGTAATCTTGATGATGGACACCCTTACATCCATATCTTTCTAGTAAAAAATATTAACGTTCCTCATATGCCAAATGCCCCATAATATATAGAAGGGGAGAGATTTCAATACATTGTTCTTTGCAAACCATTGTGAGAGGAAAGCACTAATAGAGGACTAATTCCAAAATGCAACAATACTTGGTAGAAGATTGAAACGTGATAGGGCTAGGGCTTTTGGTATGTATATATGCTTTGCGTATTTTCTGATCATTCTCTATTGGTCTACATATTTTGTGAGTGATTTTAATATTTGTAACAACATTCTTCTATTGTTCTTGCAGAGAGAAATCCTTTGAAAGAAGCCACAAAGGGCCATTGATTTTCTTTATCCAAGTGAAGGTATTAACAGATGCTGGTACTGTGGCTATTGAATAACTTTTATTACTGTAACACCTCATCAAGCTGCATTCATCCCGAGAAAGCCAAAAAAGAAATTGTCAAGTGAAGTACAGGAAATGCCTCGAACATCTGTTTTTCCTAGCACTCATGTAAAGGTTTGATTTTTACTAATAAATTTGATTCATCAAAGTCTTGTAGGTTACTATAACTGCTGGAAGCTAATCTGCTATTTTTTTATTCTTTATTTTCAAGAAACGTGGTCTACGAATCTTTACATTTCTTTGCTTTTTTTTGGTCACATGATCTCATAATCCATATTTTGATTATCAAGTTGTGTACAGAGTCAGACCAACTAAGGGCTGAATGGTTAAAGCAGATGCAAATGTTTTGATATAGGTGATTCGAAAAGTTGGAGGGATCATTTAATCTCTATTACTTGTGTGAGATAGATATTATTGGTGGAGATAGGTTGGAGGGATCATTTAATCTCTATTTCTTGTATGAGATATCTATTATTGGTGGAGATATCTTATATTGTGATGGCTGCCCCATCTTTACAAGGTTGCGCACTCCTCCATGTATCTCCTTGTCAAAATGCAACAACAAAATCATTGTGTTGAAAAGTGGCACAAAAGCTGGCTAGTACCTTGTTATGTATAATGTTGGATAAGTTTCATATATGCTGTTCTGAGAAATTTTATTTTTTAGTTATTTAGAATATTATTCTATTTATATTGAAGAATTAGATGGTACTTCAGTTGTGCCAGATCCCAAAATCAAATCAAAATCTAGGGCCTGTACTGTACAATTGAATAAGTTAGTTGATAAGTCTGTCATTAGGCCATGACGTTGTACATACTTGAACATGTTATACACATGTTTATTTTTTCTGACATTCATTAACATATTTTTACTTTAGTCGCCATTATTGAGGACATGAAAGATTTTTTCATTTGTGGTTGGCTTCAAAAATAATATATAAAGGTTGAATGCATAATAATTTTTGTTATATTCGATATTCTGCCAATATGCTATGCAGATTTTGTTTCTTAGTATGTATTCACATATTTGTTCAACTGTTCACAAATTTTTCTTTTGTGATCAATGACATGCAGAGGCACTTTTAAGTTTGATGGGTGTTTCAGATTCTAAGAGGATAAACTTGCATACACAGAAGTCTATATATAAAAGTGAAGATATGACAAAAGATAAATTCCATCATGCTCTAATAACCAACTAGGGCCATGTGGCATGATAGTTGTAGATTGTTCTGTTATAGCTTACAGTGGTCTCTATTATTAGAGAGGATGCCTGTCATTCTTTAAGTACAGTGTTTATTGCCATGTGGCATGATATTTTTAGACTGTTCTGTTATGGTTTGCAGTGGTAGCTATTATTAGACTGGATTAGTAACATTGTATGGATCAAGTTTACACTGATATTACTGCTGCAAGTACCCATACATTTTTATAGTTCTAAGTCATGCTCCAATGGTTGTCTCTGGTGGTTTGGTCTTATAAGTCTCTAGATCCATTTTTTTGTGGAAGGCTATTCACTGACTCTTTATTTCTATTAATAATAAGAAAATTATATAGGAATTGGAATGTTTAGTGTTAAAAGCTCTATTATCTGTTATGCACTTCCAAATCCTTCTGCTTTTTCATTGTCTTTGTAATAAAATTGTCAGTATCTCATTTTATCGTATATATGCAATCTAGTTCCAATGATAACATGATGCTGATGTGATTCAATTTGAAAACATGGAATCAGAGATGAAGGATGTGTTTTTGGAAAGCAAAAGGTGGATAGGTTTGAAATATCTAAATTTAGAGAAAAGCAGATTTTGCGTTAATTCATAGTGGCATTTGTGGTCCTAGGAAACAAAATTAGTTTTAGGAGCAATTTATTTCATCACTTAGGTAATCTACTCTCTGAAAATTCATCTACAAGTCATCTCTGCAACCGATGAATTTCACTGGCAAACACATAGAGTGTTAAATTCTAGCCTCTAATCAACAATTGACTAATGAAGCTTTTAAAAAGACTAATGCGCCCTTATTATTTAACACAAAAATTAGTTCAATGTTTCCCAAGTTAGTAATTTTCTTTACCTCTCTAGTGATAATCTTCATCAAGCTCAAAAATTTTAGTTAATATTTAATTGCTTTCTGCAAAATCTATGAAACATACCCTTCAAAATTATTGAGAGTTTGATTTCAATGGTGGCATTCCTCCCATAGACTCGTTCTGGAAACCCATACAATTTTTATTTTCAAATAGCTGCATCAACTTTTTATTGATGACATCCTTGCCCAGAGGGAATTCTTCTTACACTTCGGGGCCCTTCCGATCAAGATACCATTCTATCAAAATGTTCTGAAAATCCCCCCTTAGGTTGAAGAATATATGCATTCCATTCTTTAGTTAATGCACCAGAAAGACCTATGTTTCCTGCCTCTATCTAAGATTATTGTTGAAGGATTGTGCCTCTATCCATGGAAATATATTTCAGCTCGAAGAAGCTATTGTTGTGCAACTCTACCAGAGTGGCCTAGAGTGTCAGGCTCTACGACATCAAGGTTGGATGTTGGTTGCTCTCAATCCCACCAACTATCTTCTTGCCAGACAACGCAGGTGTCGGAAGACCATGGTGGACTTTGGCACATAGTTTAGTTTTCTTTTGGGCGCTTACACACCCCTCAGGTAGGCATTTCTTGCACATAACTGAGGGACCCCAAATCCAGTTCAGCTGAATTTTCTGAAATTTCGAGGACCCATGGATCTCTGCTTCGCTCATCCTGCGGGTGTGCCATTTCCACAGATTACACCTGTGATTCTGCTCTTTGATTCTACTAGCCTAACCACACCCGCGATTCTGCTCTTTGATTCTCCTAGTGTTAGGCTAGAAAGCCACCGGGCACTATATCCATTATAATCTATTATTTGTAATTTTTTATTGAAATTTAAAAAACATTTTAGATGATCAAGAGCTAGCTCATGGGATATAGATGTAAGTGTCTGCTCTATGTATAAAGCATCATTTATAAATTTGTAATATAATTTTAAATGTGGAAATATAACCATCAGATAATGTAAATCATTTAGCTTTATCTTCCACCTTTGCATGCATGCAATTTCTTTTATTAATTCTTATTTTCAATGACCATTTATTTTATGCCTTATAGCGTTTCCTTTGCAACATCTGGTGCAAATGCTAGTAGGGCTTTGTTTAAACTAATTCATCACCATTATATGCACTTGTAGTTCTCCATTTTAACTAATTGATCACCATTATACCAGAACAGAAGATACCGAACATAACAGTGTTTTGAAATAGTAACCATTCAGTTTTTGTTGTTATTTGTGATTATATGTTAGAAGAAAATTTAATTTCCTAGCCATGGGTGAGGAATAACTACAATTGGGTGTGAGGAGAGACAAATATTTATTAGAATATGGCCTTCCAGGGTAGAGAATCATTGTTACAGGTGCTTCATCTTCCTGTGGATGAGACATTCAATGTCCTTCTAACATATTGAATTGCGTACAATGATATTTATGTATATTTAGAGAGCCACGATGTACAACAAGATTTAACTTCGAGTATTACGAATAGATTTAGTCAAAGTTAACTGATTTTATTTGTAGAAAAAGATTTATACACTCACACTATAGACCAGATTTGATATGGCTAGTTTAATATATTAGAACACTAATTTGAAATGGAGATTAGTAATATTACATATCTTGTAATTAGCTTTTAAATTTATAAAACTAATTCTAATAAACACGCATGTTTAAATTTATAAATCTAATTCTAACAAACATGCAGGGCAAAACTAAAGTGTTATAAACATCAACCCCCAAACCATAGGAATTTTATAACATTTTAACAAGCATTTTGTAAGGTTTATAAGTATTTATTAAAATAATTTACTAAATTTTTCTAAACCCTAAAGCATAAATGCTAAACCCTAAGTGTTTTATAACATTTTGAACCCTAAATCATAAACCTAAACTCTAAATCCTAACCCCTAAACCCTAAACCCTAAATCCTAAACCCTAAATGCTAAACCCTAAATCCTAATCATTTTATAACATTTTAAAAATTCTTTTGAATTTTTTTTTAAGTTTTTACTAAAATAATTTACTAAAGTGTTAGAAACTCTAAACCATAATCCTTAAACGCTAAGAATTCTATAAAATGTAAAACCCTAAATCCTAAAACCTAAACCGTAAACCCTAAAACCTGAATGCTACACCCTAAATATTTTATAACACTCTAAAAAGCGTTTAGCAACTTTTTAAAATTATTTATTAAAATGATTTACTCAACTGTTATAAACTTGAAACCTTGAACCATAAGCATTTTATAACATTTTAACAAGTGTTTCGTACCTTTCTTTTACATTTTTATTAAAATAATTTACTAAAGTGTTATAAACAATAAACCCTAAACCCTAAGAATTTTATAACATTTGAATACGTGTTTTGTAACTTTACTTTAAGTGTGTATTAAAATAATCTACTAAAGTCTTATAAACATTAAATTCTAATCCCTAAACCCTAAACAGTAAGCATATTATAGCATTTTAAAACCGTAAACCATAAATAATCAACCCTAAACCGTACACCATAAATTCTAAACCCCACATACTAAACCCTAAGCCCTAAACCATAATCGCTAAACTAAAGTGTTATAAACCTTAACCCCTAAACCATAAAAACTAAACCCTAAATGCTAAACTCTAAGCCTTTTATAACATTTCAAAAAGCGTTTTGTAACTTTTACTCAAGTGTTTATTAAAAAAATTTACTAAAGTGTTATAAACCCTAAACCCTATAGCTTATACCCTAAAACCTAAACCCTAAGCATTTCATAACATTTTAAAAAGTTTTTTGTATCTTGATTTATGTGTTTATTAAAAGAATTTACTAAAGTGTTATAAACATTAAACCCTAATCCCTAAAACCTAAACCCTAATTAATTTATAACATTTTAAAGAGGGTTTTGTCATTTTATTTAAGTGTATATTAAAAAACATTTACTAAATTTTTACTGTAAACCTTAAATGGTAAAGCCTAAGAATTTTATAACATTTTAAAAACTATTTGTAACTTTTATTTAAGTGGTTATTAAAAGAATCTACTAAAATGATATAAACCCTAAATCCTAAGAATTTTATGAGTGTCTATTATAAGAGAAGACAACACCTAGATATGTGAGTGTAGGAGGGAGAAAATTGTAGTACGTGAGATAGCCCGACCTTTGTTTTTCCATCCTTCTTCATAAACCTTTTTCCTTTTACTTATTTTTCTTCATAACTCCTCGAGGCACCACGAGATGAATGCATTATGTGTAATATATAGCAGCGGATACCCCCTTCAGGTGGGGTTGTTCATCCATACACCGTAAACCCTAAACCTTAAATCCTTAACCCTTAACCCTGAGCCCTGAACCCTATAGCCTAAACCCATTACCCTAATCATTTTATAACATTTTAAAAAGTGTTTTGTAACATTTATTTAAGTGTTTATTAAAATCATGTACTAAAGTGTTATAAACTCTAAAACCGAAACCTTAAACCCTAAACCCTAAACCCTAAACCCCAAACCAAAAATCCCACACCCTAAACCCAAAACTCTAAATCCTAAACCCCAAACCCTAAACCCTAAACCGTAAGTTTTAAGAATTTTAAAAAATGTTAAAATGTGTTTTCTAAATTTTATTTAAATGTTTATTAAAATCTTTTATAAAAGTGTTATAAAACCTAAATTCAAAACCCTAAACCCTAAACCCCAAACAATAAACCTCAAACCATTAACACTAAACCATAAACAGTAAGCATTTTATAACATTTTAAAAAGCAGTCCATCACTTTTATTTAAGAGTTTATTAAAAGCATTTACTCAAGTGCTATAAACCCTAAAGCCTAAACCTTAAATCCTAAGAATTTTACAACATTTCAAAAACCATTTTATAACTTTTATTTATGTGTTTATTAAAAGAATTTACTAAAGTGTTATAAAACCTAAAACTTATACCCTAAACCCTAAACCCAAAACCCAAAATAAAAACCCAAAACGCTAAACCCTAAGCATTTTATAATAGTTTAAAAATAATTTTGGAACTTTTATTTAAGTCTTTATTAAAAGAATTTACTAAGATTTTATAAACCCTAAACCCTAAATCTCAAAGGCCAAACTGTAAACACTAAACCCTAAGCATTTAATATCATTTTAAAAAGAATTTTCTAGCTTTTATTTAAGCATTCATTAAAAACATTTACTAAAGTCTTATAAACCATAAACCCTAAATTCTAAACCACCTTGAACCCTAAACCCCAAAACCTAAACGCTAAACCCTAAACCCTATTCATTTTATAACACTTGAAAAATCATTTTGTAACTTTTATTACAATGTTTAATAAACTAAGTTACTAAAGTGTTATAAACCCTAAAAACTAGACCCTAAAATCTAAACCCCTAATCTGAAACCCTAAACCCTAAACCTTAAATCCTAAACTCTAAGCATTTTACTAAATCCTTATAAACCCTAAATCATAAAACATGAACCGTAAACACTAAACCCCGAACCTTAAATACTAATCATTTTATAACATTTTAAAAAGCATTTTGTAATTTCGATTTAAGTGTTTATTAATAGAATTTTCTAAAGTGTTACAAACCTTCAACCCTAAACCCTGAAAACTAAACCCAAAACCCAAAACCTTAAACCCTAAGTATTTTATAACGTTTTGAAAAGTGTTTTGTAACTTTTATTCAATTTTTTATCGAAATAACTTACTAAATTGCTATAAACACTAAAACCTAAGCCCTGAGCCGTAGACACAAAACCCTAAACCCTATAACCTAAAAATTAGTCATTTTATAACATTTAAAAAATCGTTGTGTAGCTTTTATTGAAGTTTTTATTAAAATAATTTACTAAAGTGTTATAAAACCTAAGCGCCAAGCTCCAAACACTACACTTGAAACCCTAAAACCTAAACCCTATGTATTTTATAACATTTTAAAAAACGTTTTCTAAATTTTATTTAGGTGTTTATTAAAAGCATTTAGTAAAGTGTTATAAACCTTAAGCATTTTACAGCATTTTGAAACGTGTTTTGTAACTTTTATTTAAGTGTTTATTAAAAACATTTACTAAAGTGTTACAAGCCTTAAACCATAAACCCAAAACCCAAAACCTTGAACCCCAAAACCATATAACCTAAACTCTAATCATTTTATAAAATTTTAAAAATAATTTTAAACTTTTATTTAAGTGTTTATTCAAATAATTTACTAAAGGTTTATAAATCCTAAAATTTAAACCCTAAAACCTAAATGCTATTTTTTTAATATTTTAAAAAGCATTTCCTAACTTTAGTGTTATAAATCCTAAACCATAAACCCTAAACCCAAAAACCTAAATCCCAAACCGTAAACCCCAAATGGTAAACCCTAAACACTAAGAATTTTATAACATTTTAGAAAGTGTTTTGTAACTTTTATTTAAGTTTTTATTAAAAGAATTTACTAAAGTGTTATAAAAACTAAACCTAAAAGCCCAAACCCCAAACCCTATATCCTAATGCTTAAATCCTAAAGGATAAACCCTAAAATCATTTACTAAGGTCTTATAAATCCTAAACCCTAAAGCCTAAAGTTTGAATGCATTTACTAAGATATTATAAACTCTAAACCCTAAACTCCAAAACCTAAAACCTAAGGATTTTATAACAGTTTAAAAAGTGCTTCGTAACTTTTATTTAAGTGTTTACTAAAACCATCTACTAAAGTGCTATAGACCATAAACCCCTAATCCCTAAACCGTTAACCTTAAAAACCGAACCCTAAACCCTAAAAACCATAAACCCTAAACCCTAAGAAACCCTAAACCCTAAAAACACAAAAAACCCTAAACCCTAAAAACAATTTTTTAACATTTTTATAAGTGTTTATTAAAAGAATTTACTAAAGTGGCCCTCAAACCTAAACCCGAAGCTTTTTATAACTTCTTAGCAAGTCTTTTGTAAATTTTTTCTAAGTGTTTATTAAAAGGATTTACTAAAGTTTTATAAACCCTAAACCCTAAACTCTAAATCCTAAGCATTTTATAACATCTTAAAACATGTTTTGTAACATTTTTTTAAGTGTTTATTAAAGAATTTATTGAAGTGTTATAAGACCTAAACCATAAACACTAAGCATTTTCTAGCATTTTAAACAACATTTTGTAACTTTTTTAAGTGTTTATAAAAAGAATTTACTAAAGTCTTGTGAACCCTAAACCCTAAACCTTAAGCATTTTATAAAATTTTAAACCGTAAACATAAACCCTAAGCATTCAATGACATTTTAACAAGGCTTTTGTAACTTTTTTTGAATTTTTTATTAAAAGAATTTACTAAAATTTTATAAAAGCTAAGTCCTAAATTGTAAGCATTTTATAACATTTTAAACCCAAAACCCTAAGCATTTTATAACATTTTAACAAGATTTTTCTTACTTTTTTTAAGTGTTTATTAAAAGCATTTACTAAAGTGTTATAAACCCTAAACCCTAAACCATGAGCATTTTATAGAATTTTAAATCCTAAACCCTAAAGCCTAAGCATTTTATAACATTTTAACAATTGTTTAGAACTTTTTTTTTATGTTCTTATTAAAATAATTTATAGAAGTATTATAAATATCAAACCCTAAAACATAAACCCTATCCCTAAACACTACGGATTTTATAATTTTTTAAAATACGTTTTTGTAACTTTTTAAAGTGTTTATTAAAAGCATTTAATAAAGTGTTATAATCCTAAACCCTAAACCCTAAGAATTTAATACAACCTAACAATTTTTTTGTAAATTTTATTTAAGTGTTTATTAAAATAATTTACTAAAGTGTTATGAAACATAAACCCTAAACCCTAAAAAGTAAACCCTGAACCCTAAACCCTAAGCATATTATGATCTATTAAAAATAATTTTGTAAATTTTATTTAAATGTTTATTAAAATAATTTTGCTAAGGTGTTATAAAACCTAAACCCTAATCATTTAATAACATTTTAAAAGGTGTTTTGTAACCTTTTTGAGTTTTTATTAAAATCTTTACTAAAGTTTAATAAACACTAAACACTAAACCCTAAACCCTATAAACTAAACCTAAACCATAGGCATTTTATAACATTTTCAAAAGTGTTTTGTAACTTTTATTTAAGTTCTTATTAAAAGAATTTACTAAATTGTCATAAACGTTAAAAGATACACCCTAAAAGCTAAACCCCAAAACGTAAACCCTAAAACCTAAACCCCAAGCCATAAACCCTAAACCATAAACCCTACATATTTTATAATATTTTAAGAAGAATTTTGCAACTTTTATTTAAGTGTTTATTAAAAGAATTTACCAAAGTGTTAAAAACCATAAATCATAAACACAAAACCCTAAACCCTAAACACAAAAATATAAACCCTAAACCCCAAAAACTAAACCCTAACCCTAAATCCCAAACCCCAAACCCTAAACCCTAACCATTTTATAACGTTTTAAAAATTGCTTTGTAACTTTTATTTAAGTGTTTATTAAAACCCTAAACGCTAAATCCTAAAACCCTAAATGCTAAATCCTAAACCCGAACCCAAAACCCCAAACCATAAACCCTAAACCCTAAATCCTAAATCCCAAACACTAAACCCTAAACCATAATCATTTTCTAACATTTTAAAAAGTATTTTGAAAATTTTATTTAATTGCTTATGAAAATAATTTACTAAAGTTTTATAAACCCTAAACCCTAACCTCTAAACCCCAAACCCTAAACCTTATGACATAAACCCTAAACCCCAAACCGTGAAAATTAAACCCTAAACCCTAAGCATTTTATAACATTTTAGAAAGCATTTTGTAATTTTTAATTAAGTGTTTATTAAAAGAATTTAATAAAGTGTTATAAACCCTCAAACCTAAACTATAAACCATAAACTATAAATCCTAAACCTTAAACTCTAAACCTGAAACCCTAAACCTTAAACCCCAAACTCTAAACCCTTAAGCCTAAACCCTAAAATCTAAACGATAAACCCTAATAATTTTATAACATTTTAAAAAACATATTGTAACTTCTATTTATGTGTTTATTAAAATAATTTACTAAAGTGTTCTAAACCATAAACCCTAAACTATAAACACCAATCCCAAAACCATAAACACTGAACCCTGAACCCTAAGCATTTTATAACATCTTAAAAAAATTTCTAACTTTTATTTAAGTGTTTATTAAAAGGATTTACTAAAGCATTATAAACCCTAGAGTCCTAATGCTAAACCCTAAGAAATTTATAACATTTAAAATGTGTTTTTTAACTTTTATTTAAGTGTTTATTCTAAGGATTTACTAAAGTCTTATAAACCATAAACCCTAATCATTTTATAGCATTACAAAAAGAGTTTTGTAACTTTTCCTTAATTTTTTATCAAAATAATTTACTAAGTTGTTATAAACCCTAAACCATAAAAACTAAACGATAAACACTAAAACCTAAGCCTTTTATAACATTTCAAAAAGAATTTTGCAACTTTTATTTAAGTGTTTATTAAAACAATTTACTAAAGGGTTATAAAACCTAAACCCTAAACCGTAAACCCCAAACCCTAAACCCTATTATACCCTAAAACCTAAACCCTAAGCATTTCATAACATTTTAAAATGTGTTTTGTAGCTTTTTTACGTGTTTATTAAAAGAAATTACTAAAGTGTTATAAACATTAAACCCTAATCCCTAAACCCTAAAACCTAAACCATAATTTATTTATGACATTTTAAAGAGTATTTTGTAACTTTTATTTAAGTGTATATTAAAAACATTTACTAAAGTGTCATAAGCCCTAAACCCTAAATGCTAAAGCCTAAGAATTTATAACTATTTGTAACTTTTTTGTTATTGTTTTTTATTCAGGCCTCTTTATATTTGTCAAAAAATGAAGCATTATCTTAAGAGAAATATAGATGAAAAATATCATATGAATTAGAAAGTTTCAGAATCATATGCCTTTGGACAGAATATTCCTTTGTCAATCCAACACCTAAGGACAAATTTTTCTCTATTTTAATTCGGGTACAAAAAGTTGGTGCAAAAAAAATTGCATAAGAGGTACGGGAAATGTGTATTTTAAGACCTCAAAAGCCCAATCGAGCTTGGAGAGCTAAAATTCTAGATCGAGCTCATAAATTTTCAATTCAAATATATTAATAAAGCTATTTTATTAATACTCAAGAAGCTTTATCAACCGCTGACAAATGGATGGCTAGATTGGGTGGTTAAACTACTTGATTACGTGCTCTTTTTTTTACCTAAACAATCCCTCTCTTGCCAAAATGTGTAACCTAGATCCATGATTTATATATATATATAATATATATATATATATATATATATATATATATATATAGATGAAACATATGGTAAAATTCTTATTCAACCATCCTACATCATAAAGAAAATCCTTCTCCATTGATGCTCCATCATCATAACTGAAAAGCATTCCATGGAATCCATTTCTCTTAGTTAGTCACTAAAAAAATGGTAATGTGCATGCATGATGACGTTTATAAAGAGGATAATGGAAAGACATATAGACAATAACATATAACACTTATTTCTACACTATTTTATCATGTAAAAGTAGGTATGGATTGAATATTCAATTAGCATTATCACTAAATTTAGAAAAAATTGAAAACATATAAAATAAATATTTTTGAAAATTTGATAATAAAGGTTTTTTCTTTTTTTTTCCACGTAGTATAACTAATAGAAAAAATGATTTTTTGCTGAATTTTTTCTAGCTAATTTGAAACAATGAATGATAACAATATTTCTTGAAATTGTATTGATGGATTCTAATGAAAAAGCCATACCTCTATAAGTAAGATTGTACCTATTTTTTTCAAATAATTTTTAAATAATATTTATTCTATTACAAATAATATTTATTTATAATTATTCTTTTAAATTTCATTTCATGACTCTCTTTCTCCAATATTGCTTCCATTGTGAAGGGTAATTCATAATACAATGATAGTAATTCTTTATTATCATTCGCGCTAAATCAATACCAAAATATAATATCTATATTTATAGTAACCTATAATCTCGATTCAATATAGATTCTAATAAATAATAAATTATATTATTAAGTATAGTTATGTGTAATGTATATATATGTTGTATTTAGCCGAATAAACCTATATCTTAATATCATTGTATTAGTGAATTACCCTTCACAATGGAAAGCAATATTGAAGAAAGAGAGACCATCATGAAAAATTGAAAAACTTATATAAATATATTATTTGTAATAAAAAGATTGCAAGGGCTCCTGAGTTTCTTGGAAGCAATTATTGAAGATTTGTATGAAGTCCGCCGGAGAGGAAGATCCATGGAAGCTGTCAAATCGCTTCATGAATCCATATAGCCTTTCATAGTTGGCGACTGTGTCTATCTGCGGCCCACGCAAGTACTAGATTTTTTCTTCTTGTTGTCAAGCTTCTGTGTTTTAAAATTTCTGCATGTTATTAGGGTTTTTAATTTCTTATTTTGAATCAATGAGTGATTATCAAGAAACTAAGTTATTATTTTCGACAATACAAGGAAAATCAATTTATTGAGTATATAAATGCAATACCATTATTTCTTGAAAAAATAACAATAACCTCCACTAAGTACGATGGAACACCACAATAACATAACAATAAAGCTTATAACCAGTGTAGGTCTTATGAAGTTTCTTTGTGTTTTGCGTTTGTACGTTCCTTGGCGGTTTCCATGATTTATGTCTACGGTAGTTGTGATTTTTATGTATTTTATTTTTTAAAAGATTTTATATAATTAATGTGTGGTAATTTTGTTTTTTGTGATTTTATATAATTAATTTATTGATGTTAGAAAGTTCTAGGCATTAAAAATAAATATTGAGTTGGGTGCGATTTTTCTTAACACTTTTTGATATTATTTATATAAATTTTACAATTTTTTGAATTAAATGGTTGTTTTAATAATTACTTATTTAAAATTCAAAATTTTTATACATATTATTTGTTATATTATCATATATATATTGATATATGAATTATCACTGTAATAAATGAATCATTAAGTATTATAAATAAAGAGAATGAAATGATATGGAAATTTTTATTTTTTTTTTAGTTTTTTTGAGGAGGCAGATAGGTGGAGGTGGAGCTGGCAGAGGAGGAGGAGGAGGAGGAAAAGGAAGCTGAGGAGGAGGTGGAGGTGGTGGTGGCAATGAGGTGGCAGAGGGGGAGGGGGAGGTGGTGGAAGTTGACATGATGGAGGAGGAGACAGACGTAGAGGTGGCGGAGGAGATGGAGGTGGAGGAGGAGGTGAAGGGGTGGGGAGGAGGAGGATGTGGACGTGGAGGTGGTGGAAGAGGAGGTGGAGGAGGAGGAGGATGTGGACGTGGAGGTGGTGGAGGTGTTGCTGGAGCTGCTGAAGGAGCGGATGGAGGGGGAGGCGGAGGAGGATGGGTTAGTTGTGGTGGTGGTTTTGGAGGAGGACAGGATAAGACGGAGGTGGAGGTGGCGGCAAAGGAGGAGGAGGAGGAGGAGGTGGAGGTGGAGGTGGAGGTAGAGGCAGAGGGCAAAGGTGGAGATCGTGGAGGTGGAGGTGGTGAAGGTGGAAGTGGAGGTGGTGGAGGTGGAGGAAGATGAGGTGGAGGAGGAGGAGGTCATGGTGGAGGAGGAGGAGGTCCTAGTGGAGGAGGTGAAGGTGGTGGAGGTGGAGATGGAGGAGGAGGGAGGAGGAGGAGGTAGTGGATGTGGAGGTGGTGGTGGTGGTGGAGAATATGGTGGAGGAGGAGGTGGTCGAGGAGGAGGAGGAGGAGGAGGGTGGTCGAGAGGAGGAGGAGGAGGAGGAGTGTGGTGGTGGTAGTGGTCAAGTAGGAGGTAGAGATGGAGGTGCAGTAGGTGGAGAAGGAGGAGGTGGACGTGGAGGAGGAGGAGGTGTAGGTTGAGGATGAGAACAAGGAGGATGAGGAGGGGTAAAAGGTGGTGGAGGAGTAGAGTTGGAGGTGGAGGAAGAGGTGGTGGAGGAGGCAGTGAAGGAAGAGGTGAGGGTGGGGGTGGAGGAGGAGTAGGGGAGGAGGTGCTGGTGGAGAAGGTGTAGTTGGAGTTGGAGGAGGAGGAGGTAGATGTTGTGGAGGTGGAGGTGGCAGAGGAGGTGGAGGTGGAGGTGGAGGTGGTCGAGGAGGAGGTGGTGTAGGTGGATATCATGGAGGAGGAGGTGGAGTTGGAGGCGATGAAGGTGAATGTGTAGCTCAAGAGAGGTAGAGAGGTGGTCAAAGTGGAGGTGGAGGCAGTGGTTGAGTTGAGGTTGTGGTGGAGGATGAGGCAGTGCTGAAAGAGGAGGCAAAGTGGGATCGGTAGGTGATGGAGGAGGAGGGGTAGTGGCGGAGGCAGAGGAAAAGCTAGAAGAGGAGGCAAAGGCGAGGTCGAGGGGGTGGAGGAGGTGGAGGTGGAGGCGGTGGAGGAAGAGGTGGTGTAGACGGATATGGTGGAGGAGGAGGTGGAGGTGGAGGTCGTGGTGGTGAGGAGGAGGAGGTGGAGGAGTAGGAGGAGGTGTTGGTGGAGGAGGAGGTAGAGCAAGAAGGGGAGGTGGTGGAGGAGAAGAAGGAGAGGTGGCAGAGGAGGAGGTGGAGTTGGAGGAGGAGGAGGAGGGACGAGGTGGATGAGAGGGTGGAGGTTGTGGTGGTGGACGTGGAGGTGGTGTGGAGTAGGAGGTGGTGGAGATATAGGTGGTGGTAGAGGAGGTGGAGGAGGGAGAGAGAGATAAGGTGGTGGAGAAGGAGGTGGAGTAGGAAGAGGAGGAGGAGGTGGATGTGGAGTTGGAGGTGGAGGAGGAGGGTGAAGGTGGAGGTGTAGGTTGAGGTGGATTAGGAGGAGGAGGGGGGTTTGAAAGGGTGGAGGTGGATGAGAGGGTGGAGGCTAAGGTGCTGGAGGTGGAGGTGGTGGTAGAGATATAGGTGGCAGTGGAGGAGGTAGAGGAGGATGAGAAGATGGAGGTGGTGGAGAAGGAGATGGAGGAGGAGGGAGGAGGAAGAGGAGGAGGAGCAGGAGGAGGTGGATGTGGAGTTGGAGGTGGAGGAGAGGTGAATGAGGTGGAGGTGGAGGTTGAGGTGGATTAGGAGGAGAGTTGGGGAGGTGGGGGAGGAGGAGGGAGTTGAGAAGGAGGTAGTGGAGGTGGTGGTGGATGTGGAGGGGAGGTGGAGGATGAGGTGAAGGAGATGAAAGTGGAGCTGGAGGTAGATGTAGAGGAAGTGCTAGTGGAGGTGGACGAAGAGGCTGAGGTGGTGCTGTAGGAGTTGGAGGTGGAGGCGACAGGAGAGGTATAGGCAAAAGTGGTGGTGGGAGGGGCGATGGAAGTGGGGGAAGAGGAGGTGGAGGTGGAGGAGGAGAAAGAGGAGGTGGAGGTGGAGTAGGAGAAAGAGGAGGAGGGGGAGGTGGAGTGGACGTGGAGGTGGAGGAGGGGGTTGAGGTTGAGGTTGTGGAGGTGTGGAGGATGTTGAGGTGGTGGAGGAAATGGAGGTGGTGGTGGATGTTGAGTTGGTGGAGGAGGAGGAGGAGGAGAAGGTGTGGAGGTGGAGGTGGAGAAGAGGAGGTGGTGGATGTGGACAAGGAGGGGGGGAGGAGGAGGAGGAGGAGGTGGAGGTGGAATTTGAGGTGGAATAGGTGAATGATCTATAGGAGTTGGCTGACTGAAAAACAAGGCTTGACATTGTATTGAATGAATCTCAAGGTGAGTGTCCTTCCCTCTTGAAAAAAACCATGAATTTAGACTTTGTATCTTATGTAAATGAGTTGAATAATGTCAATGTCTCTGTAAAAATAATAATCAAGACTGGAATACTTGCATAATCATTGTTGGTTGTAAACCTATCATAATTCACAGAGATATCAAAACTACTAATTTCTTTCAAGTGAATGGATGGAAGAAAAACTATCAGACCTTGGGTTGTCTAGGTTTGGCCCCTCAACTGAAGCAACCATGTCTCAAAAGATGTGAAGGGTACATTTGGATACCTTGATCTTGAATATTACACATTTCACATTCAATTTCTCTCTTTGTTGTTTCATTCAATTTATCTAGAACTTAAATCAAAAGAGATAATGGATTTCTTCGATCTTCATAGGGCCATTACTTTGAAAAAATATGCCACTACGCACAAAGTTGACAGAGGAAAGTGATGTATATAGCTTTGGAGTTGTGACTTTTGAGATAATATTTGGGAGAGAACTAGTGGATACAAATGTTTATGGAAAAAATAGTCATATCGTCTCGTGGGTAAGCTTCGTTAATACAACTATATTTGTATTTGTGGGTATGAAATTATTGGAGAATTAGAATTATATTGGTGTTGTGGATCTGAATTTGTGTGCAGAGAAGATCGATGATTTGCGAAGGAAATATTGAAGGCATTTTTGATAAAAGGGTTGTGAAAGAGGTCAATATGAGTGCAATGTGGAAAGTAGCAAAATTGGAAATATTTTTGTGTCAAGTCCTTTCTCCATTAAAAAAAGCAGTAATCTTGATGATGGACACCCTTACATCCATATCTTTCTGGTAAAAAATATTAACGTTCCTCATATGCCAAATGCCCCATAATATATAGAAGGGGAGAGATTTCAATACATTGTTCTTTGCAAACCATTGTGAGAGGAAAGCACTGATAGAGGACTAATTCAAAAATGCAAAAATACTTGGTAGAAGATTGAAATGTGCTAGGGCTAGGGCTTTTGGTTATGTATATATGCTTTGCGTATTTTATGATCATTCTCTATTGGTCTAGATATTTTGTGAGTGATTTTAATATTTGTAACAACATTCTTCTATTGTTCTTACAGAGAGAAATCCTTTGAAAGAATCCACAAAGGGCCATTGATTTTCTCTATCCAAGTGAAGGTATTCACAGATGCTGGTACTGTGGCTATTGAATAACTTTTATTACTGTAACACCTCATCAAGCTGCATTCATCCCGAGAAAGCCAAAAAAGAAATTGTCAAGTGAAGTACAGGAAACGCCTCGAACATCTGTTTTGCCTAGCACTCATGTAAAGGTTTGATTTATACTAATAAATTTGATTGATCAAAGTCTTCTAGGTTACTATAACTTCTAGAAGCTAATCTGCTATTTTTTTATTCTTTATTTTCAAGAAACGTGGTCTAGGAATCTTTATATTTCTTTGGTTTGTTTTGGTCACATGATACATAATCCATATTTTGATTATCAAGTTGTGTAACAGAGTCAGACCCACTAAGGGCTGAACGGTTAAAGCAGATGCAAATGTTTTGATATAGGTGATTCGAAAAGTTGGAGGGACCATTTAATCTCTATTACTTGTGTGAGATAGCTATTATTGGTGGAGATAGGTTGGAGGGATCACTTAATCTCTATTTCTTGTATCAGATAGCTATTATTGGTGGAGATATCTTATATTGTGATGGTTTCCATCTTTACAAGGTTGCGCACTCCTCCATGTATCTACTTGTCAAAATGCAACACAAAAGCATTGTGTTGAAAGTGGCACAAAAGCTTGCTAGTACCTTGTTATGTATAATGTTGGATAAGTTTCATATATGATGTTCCGAGAACGTTTATTTCTTAGTTATTTAGAATATTATTCTATTTATATTGATGAATTAGATGGTACTTCAATTGTGCCAGATCCCAAAATCAAATCAAATCTAGGCCTGTACTGTACAATTGAATAAGTTAGTTGATAAGTCTGTTCGAATGAGGCTAAAGTAGAACATGTTTTGGTACAACAAAACTTGCTATTGTCCCATGTCATGGAAAAGTGTATTAGTGAGCTTGTCCGTGAATATAGGAAACTCAAAACTTAAATTCAAACTAAGGAAAGACACAGGGAACATAAATTTTCCAATAATAAAAATAAATGTTAGATTTTAGACTTCGGTGGGAGTTTTTTGATTCATGATCCGGATTAACCACAGTTCTCAGTTCATTCTGCCCAACGTTTCAAAACCCCAAAGGGGGTCCATCATCAGGACAATTTTGATAAGAATAAGAATGAGAGATTATTGTCAATAATCTCTCATTTCTTTATTCTTTCAAAATTGTCCTGATGATGGACCCCTTTGGGATTTGAAAACGTTGGCAGAATGATCTGATAACGTGGTTAATCCAGATCATGAATCAAATAAAATTAAATCTCAATCTAAAGATCTACATTACTATTACCAATTATTCTTCTGAAGAATATGGTTTTGATCCTGATAAGTAATGACTTTCTTTTTTATCTATGATAAGTATTTTTTAAGTTTTCAAGGTATGTGTCTATTTTTCTTTATTGTACTAATTTTATAAAAAGGGAAAATACAAAATCCATGATTTGTAGCATCCCTACATTGGTATCCTATAAATGCATAATATAAGTCTTTTTAGTTGTAACAAGTCCTCCATACTCACTGGATGATGACCTTATATTCCACAATGGGCAATAACTAAGTTATAAAGGAGAAAAGTCATAAAAGAGGAAGTCTAGGTCATAAAGGAAAGAAGTCATGCCCTAAATGATTACATTGTACATATTTCTTATTACAATAATAGGCTTGTTTATTTGAGAATAAGCATCTCACACTTTTAATTTAATTATTAACAATTATTAGGTGAATGTTAGAGATTTAACCCTTAAGGAATATGCTAGAATGGTCATAGTAGTATTCACATTTCAAGGGTTAAGATTTATCTCCAAGTTAATTATGCTCTTTTAATTAATTAACGTCAAATTGTTTAATTAAAGAAAACATCATATCATGTGTCTAATTAAAGAAAACATCATATCAACATGTCATATTGGACATGTGTATTAATAAGCCATCGTATTGGCCCATAGTATTGTAAGAAGATATATTTACTTGAGTTAAGAATTTCCATGGTAAAGTAGGGATAAAAAATTTAAAATAATTTTATAATTTAGTTAAATTTTATGACTCTTTTTTATATGATTAATGTGAGATTTATAATGTGGTAATTCTTTTTGATGCTTCTCATGGATTAATGTGTATACAAGTCATTTAATTTATATGGCTGCACTTGTTCAAAAGAAAAAGAAATCTGGTAAAACTTCTTATTATCGGGGGTGTAGTCTTGCTGAGTGGTAATGTGAGATGTATAATGGGGTAAGTTTTATGATTCTTATCATGGATTAATGTGTGTACAAGTCATTTAATTTATATTTTTACACTTGTTCAAAAGAAAAAAAACACTAGTAAAATAAAGTTCTTATTATGGGGGGTGTAGTCTTGTTGAGTTGTTTCTTGTTATATGGTACTCATTTGAAATACAAAATCAACCCAAGGATAAATACAATGTAACTTTGATATTTTTTAGTAGACATCACTTTATGTATGAATACAAAATTGTTCTCAAAATGGCAATGAATCTACTCTATAGTGGGCATGCATACCATGCAAATATATTTGTATATGTCAAGTCTTAATCTGTGGTATAGTGAAAAGGGAATAATCTTTTAAATCATATAGTGCCTTCTAGGATAAACTTTTAGTTGTTGAATATGTATAAAAACAAAAAAAAATTAACAAAATATATCGAAAATTACAACAACAACAACAAAAATAAAGGTGATGCAAGAACCAAAAGACAATCAAAATTATTTCTACACTTTAAACCATACAAAGTAAAGTGCGCATGTTATTTTGAGAAGACTCTATAATAAATAACCATAAAAAGCAAAGTGTGCAGGGTATTTTGAGAAGGCCCTATACTAAAAATAGTTAAACACACAAATTCAATAACCAAAAATAAGATAGATTATCTCACTTTTCCATATCATTGACAAAAAGTGGTAAACGCTGGAGTAATTCACTATAAAATGTAATTTCAGATATTTAAAACCTTTGTATTAATGTAGCTATAAAATATTTAAAATGTATTTAAATTATCAATATTAAGAAAACTAACACATTTTAATAGAGATTTACGTACTAGCACAATTATATAAAATTAATGGCTAGTGACTGTTAATACATCTTACGTTGGTTAAATTTAAAAAATTATGAAAATTAACTATTTTATTATTATTATTATTACTATAAGTTAAACATATACTTATTTCAGAAAGCATGGAAGAAGATGTTTATTGATGAAGGAGTTTCTTAATCTATAGATAGGGTATGCAACAACACTGTGGGCTAGAGCAAAGACTTCTCAATATCACATACATAACTCATATAATATGAAACTTGCTCGTATCATATTTAATTAATTAATCAATTTCACTAAAATGACAAAAAAAAAAGTAACTACCTTGCACATAAATCTCAGTCCTTGATTTGCGTTATACCACTAAAAAAAATTATGAAAGATTTAATAGTCTAACATAGATCTAATAATAATTAATAATTAAATTAAAGTTTTAGAATCTTCATTCTATTTTTAAAAGAAACATGTTTATTGATATAATTAATTTTGACTTCATCTTAACTTTGAGTTAGCAATCACATTTGAAATAGTAAAGATATAATTTGATATTAAAAACTTGAAATTTTCAAATTAAAAATACATGTCAAAATTAAGAGTAAATTTATTATTATTGAAATGTAATAAAGATATGTAAAAAAATATTGAAACCTAAATGAAAATATGTTATATATTATTGAATACATAAAAATGAAAAAAATAGAGAATGAAACTAGCTCTATTAAGTTACTTATAGTATCTTGAAGAAATAGCTCTCTTTGGTCACTTATAATAACTTTGAGGAAATATTAATAGCTGATAATAGAAGCACAAGAGCATAAAAAGCTTACACCACTCTAGATTACATAAAGTATTTGTCGCCTAAAATATAACTGTCAATAAAAAAACTTACCATTTCAATTAAAAAAAAAATGAAAGAGATTAATTCAATTATATTGATATTGAAGCTACATGAAAAATAAGTTAAGAGAAAATAAAAACATATAACGAACTTTGTTTCTCTACCACCAATGCTTCTCCAATTAACCCTATAATATTAATTGAATTGCTTACCGGGGAAAGATGATCAATTATATTAATTAAATTGCTGACCACCAAAAGCCTATCAATTATATTGAATGGTTTAATAGGGAAATACAAACATATAACGAGTTGTCTCTCTATGATTATTGCTTATCTAGTCCCCGTAATATTAATTGAATTGCTGACCACCAAAAGTAGTGGACAAGAAAAGCCGTGCGCCAAGATTACAGAAAGTACTATTTATGGAAAATTCAAATTGAAGTTTGAACATTCCAAATTGAATGCACGGGGAAAGATGACGTGGTTGTGTAGAGAATTTCTTGAAAAGAATTTCTTGAAAGGAAAACCTATTTTGTAAGAAAATTTTAGGAAGAGCACTCACCTTTTTCGGTAAACTCTGAGCCACTCTTCATTTAAAAGATCATAGCTTTTTTCCAGGTATTAGGGATCTTTATGCGCTTTGAAACAGATGATGTTCTCTTCTATAGTCGGAAGTTCTCTTCCATCTATCATCTTGATTTTCTCTTCTAAAAACATCCGAAAAAACACTTCCAAAATTAACACACTTCCTCTTCTACGTATCATCTCTTTGTCTGCCTTTTGCATCACAGCCTTTCATTGTTTGGGAAAAGGTGATGGGTACTTGGAGTACCATCTCCATCTTCTAATTCATACACACTGTGATGCCAACATTGCCAAACCTAACTGTTAACTCATTCACAGTACCTCATTCCTCGTTGTTTTTATCAACCACGGAAGTTGAGCGGTTGAGGAAACTAAGATCTCGATTAGAGATCTCGATTTAGTCGTATTTATCGGCGGACGACCAGGAAATCAACATTGGGTTAAGATATTGATACTATTGTTTCCTGAATCAAATGGCTTATTTCTGAAATACAGTTTAAGCATTCAGGGTTAACTGTTCATATATTGTTTCGTTGAGCACAAGTTAGGGTTCCTGTCAATTCCACTCAAAAACTGAACCCAGATTGCCTGCAAAATTCATCATCAACGGCCACGGTGTGGCATTCAAATAAACAAAGATTTGCTCAGTTTCATGTGCATGTGTACTTACGTGGACGCTTTCGATCTTGCAGCATCCAGATAACTAAAAAGATCTTTATATCAAGAAAATATGCATTCTTTGGTTATTTTATGTACTGATTCAAATAATTATTTACCTCTTTTCCGCCATAGTAAAACATGACGGTTTATCTTCCAGAGTAGAGATGGCTTCGAATTCATCGAACTCACCTTGTGCTACCTGCAAATTCCTAAGAAGAAAGTGTACTTCAGAGGGTGTATTTGCGCCGTCTTTTTATCCAGAAGAACCCCAAAAATATGCCAATGCTCACAAGATCTTTGCAGCAAGCAACGTGGAAAAAATTCTCAACGATTTGGAGAGTCATCAGCGGGAGAGGAAGCTGAAGCTCGTTATGGGTGGGTTGGAGCGATCTCCATCCGCCAGAGATAAGTGCAACAGCTACAGAAAGCACTGGCGACTGCCATGCAGATCTTCTTTAATACATCTCTGTAGTGGAGCCTGTTCTTAATCTACATAGTCCAGACTCCCCACTGCCAGCTTATTCCAGAGTTCACATGATCCATGCCACGGCTAGGGAACAACAACAGGAAAATTTAATGGAATTTCCTAATTCTAGAGAAGAGCTACAGCTGAATAAAGAGCAGCTTCTAGAATTGGCCTTGAGAATCGGTGGTTCCCACGATGCTGGCCTGGCTGCGCTAGGTATGAAAAATCATGCCTATGCCAGCGACCGCGGTATGGGCGGTAGGCCAAGAAATTTTTGTATTTGCAAATTGGAAGTGTTTTCTCTGGCGTATGTCAATGCTTTTGGGGCTGTGATTCTGTTAGTTCTTTTGTTTTTCTTTGTGTGTGTCTCTGAGTTGTGTGTCTGTACCTTGTAGCCTTTGAATAAGGAATAACGGATCTGAATTTGACCAAGAAGATCAGGGATGCAGGGATGATATTTGTTACATCCATGATAGGTATTTATTTCATATTCATATTCATGTTTTATTTTTTTTTTGCTCTGATTGCATGTTTTGATTGCATAAATTAGTGTAGAATTTTCAATTTTCTTGTTCTTTATTTCTCCTTTTATCTCCTTCACTACTTCTCTTCTCCTTTATCTCCTTCACTACTTCCCCTACTTAATGTTAATGTTTTTAAATCTTTATTCTTTGTTATTGCTCCTTATATCTCATTAACATCTTTTTGCTCTCTTCTTTATTCTTTGGCAATCTTATTAATTCTTCTGAATTTTTAGCTTTTTTTCGACCTTCATGCTCTCTTCTTGGTGCTAAACCCTTTCGATCTTTTTGCTATGTTCTTTTTGATCTTATTGCAATGTTTTTTTTTCATAAAGCTTTGAAAACATTTTTCAATCTCGCTTTTACACAATATTTGAAATTTTTTCCTAGTGGTTGTGTTTTAAAATTGTTTCTCAAACTTTGCTAAAGCTTTTCGTAGGCAACTCTATATCATTCCCTATTTCACGTTCTAGTTGTCTTTGCTCTCTTCCAACTGTTTGCATTTACCTTAGAATTGATGAATCCTACTACCACCTTTTATCATTCGGGACTCCTCCACATATCTTGACTATCTACTTCAACTCATTAGGAGTTGGTGCTTCTCACTATCATCATCCATTGTTTTCTTGAAAAGGTGTGATGCCTCTTCTTCAATAGGGTATAATTCTCTTTTTACTCCTTATTCTTACGGCATCCCTCAACATCAATTCAACTTAGGTATTTTAAATTTTTTATATAAACTATTTCCTTACATTTCATTCTTTATTTTCTCTTTTTTTTTAAATATTTGATTTATTCAATAAATAGTTATACTAAATTAGTTCATATATAACAAATAAAATTAATATCATATAGTTAAAGTTGTTCTATATTCTATCTTATTTGATTTATGTCATTTAAATTTATATGGTTATTAGTGAATTTTTTTTTACTTAATTATTATATTTTAATTTTTTAATTATATTTGTGTTTGTATAATTATTTATTGATCTGAAATTATACAAGAATATTTTTGTAAATTAAATGTTTTGATTTATAAACTTATTATTTTGTTATATGTAATTAATTTTTTAAAATGTACCCATAAATTGTATTTTTTTTTATAAGATGATATATTTGATAGATGACATGACATTAATATTTATGTAGAGACATTGTTTTTTATTTGTAATGATTTGTATATGTTGGTGTATTTTATGTCTTTTTTAAATGAAAGAAATTTTTGTTTGTTTATGTGATATGATGGTTGTGCTTTTGCTAATTAGATAATATAATTGCACTGAAAGAAAATATGATGTCGACAATTGTTTGCATGTTTTAATGTGTATATATTTTGGTATCTATTTGTTTTATTGTTTTTTAGATGATATAATGATTGCATTTCTTAGATAATATGATGATAATTGATTTCTAAATTATAAGATGTTTTTCTTTGCTACATGATGTGGATTGTATTTGTTAAATGATATGATTATGATAATGATGATTATGCTTTTGTTTGTTAAATGTCATGCTTTATGTTGTTTGATGATATGATGGTGATAATGAGAGAGAGAGAGAGAGAGAGAGAGAGAGAGAGAGAGAGAGATCATGGGAGAGTAGAGAGAGGATGGAGAGGTAGAGCGAGGGGGAGAGAAAGTGGAGGGTGTGGGAAGGGGAGGAAGAGAGACAAAGACAGAGAGGGAGGGGATGAGAGAGAGGGTGTGGGAAGAGAGAAAGGGGGGGAGAGAGTTGGCGGAGAGAGTATGCTACTGAGAGAGATAGGGGGATAGGTGGAGAGAAAGGGGGAAAAGAGAGATATAGCTGCGAGAAGAGAGTGGGAGATGGATAGGGCGGGAGGAGTAGGAGGGGGGAGAGAGAAAGAGAGGGGAAGGGAGGGAGAGAAAGAAAGGGGGACGGAGAGAGAGGGGGGTGGTGGAGAGAGATGGTGAGAGGTGTATGGAGAGGGACAGAGAGAGAGATAGTTGGGGGGGGAGAGATGAGAAGAGGGAGAGGGGGAGATGGAGCAAGAGGGGGAGAGAGCGAGAGAGGGTGATGGGGAGAGAGAGAGAGAGACGGGAGAGAGAGAGGGAGAGGGGGAGAGAGAGTGGGAGAGGAGGAATGGGTAATTGAGAGATTGGGAGATGGGGAGAGAGAGAAGAGGAGGAGAGAGAGGAGAGAGGGAGATGGAGGGGGGAGAGGGCAGGAGAGGAAGAGGGAGATGGAGGAGGGAGAGAGAGAGGGAGAAAACTAGAGAGGAGGGAAAGGGGGAGAGAGAGGTAGGGATTGAGATAGAGATAGGGGGGAGGAGAGGGGGTGGGGGAAGTGGAGGGGGAGGGAGAGGGGTGCTGGGAGAGAGAGGTGGAGGTAGAGGGGCAAAGAGAGATATAGGTGGGGGGGGAGGAGAGAGGTAGAGAGTGAGAGGGGGAGTGGTAGGGGAAGAGGAAGAGATCGAGAGAGGGAGAGAGAGAGATAGAGAGAGAGGGGAGAGAGAGAGAGAGTAGGGAGAGGGGCACAGAGAGTGGGAGATGGTGAGGGTGAGGGGAAGAGAGAGGGAGAGGGGAAGAGGTAGACAGAGAGAGGTAGGGAGAGAGAGAGGGATAAGGAGAAGGAGGGAGAGGGAGAGAGAGGATGAGTGGGAGGGATAGGAAGAGAGGGAAGGAGAGGGGGGTAGGGAGAGATTAAGAGGGAGGGAAAAAGCAGGAGAGTGGTGGGAGGGAGTAGAGGGAGGTAAAGGGAGGCGGAGAGAGAGAGAGTGAGAGAGAGAGAGAGAGGGTAGGATGGGGGAGAGAGAGGGTGAGTGAGTGTGAGAGGGAGAGAGGGGAGAGAGAGAGAGAGGAAGGGAGGGAGAGGGAGAAAGAAGAGAGGGGAGGCAATGGGGGAGAGTTGAGAGTTAGGGTAGAAAGTAGGGAGATAGAGTGAGAGAGAGAGATGGTGGGGTGAGAGAGAAATATATGTGGTAGAGAGAGACAGGGATCACAATAGACAGAGTGGGAGAGGGAGAGAGGGAGGGCCTGGGGGAGGTGAAGAGAATGGGAGAGGTGAGGGAGAGAGGGGAGGGAGAGGGAGAGGGAGGAGAGTGGCAGGGGTAGGGAGAGGAGGAGAGATAGAGCGATAAAGAGTGTCAGAGAGAGAGATAGAGATGGCGGGCAGGGAGAGGTAGGATGGATAGTGGAGAGAGATAGTTAGGGTTGAGGGCAGGAGAGGGTGAAGGTGATATGGTTGGAGAAGGAAGAGGGAGAGGGAGGTAGTGTGGTGGGGAGGTAGGGAGAGGTGGAGAGATAAAGCGATAAAGAGTGAGAGAGAGTGGAGAGAGGTAGGGAGGAGAGAAAGATGGTAGGAAAAGAGAGGGGGAGAGAGAGTAGGTGAAAGGAAGGGGGAGAGAATCAGAGCTATAGAGAGAGGGGGAGGGGAGGAGAGACAGAGAGGGATGAGGCAAGAGAGAGAGAGGAGAGAGATAATTGGGAGAGAGATGGGGAGAGGAGAGGGAGATAGGGGACAAGGAGAGAGATAGAAAGAGGCGTGACATTGTTGGAGAGGAAGAGGGGGAGTGAAAGTGGGAGGGGAAGTGAGCAAGAGAGGGGTAGGGGGAGACGGAGAGGCAAAGAGAGAGAGAGAGGAGGAGAGGGAGAGATATAGAGGGTGATATATGGATAGATAGAGAGAAGAGAGAGGGGTAGA
Source organism: Pinus tabuliformis (assembly GCA_031772625.1). Taxonomy (NCBI): domain Eukaryota; kingdom Viridiplantae; phylum Streptophyta; class Pinopsida; order Pinales; family Pinaceae; genus Pinus; species Pinus tabuliformis. The sequence goes on from CM062804.1 coordinate 1,021,770,178, forward strand.
AAAGAGTAGTAGAGGCAGGGGGTGGATAGAGCATGACACTTTAGTAAATTCTTTTAATAAACACTTTAAAAAAAGTTACAAAACTCTTGCTAAAATTTTATAAAATTATTAGGGTGTAGGTTTTAGGGTTTAGGGTTTATAACACTTAAGAAAAGTTTCAAAATGCTTATTAAAATGTTATAAAATGCTTAGGGTTTAGGGTTTTAAAATTTTACAAAACGCTTTCTAAATTGTAATAAAATGCTTAGGGTTTAGGGTTTATAACAAGTTAGTAAATTGTTTAAATAAACACTTAAAAAGAAGTTACAAACGCTTGTTAAAATATTATAAAATACTTAGGGTTTAGGGTTTGGGGTTTAAAATGTTATAAAGTGCTTATGGTTTAGGGTTTAGGGTTTAGGTTGGGGGTGTGGGTATTAAGGCTTAGGGTTTATGGTTTATAATGCTTTAATAAATTCTTTTAATAAACACTTATAAAAAGTTAAAAAATGGTTTTTAGGGTTTAGGGTTTTTTTGGGTTTTTAGGGTTTAGGGTCTTTTAGTGTTTAGGGTTTATGGTTTGTTAGGATTTAGGGTTTTTATGGTTTATTGTATTTTTAGGGTATAGGGTTTGCAGTTTAAGGTTAAGGTTTTAGGGATTAGGGGTTTATGGTTTATAGAACTTTGGTAAATGGTTTTAGTAAACATTTAAATAAAAGTTACAAAACACTTTTTAAAATGTTATAGAATCATTAGGTTTTAGGATTTGAGGTTTAGGGTTTAGGGTTTAGGGTTTAGGTTTAGGAGCTTACTGTTTAGAGTTTATAAGACCTTAGTCAATGCTTTCAAGCTTTAGGCTTTAGGGTTTAGGATTTATAAGACCTTAGTACATGATTTTAGGGTTTTTCCTTTAGGCTTTAAGCATTGAGATATAGGGTTTGGGGTTTGGGGTTTAGGGTTTAGGTTTTATAACACTTTAGTAAATTCGTTTATTAAACACTTAAATAAAAGTTACATAACGTTTTCTAAAATGTTATAAAATTCTTAGTGTTTAGGGTTTACAGTTTGGGTTTGGCATTTAGGTCTCAGGTTTAGGGTTTGGTTTTAGGGTTTATGGTTTAGGGTTTATGGTTTAGGATTTATAACATTAAAGTTACAAAATGCTTTTTAAAATATTAAAAAAATATATATATTTAGGGTTTAGGGTTAAATATTTATAACACTTTAGTGAATTTAATTAATAAACACTTAAATAAAAGTTTAAAATGCTTTTTAAAATGATATAAAATTATTAGGGTTTAGGTTTGAGGGTTCTAGGTTAAGGTTTTGGTTTTGGGTTTATGGTTTAAAGTTTATATCACTTTAGTAAATGCTTTTAATAAACACTTAAATAAAGGTGAAAAAACACTTTTTAAAATGTTAATAAAATTCTTGGAGTTTAGGACTTAAGATTTAGGGTTTAGGGTTTCAGGTTTGGGGCTAAGAGTTTCGGTTTAAATGTTACAAATATTTTTTAAAATGTTATAAAATTATTAGGATTTAGAATTTACGGTTTAGGGTTTATAACACTTTAGTAAATGATTTTAATATACACTTAAATAAATGTTACAAAACACTCTTTAAAATGCTATAAATTAATTTGGTTTTAGGTTTTAGGGATTAGGGTTTCAAGTTTATAACACATTAGTAAATTCTTTTAATAAACATGAAAATATAGTTACACCTATCACACTCTCTCCTCCTCTTCCTCCCCCTTTCACTCCTCCTCCTCGTCTCTCCCCCCTCTCCCACTCTCTCCATCTCCCTCTCCCCCCCTCTCGCCCTCTTCACTCCACCCTCTTATCTCTGACTTTATCTCTTGCTCTCCCTCCTCCCCTCTACCTCTCTTTCTCTCTCGCCCTCTCTCTCCCTCTCCCTATCCCCTTCTCTTACTTTCTCCCCCTCTCGGTTGTTCTCCCCTCTCCCTCTATCTCTCCCTCTCCTTCTCACTCTCCCTATCTTTGTCTCTATCCTTATTCCTCTCTCTATCTCTCTCTTCCCTCCTCTCTCTCTTCCTATCATCCTCTCTCTCTTCTCCGCCTCCTCCAACTCTTCTCTCTCTATCTCTCTCTCTCTCTCACCCACTCCTCCTCTCTCTCAGCATCTTCATCTCCCCTTTCCCCTCTCCCACTCTCTTCCCCTCCTTATCCCACTCCCCCTCTCCCTCTCCCACTCTCTCCCCCATCTTTCTCTCTCTCTCTTCCTCCCCTATCTCCCGCTCTCCCTCTCCCTCTCTCTCCCCTCCCCTCTCTCTCGCTGCCTCTCTCCACTTCCCTCCCCTATCTTTCCCCCGCCCCTTTCTCCTTACCTCTCTCACTCTCTCTCCCCCTGCCCTCTATCTCTAGCTTTCTCTCTCCCTGCCTTCCTCTACCTCTCTCTCTCCCTCTCCTCTCTCCCTCTCCCTCTTTCTCCCCCTCTCCCATCCCCTTTCCCTCTCTCCCTCTCCCTCCCTATCTCTCTTGTTCTCCGTCCTCTCTCTCTCTCTCTCTCTCTCTCTCTCTCTCTCTCTCCCTCTACCTATCTCTTTTCTCTCCCTCTCTCTCAATGTCCTCCCTCACTCCTCTCTCACTCTCTCCATCTTTGTCCCTCTCTACCCTCCCTCCTCTCTCCCGCTCTCTCTTTCCTCTCACTTCCTCTTCTTCTCCAACTACCTCTCCCCCTCTCCCATCATCTCACCTTCCCCCACTCCCGCCCTCCCCTCCTCTCCATCTCTCTCCACCTATCCCTTCACCCCAACCCTCTCTGTCCCTCTCTCCCTCTCACTCCCTCTCTCCCTCTCCCTCTCGCTCCCTTCCTCTCACTCCCCCTCCTACCCCCACTCCCTGTGTGTGTGTCTCTCTCTCTCTTCCTCTCCTCCCTCCCTCTTCTCTCCCACTATTTCCCTCACTATCCATCTCCTCCTACCCCTATCACACTTTCTCCTCCTCTCCCTCCCCCTCTCCCTCTCTTCCTCTCCCTCCCTCTCCCTCTCCCTCTCTCTCCATCTCCCTCTCCTCCTCTCTCACTCTCTTCACCACACCCTCCCCTCTCTGACTCTGTCTGCCACTCTCTCTCTTCCCTCTACCTCTCCTTCTCTCTCTCCCTCTCCCCGCCCCCCCTCTTCTCGTTCTCTCTCCCTCCTCCTTGCGCTCCCTTCCCTGTCTCCCCCTCTCTTCCCCCACCTATCTCTCTCTCTGCACCTCTCCCTTCCCCTCTCACCCACCCCCTCTCCCCTATCCTCCTCTCTCCCTCATATCTCTCTCTCTCCTCTCTCTCTCCCTCTCTCTCTCTCACTCACACCCCCCTCCCTCTATTTCACACCCTCTTTCTCTCACCCTCTCCCTCCCCATCTTCTGCCCCCCCCCTCTCTCCCCTCATTGTCTCTCCTGTTATCCCACTCCATCTCCCTCTCTCTATGCCCATCATTCTCAACTTCCCTTTCCTCCTTTGCCTCTGCCTTCCCTCCACTTCCCTCCCTATCTCTCTCCTCTTCCTCTCCTGCCCCCCCCTATCCCTCTCTCTGCCACTCTTCCTCTCACACAACCTGTCCTCCCCCCTCTGTGTCTCTCTCCCCATCCTCCCTCCCCTCTCTCTCTCTTCCCCCTCCTCCCTCCCTCTCACACTCTCTATCCCCCTCATACTCTTTCTCTCTCCATATCCCCTCCTCCCCCAATCGTCACCCACCCCCTATCCCTCCTATCACTCTCTTTCTAAATCTCCATCCCCCTCTCCCTCCCCCTCTCCCTTTTTCCCTTGCTCCCTCTCTCTTTCTCTCCCCCCCAAACTCTATTTCCCCCTGCCTCTCTCTCTCCCTCTCATTCCCTCCCCCTAACTTGGCCCCCCCAATCTCTCTCTCCCAACTACTTCTGCCTCTCTTTTTTCTCCCTCTCTCCCTCCCTCCTTCTCTCTCCCCCCCTCCTCCACTCTCTCCCGCCCTACCCCCACTACCTCTCTCTCTCTCTCTCTCCCTCTCCTCTGTCCCTCCACTCTCCCACTATCTCCCTAACTATTTGTCTCCCCTCCAACTATTACACTCTCTCCTCCTCTTCCTCCCCCTCTCACTCCTCCTCCACCTCTCTCCCCTCTCCCACTCTCTCCATCTCCCTCTCCCCCCCTCTCGCTCTCATTACTCCACCCTCCCCTCTCTGACTCTATCTCCTCCTCTCTCTCTCCCCTCTACCTCTCCTTATCTGTCTCCCTATCCCTCTCTCTCCCCATCCCCTTCTCTAGTTTCCTACCCCTCCTGGTCTTGCTCCCCCTCTCCCTCTATCTCTCCCCCTCTCCCTCTCCCTCTCCCTCTCCTTATCTCTGTATCTCTCCTTATTCCTCTTTCTCTCTCTCTCCTCCTCTCTCTCTTCCTATCATCCTCTCTCTCTTCTTCCTCCTCCTCTCTCTCTCTCTCTCTCTCTCTCTCTCTCTCTCTCTCTCTCTCTCTCCTCTCCTCTCCGCTCTCTCTATGTCTCCCTCCCCTCTCCCCTTTCCCTCTCCCACTCTCTTCCCTCCTTATCCCACTTCCCTCTCCCTCTCCTCCTCTCCCCCCCCCCATCTTCTCTCTCTCTTCTCTCCCCCCTCTCCTGCTCTCCCTCTCCCAATCTCCCTCTCTCTCCCCTCCTCTCTCTCTCCTCCCCTTCCCTCCCCTTATCTTTCCGTCACCCCTCTCTCCCTACCCCTCACTCTCTCTCCCCTCCTCCTCTATCTCCAGCTCTCTCTCTTCCCCCACTTCCCTCCACCTCTCTCTCTCCCTCTCTCTCCCCCTCTCCCTCTTTCTCTCCTCTCTTACCCTCTCCCATCCCTTTTACCTCTCTCCCTCCCTCCCTTTCTCTCTCGTTCTCCCTCCTCTCTCTCTTTATCTCTCTCTCCCTCTCCTTTACCTATCTCTTTTCTCTCCCTCTCCCTCTCTCTCAATCTCTTCCCTCCCTCATCTCTCCCTCTCTCCATCTCTCTGCTCTCCACTCCACCCTCCCTCCTCTCTCCTACTCTCTCTCTTCCTCTCACCTCCTCTTATTCTCCCTCTACCTCTTGCCCTCTCCCATCGTCTCACCTCCCCCACTCCCACCCTCTCCCCCTCTCCATCTCTCTCCACCTATCCCTTCACCCCAACCCTCTCTGTCCGTCTCTAGTATCTACCTCTCACTCCCTCTCTCCCCTCTCCCTCTTGCTCCCTTCCTCTCACTTCCCCTCCTACCCCCACTACCTTTCTCTCTCTCTCTCTCTTTGTCTCCTCCCTCCCTCTTCTCTCCCACTATTTCCCTCACTATCCATCTCCTCCTCCCCCTATCACACTCTCTCCTCCTCTCCCTTCCCCTCCCCTCCTCCTCCTCCTTCCCTCTCCCTCTCTCTCCATCTCCCTCTCCTCCTCTCTCGCTCTCTTCACCCCACCCTCCCCTCTCTGACTTTGTCTCCCGCTCTCTCTCCTCCCTCTACCTCTCCTTCTCTCTCTCCCTCTCCCCATCCCATATCTTGCTCTCTCTCCCCTCCTGCTCACACTCCCCACCCGATCTCCCCCTCTCTTCCCCCACCTATCTCTCTCTCTGCCCCTCTCCCTACCCCTCTCGCCCACTCCTCTCCCTATCCTCCTCTCTCCCCCTCATATATCTCTTTCTCTCTCCCTATCGCTCTCCCTCTCTCACCCCCACCCTCTCTCTCACACTCTCCCTCCCCCTCTCTTTTTCCCCATCCATCTCTCTCTCTCTCTCTCTCTCTCCCCCTTTGTCTCTCCTGTTATCTCCCTCCCTCTTCCTCTCCCTATGCCCATCATTCTCTCCTTCCCTTTCCTCCTCTGCCTCCACCTCCCGCTTCCCTTCCTTCTCCCTTATCCCACTCTATTCCTCTCCCACTACCTCTCTCCCTCTCTCTGCCACTCTCCCTCTCACACAACCCATCCTCCCCCTCTCTCTCTCACTCCCTCTCCCCCTCCACCTCTCTTGCTCTCTCCCCTTCCTGCTCCGCTCCCCCTCTCTGCACCCACATATCTTTCTCTATGCCTCTCTTCCTCCCCCTCTCCATATCCCCCCGTCTCCCTCTCCTTATCCTCCTCCCCTCTCCATCTCCCCCCTCTCTCTCTCAACCCACTCTCTCACACTCCCTCCTCCTCCTCTCTCTAGATCTCTCCCCCTCTCCCCTATCTCTATCTATAACTCTTCCCCCCTATACCTCTCTCTTCCCTTCTCTCCCTCTCCCTCTCGCTCTCACTCTCTATCTCTCTCTCTCTATTGCTCCCTCCTCTCTCTCTCTCCCCCCTCCACCTCCGTCCCTCTACATCTCTCCGCCCACCCCACATTATTTTCATTTTAAATCTTCTATTTTCATTACATCTAAACTTGTTGGCTACACATGGCTGCATGTTAATGATAATATGCTTCTTTCATGTTTTCGTTGCATACATAACAATTTGATAACTCAAACTAAGATTATTAGTTTTAAATGTTATTTTTTGCATTCGCTTCTCCCCATCTCATTCCCCCCTCTACCTCCCTCTCCCTCTCTCTCTCTATCTCCATCTCCCCTCTCCCATTATACTCCCTAACCCCTCCCCTCTCCCAATCTCTCTTTCAGTCTCTCTCCCCTTGCCCCTCCCCCCTCTCTCCCTCTACCTCTCCCCCTCTCCCAATCATACTCTCCCCCTCCCCCTCTCTCCCACAACCTATTTCATTGTCTACTCCTCTCACTCCCCCTATCCCTCTACTTATCATCTTCTGTCTCCCCACTAATCTCTCTCTCTCTCTCTCTCTCTCTCTCTCTCTCTCTCTCTCCTCCCTATCTCTTCCTCTCCCTCCCCCTTCACCCTCTCCCAGTCTCTTCCCTCCTTCTCCCACTCCACCTCTCCCTTTCCATTCTCTCCCCTCACCTCTCTCCTCCCCTCCCCCCCCCCACCCTCTCTCTCCCCTCCCCCCACCCTCTCTCTCCCCCATCCCTCCCCCTCTCTCTCCCTTGACCCTCTATCACTACCCCTCTCTCTCCCCCCTCATCTCTCTCTAGCTCTCTCTCACCCCGCCTCCCTCCACCCTCTCTCTTCCCTCTCTCTCCCCCTCTCACTCTTTCTCTCTCTCTCCCCTCTCCCATCCACTTTCCCTCTCTCCCTCTCCCTCCGTCTCTTTCTCATTATCGCTCCCACTTCTATCCCCCTTTTCCTCTACCTATCCCCCTTTCCTCTCTCTCCTTCTCTCCCTCTCTCTCGATCTCCTTCCTTCTCCCTCTCTCTCCCTCTCCACCCTCCCTCATCTCTCCCACTCTCTCTCTTCCTATTAGTTCCTATTCTTCTTCCTCTACCCCTCACCATCTCCCACCATCTCGCCTTCCCCCCACTCCCACCCTCCCCACCCTCTCTCTCTATCTCTCTCTCTCTCTTCTCTCTGTCTCTCTGTCTCTCTCTCTCTCTCTCTCTCTCTCTCTCTCTCTCTCTCTCTCTCGCTTACCCTCCTCTCTCTCTCTCTCTCTCTCTCTCTCTCTCTCTCTCTCTCTCTCTCTCTTACCCTCCTTCCCTCTCTCTCTCTCTCTCTCTCTCTCTCTCTCTCTCTCTCTCCTTCTCTCTCCTCGCTTACCCTCCTTCCCTCTCTCTCTCTCTCTCTTTCCCCTCCTCCCTCCCTCCCTCCCTCCCTCTCAATCTCCCCTCATACTCTTTCTCTCTCTATATCTCCTCCTCCCTCGTTCGTCACCCACCCCCTATCCCTCACTATCCCTCTCTTCCTAAATCCCCCTCTCCCTCAGTAGCTCCCTCTTCCCCTCACTTCCTCTCTCTTTCTATCTGCCCAAACTCTATTTCTCTCCTGCCTCTCTCTCTCCTTCTCTTTCCCTACCCCTACCCTGGCCCCCCCTCTCTCTCCGACTCCCTCCATCTCTCTCCCAAACTACTTCCTCCTCTCTTCTTTCTACCTCTCCATCCCACCATCCCTATCTATCCCTCTCTCCCTCTCCCTCTCTCTCCCATCCTCTCTCTCCACCTCCTACCCCCACTACCTCTCTCTCTCTCTCTCCTCTCTCCTCCCTCCCTCCACTCTCCCACTATTTCCCTCACTATCTGTCTCCCCCTCCCCTTATCACACTCTCTCCTCCTCTTCGTCCCCCTCTCACTCCTCATCCCCCTCTCTCCCCCTCTCCCACTCTCTCCATCTCCCTCTCCCCCCTCTCACTCTCTTCACTCCACCCTCCTCTCTCTCACTCTATCTCCTACTCTTTCTCTCCCCTCTACCTCTCCTTCTCTCTCTCCCTCTCCCCATCCCCTTTTCCTGTTTTCACCCCCTCCCGGTCGCACTCCCCTCTCCCTCTATCTTTCCCTTTCCCTATCGCTCTCCCTATCTCTGTCTCTCTCCTTTGTCCTCTCCCTCTTCCCCTCCCCCTTCCCAGCTCTCTTCCTTTCAATCTCCCTATCTCCCCCTCCTACTCTCTCTCTCTCTCTCTCTCTCTCTCTCTCTCTCTCTCTTGCGTCCCCCTTTCCCACTCTCTTCCCCTCCTCCTCTTGCTTGAACTCTCCCTCTCCCACTCTGTCCCCCTTTCTCTCTCTCTCTCTTCATCCCCCTCTCTCCCCCCTCTCCCTCCCAACCTCTCTCTCCCTTACCCCTCCTCTCTCCCTCCTCCTCTCCCTCACTATCTTGATCCCCCTCACTTTAGTTATCTCTCTCTCCCCTTCCCTCACCATCTCTCTCTCCTTCCCTCTCCACCTCTCCCTCTAGTTCTCCACCACTTCCCCCCCTCTCCCCACACCTCCCTCCGTTTCTCTCCCACTCTCCCCCCCCCCTCTCTTCTCTCTCTCACTCTCCCTCCCTCCATAACCATCTCTCTCTCCCCCCTCTCTCCTCTCTCTTCTCTCTTGCTCTCTTCATTCCTCTCCCTCTCCCTCTCCCTCTCCCTCTCTCTATCTCTCTCTCTCCCTCTCCCTATCCCTACCCCCCTCTGATACCATTTCCCCTCCCCCTTTCTATAACCCCACCACTCTCCCTCTCCCTCTCTCTCTCTTCTTACCCCACCGCCTCCTCTTCCACTCTCTCCTTGTCTCTCTCCCTCTCCCTCTCTTGCTCTCTTCTCCTTCCCGTCTCCCTCTCCAACTATCTCTCCCCCTCTCTCTCTCTCTCTCTCCTCTCTCTCCCCCTCTCTCTCTCTCTCCACTCTCTCCCTCTCCCTCACTTACCACACCTCTCTCTATCCTACTCCATCCATCTCACTCCTTCCCTCCCTTTCCCTCCCCATCTCCCTCCCTCCCTCTTCCCCTCCCCCTCTCTCCCTCTAGCTCCCTCCCTCCTACTGCCCCTCCCACCCGCTCTCTCTCCCCCTTTATCACTAGCTCCCTCACTCCTACTCCCTCTCCTCTCTCTCTCTCTCTCTCTTTTCTCTTTCTCTCTCCTCTCGTTATCTCTTTCCTCTCCCGCTCCCCTCATTATCTTCTTCCCTCACCCACCACCTCTCCCGCCTTCTCCTCATCTCATTCCCCTCTCCCTCCCTCTCCCTCTCTCTCTGTCTCCATCTCCCCCTCTCCAATCCTTCTCCCCTACCCCTCCCTCTCTCCCAATCTCTCTCTTGGTGTCTTGCCACCTCCCCCTCCCCCTCTCGCTCCCTCTCCCTCTTTGCCTCTCTCGCTCTCTCCACCTCCCACTCAAGCTTGTCGTCTCCCAATCCTACTCTCCCCATACCCCTCCCTCCCCCGTCCTATTTCCCGCTCTACTCCTCTTCCTCCCCCTCTCCCTCTTCTTATCATCCCCTCTCTCTTCCTCCTCCTCCTCCTCCTCTCCCTCTCTCTCTCTCTCTCTATCTCTCACCCTCTCCTCCTCTCTCTCTATGTCTTCCTCTCCCCTTTCCCCTCTCCCACTCTCTTCCCCTCCTTATCCCACACCCCCTCTTCCTCTCCCACTCTCTCCCCCATCTCTCTTTCTCTACTCCTCCCCCTCTCTCCTGCTCTCCCTATCCCCCTCTCCCTCTCTCTCTCCTTCTCTCTCTCTCTGTCTCTCTCCTCTTCCCTCCCCCTATCTCTTCCTTGCCCCTATTCCTACCCCTCTCACTCTCTCTCCCTGCCTCCCTCCACCTCTCTCTCTCTCTCTCCCCCTCTCCCTCTTTCTCTCTCTCCCCCTCTCCCATCCCCTTTCCCTCTCTCCCTCTCCCTCCCTCTCTCTCTCATTCTCCCTCCTCTCTCTCTATCACTCTCGCTATCTCTCTCCCCCTCTTCCTGTGCCTATCTATTTTTCTCTCCCTCTCCCTCTCTCTTGATCTCCTCCCTCCCTCCTTTCTCCCTCTCTCCATCTCTCTCCCTCTCCACCCTCCCTCCTCTATCCCACTCTGTCTCTTCCTCTCGCTTCCTCTTATTCTCCCTCTACCTCTCACCCTCTCCCATTTTCTCACCTTCCCCCACTCCCACCCTCTCCCCCTCTCCATCTCTCTCTACCTATTTCTTCCCCTCAACCCTCTCTCTCTATCTCTTTCTCTCTCACTCCCTCTATAACTCTCCCTCTCGCTCCATTCCTCTCTCTCCCCATCCTACCCTCACTCCCTATGTCTCTCTCTCTCTTCCTCTCCCCCCTCCCTCTACTCTCCCACTATTTCCCTCACTATCCATCTCCTCCTCCCCCTGTCACACTCTCTCCTCCTCTCCCTCCCCCTCTCCCTCCTCCTTCCCCTCTCTCTCCCTCTGCCTCTCTCTCTATCTCTCTCTACTCCTCTCTCACTCTCTTCACCACACCCTCCACTCCCCCACTCCGTCTCTTGCTCTCTCTCCTCCCTTTACCTCTCCTTCTCTCTCCCCCTCCCTCTCTCCCCTTCCCGCTCACGCTCCCCTCTCCCTCTCCACCTCTCTTCCCCCACCTATCTCTCTCTCTGCTCCTCTCCCATCCCCTCTTGCCCACACCCTCTCCCTATCCTCATTTCTCCCCTCATATCTTTCTCTCTCTCTCTCCCCTTTCTTTCTCTCTCTCGCCCCCCTCCCTCTGTTTCACACCCTCTCTCTCTCCCCCTCTCCCTCCCCCTCTCTTCTTTCCCCCTCCCCCTCTCTCCCTCTCTCCCTCTCCTTCTCTCTCTATCCCTATCTCTCTCTCTCTCCTTTGTCTCTATTGTTATCTCCCTCCCTCTCCCTCTTCCTATGCCCATCGTTCTCTCCTTCCCTTTCCTCCTTTGCCTACGCCTCCTCCTCCCCTTCCCTCTCCCTCTCTCTCCCTCTCTCTCCCTACCCCTCTCTCTTCCTATCCCACCCCCCCTCTCCCTCTCTCTACCTCTCTCCCTCTCGCACAACCTGTCCTCCTTCCCCTATCTCTCTCTCGCTCCTTCTCCCCCTCCGCATATCTTGCTCTCTCCCCTTCCTGCTCCTGCTCCCCCTCTATGCACCCACATATCTCTCTCTATGCCTCTCTTCCTCCCCCTCTCCCTCTCCTTATCCCGCCTCCCCTTTCTCTCCCGCCCCCCTCTCTCTCATCCGCCCTCCTCCTTCTCCTCCTCTCTCTCTAGAGCTCTGCCCCTATACCTCTATCTCTCTCTATAACTCTCTTCCCCTCTCCCTCTCTCTCCCATTCTCTCCCTCCCCCTATCCCTCTCACTCTCTCTCTCTCTCCCTCCCTCCTCTCTCTCTCTCCCTCCCTCCCTCCTCTCTCTCTCTCTGCCCCTCCTCCCCTACCCCCTCTACATCTCTCCGCCCACCCCTCTTCTACTCTCCCTCTCTCCCACCCCACACTCTCATTATCTCTCTCACTCTCATTATCACCATCATATCATCAAACAACATAAAGCATGACATTTAACAAACAAAAACATAATCATCTTTATCATAATCATATCATTTAACAAATACAATCCACGTCATGTAGTAAACAAAAACATCTTATCAATTAGAAATCAATAATAATGATATTATCTAAGAAAACCAATCACTATATCATCTAACAAACAATAAAATAAATACATACATAAATATATACACATTAAACGTGAAAGAGATGTCAACATCATATTATCTTTCAATGAAATCCTATTATCTAATTAGCAAAAGCACAACCATCATATTGCATAAACAAACAAAAAATACTTTCATTTAAAAAATCACATAAAGTACACCAACATATACATATCATTACAAATAAAAAACAATGTATATACATAAATATCGATGTCATGTCATCTAACAAACATATCATATTATAAAAAAATACAGTTTATGGGCACATTGGAAAAAAATAATTAAGCCTCTTTTCACATTTAAATAATCAAATACATCTGTTTCACATATCTTATAAAAATAAAACAATTTTACTCATAAATAAATTATTTAATATCATCCAATTTCCAAATGACAAATAATTACATATAATAAAATAATACAAAGATATCCTTTTACATTATTAACAATCAATTACAAATAAACAAATTCTATTTACAAAAATATTCTTTTCACTATTATACAATTTCAAATCAATAAATAATTATACAAGCACAAATATAACTAAATAATTCAAATATTATTTTATTGGGCAGGTAAAAGAATGATGCAGCACTAATGTTGCCTGAGTTTGGTGGCATGGGAAAGACTACCCTTGTTAGAGAAGGATGTAGATTTTCTTTTGTTAAGTTGTTTGACAATATAGCATCAACTCTATATATATTGAAATTGTAAAGGTGTAAAAAAGAAAAACCAATTAGGAGAGAAGACCCAGCACATAACATAATGTTAATGCAGGTTGCTGCTATCATTCTATTGAACCTCTCATAGATGAATCTACACGCTCTCATAAATTTATTCTCAAAACCCTCCCAATGGCATCTTCGATCATTGTTGGAATCTTCTGTCACGGAGATGAGATGGTCCAACAACCAGAGTGGCACGCCGTGTTTCTCTCGAAGATCCATGGATGCAGAGGATTTGGGATTTAATTTTAAAAACAAAGAAAATCAGACCAAAAAGCCATTGCAATTCAATTTTAAAAGAAGAAAATAAGCGCTCAAATACAAGACAAAATAGAGCTATATCAATGAAATTAAATGATTATCTGTAACCTATAGTCAGAGTGATCGAATACAAAAAGTTGGAAAATAGTCCAAGTGATCGAATACAAAGAGTTGGAAAATAAATTTACTGGCAAGCCAGTCCGTCCAAATCCAAATCCACTCTGAGACCCCACTCCCATCTTCAATGTGACCCACTTTACTGCTCCCAGTGGCCACCTCCCAGATACCTCTCACAGATGAGTTCACAACAACATGGACCGCAGGCTCTGAGGAATTTATAGTCCAGAAAAATGCTCCCAGTGGCCACGGTTGTCATCTTCTAAGATGGTCATCACCTATGATAGGAGGGATTGCAAATGGAAGTTATGACTCCATCGAGTCAATTGGGTTTTGTTGATTACTAGTTGCATAGCCATCTGCACATAATATTGTTGTGGAGGAGGCACGATATTTTTCAATTTCCATCTCTCGAACTTAAAATTGTGGACATTTCGTCATCTTTTGAAAGCCATTAGTGAGGTCAACACCACCCGGCATAGTCTTCTTAAATCTCCATTCCGAGAACCTTGCGGAGATTTCCGCACCTTTTGAAAAGATTCAGGAATCAGTATGGTGTAACATCCCATACCCAATTCGCATTGATGTTCTAAGTTGATCCAGATTTTTTTTTATACTTCACCTTCTGCTCTAGGTTGTCTTTTAATGATGAACTGTCGGTGTCAAGAAAGAAATTACGGTCAGAAATGAAACTCAACCCAAAGGTTCATATGCATGAGAAGTCTAATCAGATTTCGTCATCTTTTGAAAGCCATTAGTGAGGTCAACACCACCCGACACAGTCTTCTTAAATCTCCATTCCGAGAACCTTGCGGAGATTTCCGCACCTTTTGAAAAGATTCAGGAATCAGTATAGTGTAACATCCCATACCCAATTCGCATTGATGTTCTGAGTTGATCCAGATTTTTTTTTATACTTCACCTTCTGCTCCAGGCTGTCTTTTAATGATGAACTGCCGGTGTCAAGAAAGAAATCAGGGTCAGAAATGAAACTCAACCCAAAGGTTCATATGCATGAGAAGTCTAATCATTAAACACATTGCCTCGATCTCAATTTCGATTTCTGTGGAATGATTGATGATCTATGCAGACGATCTTATTAAAAAAATCCAAGAAAACAACTAGACGCAAAGAAAAACACTTGAAATTTCTCTCATTCATTCAGGTATACCAGAATCATTTACGTGTGATGGAGAGTCGAATCCCTCAGATAGATACGCTACAAGGGATTAACTCAAACGTTGTCATATAGGAGTGTTTGTGAGTGTCGGATTTGAGACAATTGTTGCGAATCCGGATTCCAAACCATAGTTCTATTTATCATCTGTATTCGTTCCCATATAAATCCAACCCACAACAACATCATCTCTTTTAAAACGACATAAAGATTCCAGGCCATTGCTCGCATGTCAAAAAATCTGTGATCCGTCAAAGCAAGGTTTACCTCAAAAAGTGTGAGATGCTTTTTTTGAAATTTTCGTACAAACAGTTGGGTTTTCTTTTCAAGAAATTCTCTACAGAACCACGTCATGTATCCACGTCCGTGCAAATTTGGAACGTTCAGGCTTGAATTTTATTTTCTGTAATGTTGGCCCACGCCTTTTCCGGTCCACTTCTAGCTGTTAGCAATTCAATTGATATTACTTGGTTAACTATTTCGTATAGAGACAGCTCGTTATATTTTTCTATTTGTCTTAACGCATTCAATGTAATCGACAGCTCGTTATATTTTTTTATTTCTCTCGTAATTCATTTAATATAATTGACTTTCTTTATTTACCTTCGATATCAATATAATCAAATTAATCTCTTTAAATTTTATTTATTTTTTAATGAGAAAATCATTTTTTTATTGGATATTATACTTTATACCAGAGATACTTTATGTAATATAATTTAGTTTAAGTTTTATTTTTGTTTTGTGCTTTCTATTATTAACAATTAATACTTCTTCAATGTTACTATAAGTGACGGAAGAGAATTACATTTATCTATTTCTTTCATTTTTATGTATTCAATAATATATATAGCATATTTTCATTTAGGTTTCAATATATTTTTTACATGTCTTTATTTAGGTTTCAATGGTAATAGATTTACTCTTAAGTTTGATGTGCATTTTTTAATTTGAAAATAACAAGGCTTTTTATATCAAATTATATGTTTACTCTTTCAAATGTTATTGGTAACTCAAAGTTAAGATGAAGTCAAAATTAATTACATCAATAAATATGTTTCTTTTAAAATAGAATAGGGATTCCTAAAATTTAATTTAATTATTAAATATTATTAAATTTATGGTAGGACCATTAAATGTTCTATGACTTTTTTAGTGGTATATGCAACTCAAGGACTCAGATTTACGTGCAAGGTAGTTATGCTCTTTTTATCATTTTAATGAAACTGATTAATTAGCAAAATATCATATGAGCAAGTTTCATATTTAATGAGTTATGGTTTTTTCGGCATGTGATATTGAGAAGCCATGACTCTGGCCCATGTATCATAGCATTCCCTATTTATAGATTAAGAAACTCCTTAATAAAGTGGATATAAATATTCATTGATAAAAATCCTCTTCCATGCTTTTTGAAATAAATATATGCTTAACTTATAACAATAATAATAAAAATAATAATAAAATAGTTAATTTCATAATTTTTTAAATATTACCATTGTGAGATGTATTAACATACACTAGTCTTTTAATTAATATAATTGTGCTATTACCTAAATTTCTAATAAAAGTGTGTTATTTTTTTTAATATTGATAATTTAAATACATTTTAAATATTTTAAAGTTACATTAATATTAAAGGCTTTATATTTTTGAAAATACATTTTATAGTGAATACTCTGGTGTTTACCACTTTTGTTAATGATATGGAGAGTGAGATAATTTATCTTCTTTTGGTTATTGGATTCTATGTTTAAATTTTTTTAGTATAGAGTCTTCTCAAATAACATGCACACTTTGCTTTGTATGGTTTAAAGTGTAGAAATAATTTTGATTTTTTTTTTGCTTCTTACTTTGTCTTGCTCTTTTTTTGTGGTTGTAATTTTAGATATATTATGTTAATTATTTTTATTTTTTATACAATATCGAACAATTAAAAGTTTATCCTAGAAGACTAGAAAGAAAATTCTTAGTTTAGAGAATGTATTCCTTAGTGAAAACTTTTCTCCAATCTTGCATCCTTGTATTTTCAAACAAACAAAAAATTTATTCTAGTGCACTATATGATTTAAAAGATTACTCTATTTCACTATACCATAGATTATGTACTCGACATATACAAATATATTTGCATGCTATGCATGTCCACTATAGAGTAGATTCATTGTCATTTTGAGAACAATTTTGTATTTCTACATAAGGTGATGTCTACTAAAAATATCAAAACGTTACATTTTCTTTACCCATGGTTGATGTTGTATTTCACATCATAAGACTATACCCCCCATAATAAGAACTTTTAGAATTTTTTTTCTTTTTTAACTAGTGCATCCATATAAATTAAATGACTTGTATACACATTAATCCATGATAATCATAAAAACCTTACCCCATCATACATATCACATTACCAATATAAAAATAATCATAAAATTATCTAAATTATAAATTTATTTTAAATATTCTATGACTTTTTTAGTGGTATATGCAACTCAAGGACTTAGGTTTATGTGCAAGGTAGTTATGCTCCTTTTATCATTTTAATGAAATTGATTAATTAACAAAATATCATATGATAAAGTTTCATATTTGATGAGTTATGGTTTTTTCGGCAGCCATGACTCGCCCATGGTATCGTAGCATTCCCTATTTATAGATTAAGAAACTCCTTAGTAATGTAGATATAATTATTGACTGATAAAAATCCTCTTCCAAATAAATATATGCTTAACTTATTATAATAATAATAATAAAATAGTTAATTTCATAATTTTTTAAATTTTACCATCGTGAGATGTATTAACATACACTAGTCATCTAATTAATATAATTGTGCTATTACCTAAATTTCTACTAAAAGTGTGTTATTTTTTTTAATATTGATAATTTAAATAGAATTCTAAATATTTTAAAGCTACATTAATACTAAAGGGTTTTGATATTTGAAAATACATTTTATAGTGATACTCTGGTGTTTACCACTTTTGTTAATGATATGTATTTGTGTGTTTAAATTTTTTTAGTATAGAGTCTTCTCAAATAACATGAACACTTTGCTTTGTATGGTTTAAAGTGTAGAAAGAATTTTGATTTTGATTTGCTTCTTACTTTGTCTTGCTCTTTTTTTGTGGTTTTTTTTTAGTTTTTATACAATATTGAACAACTAAAAGTTTATCCTAGAAGACGAGAAAGAAAATTCTTAGTTTAGAGAATTTATTCCTTAGAGAAAACTATTCTCCAATCATGCATCCTTGTATATTCCAAACAAATATAATTTATTCTAGAGCACTATATGATTTAAAATATTATTCCTTTTCACTAGACCATAGGTTATGTACTTGACGTATACAAATATATTTGCATGCTATGCATGTCCACTATAGAGTAGATTCATTGTCATTTTGAGAACAATTTTGTATTTATAAATAAAGTGATGTATATTAAAAATATCAAAAGGTTACATTTTATTTTCCTATGGTTGATGTTGTGTTTCACATCAGTACCGTATAACAAGAAAAAGCTCAACATGACTACACCCCCCATTTTAACTAGTGCAACCATATAGATTAAATGACTTCTATATGCATTAATCCATGATAAGCATCAAAACACTTACTCAATTATACATCTCACATTACCAAGATAAAAATAATCATAAAATTTAAGTAAATTATAAATTTATTTTAAATTCCTATGCCCACATTACCATGGAAATTCTTAACTCAAGTAAATATCTCTTCTTACAATAGCATGGGCCAATACGATGGCTTATAAATACCACAAGTCCAATATGATATATGTTGATATGATGTTTTTTATAATTAAACAATTCGACATCAATTAGTTAAAATATTATAATTGAATTGGAGATATATCTTAACCGTTGATATGTGAATACTACTATGACTATTCTAGCATATTCCATGTAGGTTAAATCTCTAACTTTCACCTAATAATTGTTAATAATTAAATTAAAAGTGTGAGAAGATTATTCTCAAACAAACACGCATATGAATGTAATAAGAAAATGTACAATGTAATCATTTACGGCATGACTTCTCTCCTTTATGAACTAGATTTTCTCTTTATGACTTCTCTCCCTTATACCTTAGTTATCATCCATTATGAAATCTAAGGTCATCATCTAGTGAATATGGAGGACTTGGTACAACCAACAAGACTTAAATTAGACATTTATTTAGAAAACAAGATAGGGTTGGTACAAGATCACGGATTTTGTATTTTCCCCCTTTTTTAAATGTAGTAAAATAAATGAAATAGACACATACCTTGCAAACTTGAAAAATATCAATCATAGATAAAGCCAAAGTCATTATTTATCAGGATCAAAATGATCTTCTTCAGAAGATTAACTACTTTAACCATCGATGACTGTGATAATAATATGTATATCTTTAGACTGAGATTTATTTTTAGTACTCATAGATTTATGTTCCCTGTGTTTTTCCTTAGCTTGAATTGAAGTGTTTAGTTTCTTATTTTCATGGAAAAGTTGACTAATACACTTTTTAAGACATGGGACAATGAGAAAGTATTGCTGGTACCAATACATGTTCTTAATGTATCCTCATTTGAATGGATGTCGATCGGAGGTCTGTCATCACAACGATCGACATCAACACAGAAATCCAAAATTATCTTGGACCCGCGGGCTATTTCTTTTTGGCAAGATTTCAGGATGAGGCTCAATATGGAAAGACTCATCATTTCTAGGAGTATTTAATTGTATGTTTCACCTTGTTCACGAAATTTTCCTCTGAATTTGTTTAATCTTAACTTTAGATTGAGGGCTTTGTTCTGATTGATTGATCTCTTCTTCATGTGTAGGTTCTTTAGGTAAAATTTTGGCCCAAAGACTTACCCTAGAGGGTTTCACTTGTCCTTTATCCTTAGATTCCTATTTCCATTCCATATGTCAGACAATAGTACACTTGTTCATGCTTCTAGTTAAGTGAACACCAGTAGGTCTGAGAGTTTTGACATTATTATCATTTGAAACACAAGGATTTTCTTCATGAACTAATTATTCACAATAATTCTATCGTGAAGGATGATATGGCGATTGAAAAGGACTGTCAAACAAAGGGTTATGCCCCCAAATGGTGTCTAACTAGAATATAGGTTAAATTGTGATGAAAAAGTGATCTTTCAGTGTTCTTGTGATGTGACTGGTATTTGCAGGAAATTTTAGTTTGGAATTTATATAGATAAAGGGAAAAATTATGTTTATGTATGAGAAATGCCATTAAGAACCTTTTGTTATAAATAAAAACCATAATAGTTCACTCTTCATAAGTAACATAAAATGCAACAAAAGCGCTAAACTACACATTTATATTTCAGAGAGAAAATCAACATACCTTTCACGTGATATCCACAAATATTACCAACTTTAAGCTGCGTCGAGGGAATGTCACACGTTGCACCATTTTTAGACCATTTCTCTCTCTCAAAGGGAATATGAGTAGTTGCTACAATGAAATCAATATTTGTATCCATCTCTATATCACCCACTCAAGCTTTCTTTGTATCAAAATAAGAGGCAAAACCGTGAACATACCTTTAATTCAACTCTCAAACAACTGAAGTAAATCCCACTAGCTATCTACTATTCAACATTCAACATATGCCTCTACTATCTCATCTCAAATGGATTTAAACTGGATAAGGGGTGCCATGGTTAGAATCCTAGATGGTTTTAGCCAAGAATAAAGGTGAAACATAGAGGAAAAATGCACAATGAGTGGGTTACCAAACCCTAACTTACATTGAAATGTAAAAAAATATGAACAAAATCAATGAAACAACAAGTTGTTAGTAAGCTTGAAACACCAAGGGATTAACTCAAACATCGATAGTTAGGATGTATTGTACATAAAAATTAATAGATGTCATATATGAGTGTCTATGAATGGTCAATTTGAGAAAAATTGTGCAAATAAAGATTAATATCCCTGATGAGCATGCCAAATCACCCATAAAACTCTGACACAAATCTCAAAGGAATAACCTTTAGCCCATGTTAGTTTCGGTAACTTCATCTCTCCATTAGTGATCAAATTTCTCTTTTTGCATGCATATTAGGTGTCCCATCTAATCAGCTGCATTCCATTAGGTCATGGATCAACTGATGGTAGTGGTTCATTATCAATTTCCCTCATGGCATTTTCCTGTTGGCATGTTTTCACATGTTTAGGTCATTTATTGTCATTTTGTTTCATTTCAATTACCAAATCAGTTTTAGGGTTTGCCACCATGGTCATCCAAAACTCAATAAAAGGTCAGCAGTTACATGAGGAGGTTTTATAAGTTCATAAGATCATAAATTCACTGATGATATGACCCAATAAATGGTTTTTACCTCAAAACTCTATTTGGAGGTGAAAACAAAGTTTTCTTATTTCTATGTACAAATTTTATTTAATTTAAAGTGTTTTCTATATGTAATAAGTTCCAGCTACTGCCCTTGGTCACCTTGCCAACTCCATCCACTACAAGAAACAAAAGCATCAATGCATTAGTTCATCAAGTGACCAAGAAAAGTCAATTCAAATGAAAAAAAGAGTTTATGAGCAAAAGTGACTTTGACATTATAAAAGTGGGTTTGAAATAAGGAAAAATTAAAAGGCATCCATATATAAAGTGAAAACATACTAGTCATATATTTCATTGTGCAAGACATCCATGAAGAGCTAAAATCACGATTTGGAGGCAAATTGGAGAAAAGAAGGTGAAAACCCAGTTTTTCTATCAAATCTTCCTGACACTGCGCATCAGAGGCAGTGCACTGCGCATCAACGGGTTTCTACTAGTGTAAATTTACAAGGGCACTACGCATCAGGAGGGCACTGCGCATTGGGCCCAGTGTGCTATGCATCAGTCAAGAAGCTGCCAAAACATTCCAAATCACCCAAAAATCCTCAGAAACACTGCATTTCTCTCCTACAAGTAAGTTATCATTGTCCTTGAGCTGAATTTGATCTCCTACATGTTTTTTCATAAGTTTTGCATCTTGAAACTCAAACCCTAGCTTTTCTTCATCAATTTCCATTTCATTGTAAAAATTTCACTCCATAACCAAAAACCGCATCATTCCCCCTTTTCTATATTTCATTGCCCTAAATTAATCCATTAATTTCATTTTCCATATCCCACTCCCCTAAGGAAACTCACTCCCTTCATTCCACAACTCCATTTAACATTGGTAAAATCTCTTCATACTCATCTCTCTTGTCCTCCCCCATTATCATTTTCCACCATACCATCATCACATCACTTCC
This sequence comes from Pinus tabuliformis, assembly GCA_031772625.1. Taxonomy (NCBI): domain Eukaryota; kingdom Viridiplantae; phylum Streptophyta; class Pinopsida; order Pinales; family Pinaceae; genus Pinus; species Pinus tabuliformis. The sequence goes on from CM062804.1 coordinate 1,021,791,622, forward strand.
CTAAGACAAGCACCATGAAAATAAGTAGTGAATCAAGTTATGAAGAGGAAACACTTAGTGGCAGCTCAAGGGAAATAAATGTATAGCCTAGGAGACCTCACAAGGGTGGAAAAATTATTGGAGAGGAACCTATTAGCATGACTGAACTCCTTGCTTGCCCTCTTCCTACCACATGTTTCAAATACTAGTCTTGCTTTGAGATTTGTGGGATGGTTGAGAGGGTTAAATACCATCATGAGTTGGCAAGGAAATTTGTCATAAACGTGGAGAAGAATGTGGTGCACCTTGCTGGGATCAATTTCAGTCTTTCACCAGCTATTATTGTAGAAGCCACTAGAATGCCAGATGTAGGGGAAAGTGGAACAAAAGGCAGAATATCAGCAAGCAGCATTATGAACCATATATTAAGGCCAAATAGCATGGTAAACTGAGTAGGGTGTTTCCTTTCAAATTCTCGGAGGACCAGTATGTTCCACTTATGAAACTTATCATCAAATACTTCACATGTGAGGGTAGGTTCTCCAGACTCTATGCCTACAATATTAGATTACTTATGCACTTCACCAGGGTCAGAATGATGAGTATTCCATATTTCATATGCAAAAACATAGAGAGGATGATTGTGATTACAAAAAATAAACCATACCCATAGCAGCTCAACAGTATTTATCACTTCGCTATGATCAAAATTAGTGTTTTGCATCAGCTCACTCAGTTGGGAGTGTCATGGGAAACTTTCATTTCCCATGAAATCTTCAAGGGGCCTCAAATTTTTGCAGATCCTCAAGAGGAAGGTGAACCTTCTGGGCAACAAAAAGAGCCTAAAAGCAAAAATGATGAGGCTCATATTCTTGTGTTTGTAACTTATGAGAAAGGCACTAGGAGGTTTTTTGCAGCTGCCAAACGAGTACTATCTCCACCAGGGGTGGAAGGGGTCTTGTTTTCTTCACCGGATCATAGGAAAATGCTCTCTTCACCTGGGGTGGAAGGGGCTTTGCCTTCTTCTTCAGCTGAATAGGTATAGGAAAAAGACAAAGGAAAGCAACAAGTGCATGATGAAGGCCCTACTGAAGGGCAAGACAAAGATTTTGTTTTTGTTGAGGAAGATGACACTGATTTGGATTCTCAAAGCTCAAGACTCAAGGATGTGATCATCAAAGAGAAGGAGGCTGAAATCCAAGCCTTTTCACTTGACCTAGAGAGGGCCAAATGGATCATTAAATTTCTTGAACAAGAGAACAAGAAACTGGAGGACAAACAAGCAATTATGGAGCTACAAACAATTAGAGAAAACCGGCAAGTGGCAAAATGAAGGAAAATCAAGATGACATCACTTGAGCAAGAAATTGAGGCTGACCAAGAATCATGGTTGGAAAGAGTGAATATCCACCTTGAGAAGATGATTGATAAGGCTAACAAGGAGAGAAAATGTTGTGCCACATGGCTTATCATTACTTAGCTCGGAATATAATTTGCAAGACAAGGATAAATGGCCCCAAAGCTAAGTTAAAGAGAGCCTTAAGAGCCAAAAAGGAACAAGACAAGCTTAAAATTTTGGGTGAAGCTTCCTTGGCCTAGCAAAGCAATTAGTAAGCTTGCCTCTTGCCAAATTTGAAGCAATTTTGAGAAAATTTCATCATTTCACGATTTTTAAATGTAAAACACAAGAATTTTTAGCTGTGCGCTGCGCATTGAGTTGGCTAATAATTTTGCAAAATGGCTTGCATTTTTGGATTCCTCATGGAAAAATAATGAATCCCAAAAAGTTTCACAAGCTTTGGAGGAGATCTGGGTCACCTAAAGGGAAAAAAACACCTAAAAAATTCCCTCTCTGCCACTTTTTGGACCCACAGGAACCAGTCTTGGGAGAAATGATTTTTGAAGGGGCAAATGGACTCCCTATCCAAAAATTCTAGTTGTCCTAGAAAGTAGACAGGCAGAGCTTTCCAACTTAATTAGTGGATTTATCAAAGTCATATCAGAATTCAATGCCATCCGGCTTAGGGCGCTATGCATTAGGAAAAATTTTGCCAATTTTGCCTAGAAACTCAGGATTTCGCCTAGTTTGCTGTCAGTTTGACTTTTTCTTCTCTCTTTGGTAAATTGATGATGTACTATGATGTAAAAATGATGAAAATTGACTTGAGGTGGTAGATACATCAGTTAGAGTTGATTTAAATGAATAGTTGGCTAATAATTTTGCAGAGCTTGCAAACTTAATTAGTGGATCTATCAGAGTCATATGAAATTTCAATGCCATCAAGCTCAGGGCTATTTTAATAAACATTTTAAAAAATTAAAACGCTTGTTAAAATGTTATAAAATGCTTACGGTGTAGGGTTTATGTATTAGAGTTTAGGTTTTAGGGATTAGTGTTTATAACAATTTAGTAAATGATTTTAATAATAACTTAAAGGAAACGTTACAAACCTCTTGTTAAAATGTTATAAAATTCTTAGGATATAATGTTTAGAGTTTAGGGTTTAAAATGTTATAAAAGTATTAGGGTTTAGGGTTTAAAATTTTATAAAATTTAAAGTGATTAGGGTTTAGGTTTGATAACATTTTAGTGAATGATTTTAATAAAAACTTAAGAAAGAGTTACAAAATGCTTAGGGTTTAGGGTTTAGGATCTAGGGTTTAAAATGTTATAAAATTCTTATGGTTTTGGGTTTATTATTTAGGTTTTATAACACTTTAGTAAATGATTTTAATAAACACATAAAAAAGCTACAAAACACTTGTTAAAATGTTATAAAATGCTTAGGGTTTCATGTTTGGGTTTAAAATGTGATAAAATTCTTAGGGTTTAGGGTTTAGGTTTTAGGTTTATAACACTTTAATAAATGCTTTTAATAAACACTTCAAAATATTACAAAAGGCTTGTTAAAATGTTCTAAAATGATTAGGTTTTAGGGTTTAAAATCTTATAAAACGCTTAGGGTGTAGGGTTTAGGGTTTAGGCCACTAGCATATTGAGGAGTGGCTCTTGAATCATTATTTGAGCTTTCAAAAAATTGATACGGGTTAAAACTATGCCCACCATTATTGAGGAGGAATGTTTTTATGTAGCCAACACTCTAGGAATCTTCCCAATGGAGTCAACATAATTAAAGTTTATTCTATTTAATTCCATTGGAGTTGTTCAAAAGCTACATTTAATTTTTCACATTAAGTTTTTTTCAGGTCACATGTGGTATGGAACTCCCCCCCACCCAACCTATTTTGAGGATGGTACCCAAGGTAAATCTAAGATTCTTCAACAAACATGGCTACGTTAGAAAAGATTCAAATCCTTCAAAAAAATATACTCATTATCAACTCAACACACCACTTATGGAAATAGGACTTAGGTGGGGAGAATAATAATCCATCACAAAACTACTTGGGCTAAACCGAATTGATGACTATCACAGCCCATATAGTGGCTTAGGTGCTATTTTCTTTTTATAATTCTCTATAGGAGTTCATTTTTCAGGTCCAAGTTTTGTAGTACCAACAAAACCCAATGTAGTGTCTCCCATATGGCTTCTAATAGATCATCTATAGAATATTTATTCTCTCTAGACAAAATGTATACATCTTCAAGTATCAAGCCAATTTCAACATACATTTTCTTATTCTCCTGCTTTAGTTAGTACATTGTGACAAAGGGTAGAGTTTGTCTCCTACTAAATCTTCTATTAGGATCATTGAGTTCTTTTATTTTCCTAAGCATTCTTATATGATCATTGAATTAGGATAAATATATTATATGATACATTTTTATCTTATTGAACGATTCTTGAATGATGTTGAACATTGGATATAATATGGTACCACCCAATATTGTACTTAACGTTATAAATCCTTGAAAAGAAGTGTAACTCTAGGGGTAACTTAAAATAATTCCCCAATGTCACATCAACAACACTTACTCTCACTATAGGTTGGTTCTCTTATGACATAGGGTAAATCCTAGGAAATATTTTGTTGGGCATTACATAATCCAGTGCTCCCCCTGTCTTTCGTGACATGGACTAACCACCTCTTGAGAATCTACGAACTCTGGCGATGCGTCCGTTTACTAACACCTGCGGGTTTTGGTGTAACGGAAATCGTGATCCCAACAAGTGGTATCAGAACCAAAGGTCTCGAGTTCGAATCACACCTGGCTCATGCTAGGGGGAGATTGTTGGGCATTGCATAATCCAATGCTCCCTGTGTGTTTCGTGACATGGACTAACCACCTCTTGAGGATCTGCTAACTCTGGCGATGTGTCCGTTTACTAACACCTGCGGGATTTGGTGTAACGACAATCGTGATCCCAACATTCATTACTCTCATGAAAGTGGTAGGAGCATTAGTTAAGCCAAAAGCATAACTAGCCATTCACATAGTCCTTTCTTTGTTTTGAAAGCAGTCTTCCATGTATCTTGTTTTGCTACTCGGACCTGATGGTAGCCAATATGCTAGTCTAACTTGGAAAAGTAAACAACTTCTTTTAGCTGATCTAATAGATAATCAATGCAAGGAAGGGGATAATGATTCTTGATCGTTATTTTATTCAATGGTCTATAATCATTGCACATCCTCCATGAACCATCTTTCTTTCTCACCAACACGATTGGAGATCCGCATGGTGATGTGCTTGGTCTTATGAACCCTTTCTCAAGAAGCTCCTGTACCTGCTTCTTGATTTCTGCATTTTCTAAAGCGGATAACATTTTACACCTGTAGCTATGACTGTTGTTTCATCACCTAAGTCTAAACCCAAATCTTTCTGAATAATAGCAGCAGCTTTCTTCTTCTTTCCATTTAACTTCTTGGGTTTCAGCTCCAAATGCAAAGAGCAGTAGTGTTCATCATCATGTCCAAAATTTTTGTAGTGAGTGCATGAAGGTTTGTCTTTCTGTATAGCATTTGTCTTCCTCTTTTTCCATTTCTGCTTCCTCTTTTCCTTATTCTTACCTGGAGTGGGTTTTGATGATCCCCTAATCTCTAGGTTCACATTCTTGCCTATAGCCTCTAGATGTGTAGCCTGAATGGATACCTCATCTATGGTAGTAGGGTTAAACATGGGAATGGTGTGCCTCAAATAGCTATGTAGACCACCTATATACTTTAGCAAAGTTTCAGGTAAATCTAGAGAAATGCCTAGAATTAAAGCTCTTTTTCTATATTCCTGGGTATAGCTTTGTACACTTTGCCTCTTTAATTGGCAAAGAGTTTACCAAATCATCATGGCTTGTTTCCTATAAGCTAGTGGATAGAACTGTTTTTTAATGGCAGAAACAAATTCACTCCAAGTAGAAATAATTTTACCATGCTTCTTCAAATAAGCTTGAGTCCTGCCTTCCCACCACACTAGGGCAGTTCCTCCAAGGCGAACGCTAGCTAGCTAAGTCTTTATCCTTCTTGAATTAATGTTCTACACTCTCCAATACACATCAATATATCTAATCCAGTTATCTAGCTTTTCTGCATTTAATTCTCCATCATATATTGGCAAATCAAATTTTACATCTAATTTAATCAAAGGGCTAGAAGGCGGTGTTGATAGAGAAGGTTCGTTTCCTTTCCCTTTGCCTTCCAAATGGCCATCTAGAAGAGGTTCCTCCATTCCTTTGTCTTGTTTGGAGGTTGAAGTATCTTTAGCTCAACCTTTCTTAAATTCTCGATACATCTCTTCCACCATGGCTCGAATGGTCATGAAACTGTCCATGAATTAAGATTCTGCTTCCAAGGGAGTTTCTTCTGCCATTTTTCTCCTAGGATAGACTCTTCCTATATCTAGGTTAGCTTCAACTGGTTCTCCTTCTCCTAATTTTAGCTTTGACCTAGTTAGCATTCAACAATCCAGCACAAGCTTGTCTAACCTTAGCAAACCTAAAGCTCTAATGCCACTTGATCTATTAATGAGATCTAAGATAATTATTAAGGTATTATAGACTCATGTGCATGGATTTTCCAATGTTACTTTGTGTAATGGATCAATAATATTGCAAAATACATAGACGATGAAGCAGTAAAAGAAACATAATAGACAACACACATAAACACAACAAGTTTAATAAGGAGTTCACCCGACAGTCCTAGGCTACATCTCCTAGTCCAGCCTTCAGTGACGACCTCTCTATTATGTCTTCAAAATAGAGTTTTACAACAGTGAGCTCAATTTGAGCCTCACTCAACAGATATAAAACAATAAGGCTTTACTTGGTTTCCCCTAGTCTGTTCTGAGTACACAGACTCTCCTTACTGACTCTCTGTCTTTGTTGCTCTATCTTAGCATTGCCTGCTCTATTTGTTGTCCATCTATGTCTTTAAAACCAATCAGTGCTATCTGTTCATTTCACCTTCTCAGACTCTCTGGCTTCTCGACCTCTGTCCATTCAAATCCCACTCTAAGCATCAACAATCATTGATAAATGCTTTCAGGGATGGCAACCACCTGTTTCGTAATGGAATGGGTCATCAGGCCTTTGAGATCCTTCGAAACCATCATTTTCTGCTTACATAGCAAAACACTGCAAAACAGGAGAAAATCTGCCAAATCACTGTTCATCGGATTTGAAATATTACAGATCCACTTGATAACTCCTATCAGGTCTGCCTATATACCAATATCGCATCTCCACCATTCATCTAGGAGATCTAGATCCAATGGTTGTGGTTCATTTTGGGCGGCCCTTTCGTATGGGGGTTAACCAACCGATAACGGTGGTTTTCTCTCTCCTTAGCCCGGACATGTGACAGCAAATATATGGGATTAGGCAAAGCCCCGCCCAAACCACTTACCGCCTTTGGCCCGCCCAAAATCCTTCTTATATCATGATTCCCCTTTATATTTAAAAATGCATTAAAACATTGAAAAACCCCATAAATAAGCTTTATCAAACTTGAAATCATATGTAACAACATTGATAAACCATTTTAGGTCTATAATATCTCATCGAGCGTAATTCTTTTGTAATCCATTCATTTGGTAGAAAAACGAAATACAAAGGAAATTGACGTTTTCCGCACTTAAAAATATATATGTAATATCATTGATAGCATTTTTAGGTCTGGCTTATCGCATCGCATATATGTACATGGCACTGCTCCTTATGTAGCTCAGATGTGACCTCGCAATATGAGTAGTCGCAATCGCATATCGCATGAGCCCCGAGTCATTGGTAAGTGCTTCCATGTGTTTCTCAGATGTGATATCCTAAGTCAACCCGGGCCACCAATCTACGAGCTTGATCGACGGTCCCTGTTGACTGTGCTAATTGTTGTCGCATTGTTTTAAGTGGCATTCTCTGATAGCCTCTCGATGGCCTCTGCCGATTGCGATTTTCCGATCAGATCTGGATCGTTGATCAGTCTAATCCGACGGCTCCTATGCATTGTTCCTTTTGACTGCCATAAACCTCTTTTCACTATTTTCTTCATGTTTTTGGTTGTCGATAGTGTTTTCTGACTTTTTTAAAAGTTCTTCTCATATGATAGTTTCAAGTGATTGAAGACTTAGAGGGTTTTTATAGGATCCATTTGGATCATGGAAGAAGGGAAATTCATAAAGGAAAACCGTCATCAAACGTTCAGGTAAATTTTTGATCAAAAGAATATGAATTTTGAAATTTCGCCATCTGGGTTTCATGAAGAGCAGGGTCTATTTGTTACCAATGAGTGATTTTCCAAAAAAATCCTTGGCTTATGAGTTCCAAAGTCATATTTAGATTGTTTTTTATAGACTATGCTACTCGGAAAAATGACTTGTTATTCCCTTGCACCAGTACCCGTGTTTACAGAAATTGAGACTAAAAAAAAATAAATTTGGATTCCCTTGCACCAATGACTATGTTTGGAGAGATAGAAGCCATAATTTATGTATCAGAGCCTTACGTTGTTGGTCTCTAAGTATAGAGAGATCAATAGGTGAGTAGGAAGGACATGAGGTGATGAAGGTAGACCCACAGGTAATGCAAAACTCCAAGAAGAGATAAGGAGACTGCAAGTTAAGTTAGAATCCATGGAAGTAGGTAGACAACATAATATTGAAGGTTGAGATGTTAGTGAGGCTGAAGAGGAACTTCAAGAAGAATAAGAAAAACCTATTGAATAAGCTACTAAGATTAGGTTGTTGAGAGCAGTATTGAGCTCAAGTTCAAGGCCCAAGCCTAAAATCTCTATTTACGATGGCAGCTTGAAAGATGATAATCTAATAGATTGGATCATTGATATGGATAAGTATTTTGAGTATGAGGAAATTAACGATGATTAAAGAGTCAAGTTTGTTGTGACAAGGTTGAAAGGACATGTTGCACTATGGTGGGACAATTTACGCACTGAAATACAGAAGAAGGACAAACCATTGATCAAGAGCTCGGATAGAATGGTGGAAAATACGAAGACCAATTTTTATTGACCACACAAAAATTCATACTTACAATGAACCTGATGAAGGGTATGTAATGTTTTTGGACTAACTACTCACCAAAAATAAATCAACATGCACACACACTTAATTCAGTTAGCTAACACTCAAAATATGGACTGCACTTAACTCTTAATCAATCACGTGACTTGACTCAAGGCTAAATGCTCATCACTCAACACACAACACTCAACACTTAGTTAACTCACTCTCTATGCTTAGCCAACTCCTCATGCGAAAGTAATTACAATTTCTAACACTCCCCCTTAATTACGACCATATGACTCAACATAAATCAGCATGACATAGCATGAATCAACTATGCCTAGTAGGCTTACAATAGAAATTGACTCAATTATCACTCAAACAGGCCTGTTGAAGTATGTCTTAGCTAGGCTTACAATGACTCAAGACTTTCGTAATCTTTCATTTTACTTTTCTCTTCTTCCAAATTTTATATGCTCAAAATTGCTTCATTCTCTCTTACTCTTTCTTGTTGTAGGCTCCATATTCCTTTACATGTTGTTATAATTTTCCTATGAATTTTATTGAATTTGTGCTAAAAATAATTTGATCTTGGCTACTACATATTCCTCTTCAAATATTCATTCAACCATGGACTGCTGCCACAAGATTTCATCTTCAAACTTTCTTATTTACTCTGCTTCTTGCACTTCATATTCCTAACTTTATTTCTCCCAAATTTCTTGATAGAATAATCTTATCTCTTCTTCACATCGTTGCTGAAAAATGGTTTCAATGCATTCATCTTTCTCTTTGATATCATTTTTTCACTTTCATCATTAGGCACTACTGCATTTTTGCTATAATCTGCACACTCAAAATTAATATTCAACATTTCATTTAATTATTTTGTTCCAGTTGTTGCTCTAAGACTCGCATCAATTTGTTCTATTGGTTTCTGAGTCCATTCTTCAACGAGCTTCAAATGAGCATCAAATTTATTAACAACCTTGTTTTCAACTTTTTTTCCGATGCTATTTTGAACACCTACTTATTCAAAAACAATGTTAAAAACATATTTGTTATGCTCTTCAGTGAGATCTTCCCGCTCTACCTCTTCCTTATTTTCAACTGCATGGAGGTTGTCTTCCACTGTTATGCTGTTAGTGGATATTCTAATAAAAAACTCTTCAATCACTTTATCCTATTCTTGGTCATCAACTACAGGTAGATGAGGTACTGCTTCTTGAACAGTTCCAACTACTTCATATCTTCCTACTATAGTTGCAGCTTCAACCTTCAATGTTTCATCAAACATTACGCTTACCATATTTCCACAATCAGTCTCTATTTAAAAAAAGAAACCACACATAACATCAACATAATGTTAAACCACACTATGGTGGAATATCCGAGCATTCATGTGCTCATTATCCCTAAACCCTAAGCCCTAAACATTTTATAAAGTTTTAAACACTAAACGCTAAACCTAAAGCGTTTTATAACATTTTAACTAGCAGATTGTGACGTTTCTTTGAGTATCTATTAAAAGATTGTACTAAACTGTTATAACCAAACCCTAATTCCTAAACCCTAAACCCTAATAATTTTATAACATTTTAAACCTTAAACCCTAAGCATTTTACAACATTTTAAGAATAATTTTGTAACTTTTTTTAAGCGTTTATTAAAATGATTTACTAAAGTGTTATAAACCCTAAATCCAAATGTTATGAGACCAGCTCAAGAAAAGATAGAAAAGATAGATCAACACCTTAGAATTCAGCCTCTTCGAGGGGGAAAACTCCTTTACATTACATAAATGAACAATTCTTGGATGATTCAAATGAAAAAAACTCCTTTCTATATATAGGAGTCTAAGGAGTCACAATATAATCCAGCCGACCTAAAAATAATAATATAAAGCCACAAAAATAACAATAGAGGGATTCTATGGGGCACAGTAATAACAATATGGGGGCAATAGGGGCACAACAATAATAATAAGGGGTATAACTACAATAGTAATGGGGAAATCACTAGTATTATGGGGACCCAACATGCCCCTCTCCTTCGAAAAAGTGTTGTCCTCAATGCTTGAGTACTGGATACTTCTGCATAAAATTCTCATCCTCCCATGTGGAATCTTCAGCGGATAAGTTCTTCCACTTGATAAGATACTCTGAAATTGATCGATTTCGTAGCTGTCGAGTTCTTGTTTCTGTGACTGCTTCCGGTTCCAATATAATTTTTCCTTCCTCGTCAAGTTCTGGCAATATTGTTTGAATTTTGAGCTTGTCGCCTATAACCTTCTTCAAACATGAAACATGGAAAACTGGGTGTAATCGAGAAGCTGCAGGAAGCTCCAATTTGTATGCCATAGTACCAATCTTTTGCAACACCTTATACGGACCATAATACTTTGGTGATAATTTATTATCCTTCTTAGCTACTTGAGGAACATTTGCTTATATGGTTGTAGCCGTAGGAATACCCAATCACCTACATCAAAACTTCTTTCACTGCGATGTTGATCTGCCTGTTGTTTCATTCTATTTTGTGCCAACACAAGGATATCCTTTAAGAGTTGGAGGACTTGTTGTTGATGTTCAATGTGATGTTCCACAGCCTGAACCTTATAATTTTCTCTTAAATATGATGTGATGGATGGTGGCTGATACCCATAAAGTGCCATAAATGGGGTCGTTTTTGTTGCTGTATGGAAGGAAGTATTATACCACAATTCAGCCAGAAGCAACCATTTGACCCATTGTGTCTATTTATCGGATACAAAGCAATGAAGATATCCTTCCAAACATTTGTTTACTATCTCAGTTTGCCCATTAGATTGAGGATGATAAGATGAGCTATGAGCTAACTGAGTACCAAGACAAGAAAATAATTTGGTCCAAACATTTCCAGTGAGAATGGGATCTCTGTCACTTACAATAATCTTTGGGTTTCCATGTAGCTTTTGAATTGTTTCCATAAATGCAGTAAAAACTGTACTGGCTTTAAATGGATGTGATAATGCACAAAAGTTTGCATACTTGGTAAGTCTGTCAACTACCACCATGATGACACTTTTTCCCTCAGACTTGGGTAAACCTATGATAAAATCCATTGAAACTTCCTCCCAAGGTTGGCTTGGAATGGATAAAGGTTGTAATAGACCCGGTGTTTAATTGTCTCAACTTTATTTTGTTGGCAAACCAAACATTCTGCCACAAACTTTTGAATATATGATTTAAGGCCATCCCAAAAAATTCCTTCTTAACCCTGTGGTAAGTTTTTAAAAATCCTGAGTGCCCTCCTAAGGGAGAAGTGTGCAATTCCATAAGAATCTTTTGTTTTACCTGGGAATTCTTACAGAGGTATAAGTGATCTTTGTACCATAACGAATCATTTTTCCAGCTAAATGTATCAGACGTACTGGAATCTTGTTGTAACTTTCGAATAAGTGCCCACACTTCTTCGTCATTCTTCCACTCCTCCCTTGCTTCATTTATCCAATCTGGTTGGATAATAGAAATGGCACACAACAATGCTTCCACATCCTCATCCTTTCTTGAGAGTGCATTTGCCAGCACATTTTGCTTCCCTTTTTTGTAGATGATTTCAAAGTCATAACCCAACATCTTTGTGACCCACTTTTGTTGCTCTTTAGAGGATAATCTTTGTTCTAAAAAGTATTTAAGGCTATCATGATCCGTTTTTACCTTGAAGTGTCTTCCCATTAGGTAGGGTCACCATTTCTTAAGTGCATGGAGTATTGCCAACATTTCCTTCTCATAAATAGCTTTGCTTAAAAACTTTCCCTTGATTGGACGACTTTCAAAAGCAATGGGTCTTTCATCTTGCATTAGAACAACACCAATTCCATTTCCTGAAGCATCACATTCCACAATAAAGGTTTTTGTGAAGTTCGGTGTAGCTAAGACCGGTGCTTGGCACAATGGCTCTTTAAGATGTTCAAAGGCGTTTGTTGCTTCCGGAGTCCATGAAAATCCATCTTTCTTCAATAATGTTGTTAGAGGTGCTGATATTCTCCCATAATTCTTAACAAACTTGCAATAATACCCTGTCAACCCAAGAAATCCTCATAGATGCTTTATGGATGTGGGGATTTTCCATTCCTTAATGGCTTTAATTTTGCTAGGGTCTACCTTAACTCCATGAGATAAAATATGACCCAGATATTCCACCTCCTGGACTCCAAAGAAACATTTGGATCTTTTTGCATATAATTGTTTCTCCTCCAATAGTTGTAGCACCCTGTCAACATGTTCAACATGATCCTTCCAAGACTTGCTGTAGATTAGTATATCATCAAAAAATAATAACAAAAATTTTCTAAGGAATGGTTTGAAAATTGAATTCATCAAACCTTGAAATGTTGAAGGTGCATTGGTAAGGCCAAAAGGCATGACAAAAAATTCATAATGACCCTCATGAGTTCTAAATGTTGTTTTCGGAATGTCTTCAATATTCATTCTGATTTGATGATATCCTGAATGAAGATCCAACTTGGTGAAGTAAATTGATCCATGCAATTCATCCAGTAATTCATCAATGACAGGAATGGGGAACCTATCTTTAATAGTGAGCTTGTTGAGCTCCCTATAATCCAGACACATGTGCCATGATCCATCCTTCTTGTGCACCAATATTACTGGAGTAGAGAAATAACTTTGACTCAGTTGAATTATACCAGCCTCTAGCATTTCTAGAGCCATACGTTCAATTTCACTCTTTTGGACATAGGGATATCTGTATGGCCTGATGTTTGGAGGAACACTTCCTGGAATTAGATGAATAGCATGATCATGATCATGCATAGCTGGGAGACCTTTGGGAGTATCAAATACCTTTGAATGATTGTCCAGGACTTTTTGGAGATTTGGAGAAATATATGATTCCGATGTGGAGAAATATATACACCTCTTTGCTCCTTTTTTAGAAGCTTTGTCATACCATTAGAGCTAATTATATTTCCTAGTTTCCTGCAATACCCCTTAATTCAACTTCCTTTCCTTCCGTAGAAAATTTGATGAAAGGTTCTTGAAAATTAAAAGCTATTGTACCCAAGGATTGTAGCCATTGGACTCGTAGTACAACATTAGCACCTCCCATTGGAATGGAAAGCGTTGGGCTAGTCAATACATATTCTCCCATGGACAGCTTGATGTTATGGCACTTTCCAGAGCACTAGGGTGGGTACACAAAAAGAGCGTAGGGTGGGTACGCAAATTTTAATGGATAGCATCCTCAACAAATAGACAAGTAGAGGCATTGTTATCCCATATATTGGGTGTGACTTCCTGATCTCTAGGATAGTTTAACGCATGATGTTAGAATGTCAAGAGCTTAATCAGGGTTGACGAAGGTTGCCACTTACTAGAGCAGATGAGAATGTATTGTGGTTCCCCGAGGGTAGCCTGACATGAAACCAAACCACATGGTTGTCCAAATGAGTTAAACTATACAGGAGATGGAGGTTGTCCATCAATGCGTAGGATACCAAACAGATTCACGGATGACGTTAGAGAGCCAAGGTTAATGCTCTGCTTGCCTAAATGGGAGGTTTACCACACGGGGGTTACGACCATGTGGACATGAGGGGCAGACATGACTCTCAACCTAAATGCTGCATTAGCGGTTGTCCATCCTTTGGTTAGGGACCAAGGCAGCTTACTGGAGCAACAACTACGGTCCGTCCTCTTTCCATACCTTCTTGAGAAATTTAAATCCGATGCTCAGAAAGAAAGTTATGACGATTTTCCCCAGGTCACCTGTTTGGAATGTAATTCAGGAGTTTGCAAAAAGACCAACTTCGTCGGATCATATCTCCACAAATATAGTGCAAAAAGCTCTTAAATTTGGACATGAGGTTCAGCACGATTTCTTCTCAAATTGGTTTTTTTTGCAACTTCTGAAACGTCACAGAAAAAAATTTATAGTGAAAATGCCACGATGACCTATTTGGAGCAGGAAAACCCTAGAATCCAAAGCTCTGATACCAAATGTTATGAAACCAACTCAACAAAAGATAGATCAACGCCTTAGAATTCAGCCTCTTCAAGGGGGCAACCTCCTTTACATTACATAAATGAAAAATTCTTGGATGATTTAAATGAAAAAACCTCCTTTCTATATATAGGAGTCTAAGGAGTCACAATATAATCCAGCCAACCTAACAATAATAATATAAAGCCACAAAAATAACAATAGAGGGATTCTATGGGGCACAGTAATAACAATATGGGGGCAATAGGGTCACAACAATATTAATAATGGGTATAACTACAATAATAATGGGGTAATCACTAGTATTATGGGGACCCAACACCTAAACCCCAAATGCTAATCATTTTATAACATTTAAAAAAATTTCAATTTTTTTTAAGTTTTTTTTAAAAGAATTTACTAAAGTGTTATAAATCCTAAACCATAAACTCTAAACCCTAAGAATTTTACAAAATTTAAAACCCTAAATACTAAAACCTAAACCCTAAACCCTAAATATTAAACACTATACCCTAAACATTTTATAACACTTTAAACCCTAAAACCTAAACCTTAGGCATTTTATAACATTTTAATAAGTGTTTCGTACCTTCTTTTATGTTTTTATTAAAATAATTTACTAAAGTGTTTTAAACCATAAACCCTAAGCATTTTATAACATTTAAACAAGGGTTTTGTAACTTTACTTTAAGTGTTTATTAAAATCATTTACTAAAGTGTTATAAACACTAAAACTTAAACCCTATACCCCAAACCATAAACACTAAACAAAAGTGTTATAAACCTTAAACCATAAACCCTAGGAATTTTATAACATTTTAACAAGAATTTTGTAATTTTTTATAATTTATTCAAAGAATTTACTAAAGTTTTCTAAACCCTAAGGCATAAACCCTAAACCGTAAGCATTTAATAACATTTTAAACTTTAAATCCTAAACCCTAAACCCTAAATCAAAACCTGTAAACCCTAAACTCTAAAACCTAAACCCTAAACCCCTAAATCCTAAACCTTAAACCCTAAACTCTAAACCCTACACCCTAGGCATTTTATAACATTTTAAACCTTAAACCCTAATCATTTTATAACATTCTAACAAGCCTTTTGTAGTTTTTTAAGTATTTATTAAAAGAATTTACTAAAGTGTTATAAGCCATTAAACCTAAACTCAAAACCATAAACCCTAAACCCTAAGCATTTTATCAAAATTTTAACCCAAACACTAAACCCTAAGTATTTTATAACATTTTAACAAGCGTTTTGTAGTTTTTTTAAGTGTTTATTAAAATAATTTACTAAAGTGTTCTAAAACCTAAAGAGTAAAACCTAAACCATAAGCATTTTATAACATTTTAAACCCTAAATCCTAAGCATTTTATAACATTTTAAACCCTAAACACTAAGCATTTTATAACATTTTAACAAGAGTTTTGTAACTTTTCTTTTAATGTTTATTAAAAACATTTACTAAAGTGCTATAAATCCTTATCCCTAAAACCTAAACCCTACACCCTACGCATTTTATAACATTTTAACAAGCATTTTAATTTTTTTAAGTGTTTATTAAAATAATTTACTAAAGTTTTATAAAACATAAACCCTAAACCCTAAGCCCTACATATTTTATAACATTTTAGAGTCTAAACCCTAATCATTTTATAACATTCTAAACCATAAACCCTATGAATTTTATAACATTTCGACAAGCCTTCTCTAACTTTCTTTGGAGTGTTTATTAAAAGCATTTAGTAAAGTGTTATAAACCCTAAACCCTAAGAATTTTATAACATTTTAAAAAGTGTTTTGTAAGTTTTTTTTAAGTGTTTATTACAACTATTTACTAAATTTTTATAAACCCTAAACCTTAAACCCTAAACCCTAAGCATTTTATAACATTTTAAAAAGTTTTTTGGAACTTTTTTTAAGTGTTTATTAAAATCATTTACTAAAGTGTTATAAGCCCTAAACCTTAAACCCTAACCCTTAAGCATCTATTAAAATTTTAAACACTAAACCCTAAACCCTAATCATTTTATAACATTTTAACAAGTGTTTTCTAACTTTTTTTAAGTGTATTAAAACCATTCATTAATGTTTTATAAACCATAAACCCTAAACCATAAATCCTAAGAATTTTATAACATTTTTAACCCTAAACACTAAACCCTAAGACTTTTTTAATATTTTAACAAGTGTTTTGTAATTTTAAGTGTTTTTTAAAAGATTTTACTCAAGTGTTATAAACCCTAAATCCTAAACTCTAAGCATTTTATAAAAATTGAAAAAGCATTTTGTAAATTTAAGTGTATATTAAAAGCTTTTACAAAAGTTTTATAAACCCTAAACCCGAAACCCTCAAACTAAAATGCTAAACCTTAAAAGCATTTACTATAATTTTATAAACCCTAAACTCTAAACCCTACTCCCTCAATTGTAAATCCTAAACCCTAAGCATTTTGTAACATTTCAACAAGGATTTTGTAAATTCATTTTAATTTTTATTAAACCATTTACTAAACCCTTATAAAAACTAATCCCTAAACCCTAAGCATTTTTAACATTTTAAACCCTAAACTATAAAACTTAAGCAACTTATAACATTTTAGAAAGATTTTTTGTAACTTTTTTAAGTGTTTATTAAATAATTTTCGAAAGTGTTATAAACCATAAATCGTAAGCATTTTATCACATTTTAAACCCTAAACCCTAAGGATTTTATAACATTTTAAACCATAAACCCTAAATCCTAAACCTTAAGCATTTTATACCATTTTAACAGGTGTTTTATAACTTTTTTTTAATTATTTATTAAAATAATTTACTAAAGTGTTACAAAACCTAAACTATAAACCTTAAACCCTAAAACCTAAACCCTAATAAATTTATGACATTTTAAAGCCTAGCACCTTAGCATTTTATAACATTTTAACTAGCGTTTTGTAACTTTTTTTAAGCATTTATTAAAAAGAATCTACTAAAGTGTTATAAACCCTAAACATTGAACCCTAAACCATAATCATTTTACAACATTTTATAAATTGTTTTGAAACTTTTATTTTTATTTTTATTAAATTCATTTACCAAAGTGTTTATTAAAATAATTTACAAAAGTGTTATAAACGTGAAACCTTGAACCGTAAGCATTTTATAACAAGTGTTTCGTTCCTTTGTTTTAAGTGTTTATTAAAATAATACTAAAGTGTTATAAACCCTAAACCCTAAATCCTAAGTGTTTTATAAAATTTTAAACCATATATGCTAAACCCTTAACCCTCAACCACAAGCATTTTATAACATTTAAACAAGCCTTTTGTAACTTTATTTTAAGTGTTTCTTAAAATCATTTACTAAAGTGTTATAAACATGAAATCATAATCGTTAAACCATAAACAATAATCCCTAAACCCCAAACCATAAAACCTAAAACCTAGATCCTAAACACTAACTAAAGTGTTATAAACCTTAACCCCTAAATCCTAGGAATTTTATAACATTTTAACAAGCATTTTGTAAATAATTATAAGTGTTTATTAAATTCATTTACTAAAGTGTTCTAAACGCTAAAGCATAAACTGTAAACCCTAAGCATTTTAGAACATTTTAAACCCTAAACCCTAAGTATTTTATAACATTTCGAACCCTATGACCTAAAAATTATACCCTAACAATTTTATAACATTCTAAGAAGCGTTTTGTAACTTCTCTTGTTTTTAAAAATAACTTACTAAAGTTCCTTAAATCTGAAACCTTAGATTCTAAACCCTAAACCCTACACCCTAAACATTCTATAAAAATTTAAACCCTAAATCCTAATCATTTTATGACATTTTAACAAGCCTTTTGTAAATTTTTAAGTGTTTATTAGAAGCATTTAATAAAGTGTTATAAACCCTAAAACCTAAACCCTAAACCCTAAGTATTTTATCACATTTTAAACAAAAACACTAAACCCTAAGCAATTTATAACATTTTATTAAGTGTTTTGTGGCTCTTTTTTAAGTGTCTATTAAAAGAATTTACTAAAGTGTTGTAAACCCTAAATAATAAACCCTAAATCCTAAGCATTTTATAACATTTTAGCAAGCGTTTTGTAACTCTTTTTTAAGTTTTTATTAAAAGCATTCGCTAAAATGTTATCAAACCTATACACTAATCACTAATCATCTTATAAAATTTTAAACCCTAAGCATTCTATAACATTTTAACAAGAGTTTTGAATTTTATTTTAAGTGTTTATTAATATAATTTACTAAAGTGTTATGAAACCTAAACCCAAAAGTGTAAGCCCTATGTATTTTATAACATTTTAAACTGTAAACCCTAAGAATTTTATAACATTCTTCACCCTAAACCCTATGAATTTTATAACATTTCAACAAGCCTTCTCTAACTTTGTTTTGATTGTTTATTAAATGGATCTAGTAAAGTGTTATAAACCCTAAACCCTAAGCATTTTATAACATTTTACTAGCGTTTTGTAACGTTTCTTTAAGTGTTTATTAAAAGAATTTACTCAACTATTATAAATCCTAAACCGTCATTCCCAAACTCTAAACCCTAAGAATTTTATAAAATTTTAAACCCTAAACCCTAAGCATTTTATAACATTTTAACAAGTGTTTTGTAACTTTTTTTAAGCGTTTATTAAAAGGATTTAATAAATTATTATAAACCATAAACCCTAAACCATAATCATTTTATAGCATTTTAAAAATTGTTTTGAAACTTTATTTAAGTTTTTATTAAAACCATTTACTACAGTGTTATAAACATGAAACCTTGAACCGTAAGAATTTTATAACATTTTAAACCCTAAACCATAAATCTTAAGAATTTTATAACATTTTAACAAGTGTTGCATACCCTTTTTTTACATGTTTATTAAAATAATTTACTAAAGTGTTACAAACCCTAAACTCTAAACCCTAAGAATTTTATAACATTTTAAACCATAAACCCTAAACTCTTAACCCTCAACCCCAAGCATTTTATGATATTTAAAGGAGCGGTTTGTCACATTACTTTAAGTGTTTATTAAAATCATTTACTAATGTGTTATAAACACTAAACCCTAATCCCTAAACCCTAAACCCTAAGAATTTTATAACATTTTTAAACAAAAACCCTAAACCCTAAACCCCAAACATTGAATCCTAAACCCTAAACCCTAAATGCTAAACTAAAGTGTTTTAAAACTTAACCTCTAAACCCTAGCAATTTTATAACATTTAAACAAGTATTTTATAAATTTTAACATGTGTTTATTAAATGAATTTACTAAAGTTTTATAAACCCTAAAGTATAAATCCTAAGCCCTAAGAATTTTATAAAATTGTAAACCCTAAACCCTAAACTCTAAACCCTAAACCCTACACCCTAAGAATTTTATAGCATTTTAAACCCTAAACCCTAAACCCTAATCATATTATAACGTTTTAACAATCCTTTTGTAATTTTTTTAAGTGTTTATTAAAAGCATTCGCTGAAGTGTTATAAACCCTAAACCATAAACTCTAAAACCTAAGCATTTTATCGCATTTTAGACCCAAACACTAAATCCTAAGCATTTTATAACATTTTGCTAAGCCTTTTGTAGATTTTTTTTTAAGTGTTTATTAAAAGCATTTACTAGAGTGTTCTAAACCCTATAGAATAAACCCTAAACCCTAAGAATTTTGTAAAATTTTAAACCCTAAATCCTAGACCCTAAACTGTAATAATTTTATAACATTTTAAAATCTAAACCCTGAATATTGTACCCTAAGCATTTTATAATCTTTTAGCAAGCGTTTTGTAACTTTTCTTTTAAGAGTTTATTAAAATCATTTACTAAAGTGTTATAAATCGTAATCCCAAAAACCTAAACTCTAAACCCTAAAACCTACTCAATAAGAATTTTATAACATTTTAAACCCTAACCCCTAACCCCTAAACCCTAAGCATTTTATAATATTTTAACAAGGGTTTTGAATTTTTTTTATAAGTGTTTATTAAAAGAATTTACTAAAACCCTATAAATTTTATAACATTTCAATAAGCCTTCTCTAACTTTTTTTTGAGTGTTTATTAAAAGCATTTAGTAAAGTGTTATGAACCCTAAATCATAAGCATTTTATAACATTTTAACAAGCATTTTGTAACTTTGTTTTAAGCGTTTATTAAAAGTATTTACTAATTTTTATAAACCCTAAACCCTAAACCCTAAACCCTAAGTATTTTATAATATTTTAAAAAGTGTTTTGTAACTTCTTTCAAGTGTTATTAAAAACATTTACTAAATTGTTATAAGCCCAGAACCTTAAAGCCTAATTCTTAAGAATCTATTAACATTTTAAGTGTTTATTAAAAGAATTTACTAAAGTGTTATAAACCCTAAACCCTAATTCCTAAACTAGAAACCCTAAACCCTAATAGTCTTATATCATTTTAACAAGATTTTTGTAACATTTTTAGGTGTTTATTAAAATGATTTCCTAAAGTGTTATAAACCATAAATCTTAAACCCTAAACCCTAATCATTTTTTAGCATTTTAAAAATTGTTTTGAGACTTTTTTTTTATTATTAAAAGAATTTACTAAAATGTTATAAACCATTAAAAATAAACCCTAAACCCTAAGAATTTTATTAAATTTAAAATCCTAAATCCTAAAATCTAAACCCCAAACCCTAAACCCTACGCCCTAAACATTTTATAACATTTTAAAAAGAGTTTAGAAACTATTTTTAATTATTTATTAAAATCATTTACTAAAGTGCTATAAACCTAAAACCTTGAACCATAAGCATCTTATAACATTTTAAATGCTAAACCCTAAACCTTAAGCATTTTATAACATTTCAACACGTGTTTCATACCATTTTTTATGTTTTTATGAAAATAATTTACTAAAGTGATATAAACCCTACACCCTAAACCCTAATCGTTTTGTAACATTTTAAACCATATACCCTAAATCCTTAACCTCAACCCCAATCATTTTATAACATTTAAACAAGTGATTTGTAAATTTACCTTAAGTGTTACATACTAAGGTGGTTTTTCTTATTACTTTTTTCTTGTTTTGAATTTCCCAACGAGCATAACTGAACGGTTAAACATGTAATAATTTCTTCTATTTTCAGATAAAATTTATTTTGCTCATGTTTTGAAGAAATAACATATACTTGAAAGGAAAACAACTCAAAA
This sequence comes from Pinus tabuliformis, assembly GCA_031772625.1. Lineage (NCBI taxonomy): Eukaryota > Viridiplantae > Streptophyta > Pinopsida > Pinales > Pinaceae > Pinus > Pinus tabuliformis. The sequence continues at coordinate 1,021,813,205 of CM062804.1, forward strand.
GTTAAAAATAACCTAAAAAAACGAAATAAGGGATCCACTTAAGATGAATTCTAAGAACTAATTGTGAAAACAATTAAAATACCTTGTAATTACAAGTATTTAGGACAAATTAGAATATATTATCCTCAACTTGGTATCAAATTGGATGTTGAAATTATTGAAGAAATAATACGCAAAGGATATACCAAGTATGAAACTCTTGTTTTCACAAAACGAGATGATAATTTATCATTATGCTTCAATGAAACACATTAACTATTGAACATGACGACATAATAAAATTCCACAAGAATGCTTCTAGGTTTCCATGGAAGGGAAATATGTAGTCATGGCATAGAATTTTTCGTTACAAGTAATCAACGGTCAAAGATAAAAGTTGAACAATATTATAACATTCTATAGCAAATTGTGTGAAATTATTATACATTATACTCTATCTACATAGTAAAAGGTTTGAAATTATTTGTAATCTATCATGCCTCAATCTTGTAGGGTATCAACCTAATAGCATTGCATGCAACACTATTTGTTACCATAATTATTTTTAATGGAGATCATCAATTATTGAAAGATGTTGTGTGAGGCTAATAATGTAGCTCATTTGTTCATTTTCGTTAAAAATTGCACACTACAACTAGCATTTTGAATAAATGAATCCCTCAAAATAGGGGAAAATACTAACAAACAAGACATGTTCACCACCATTCAACATGTTCATGCATACATAGGACTTTCTAGTAGCAAAGTCATGTCATATCATATCATATCATATCATATCATATCATATATATATATATATATATATATATATATATAGATGAAAACAAAAAATGTTCCTATAACCAACTGAGCTCATTTCCTTAAGATCAACTCCTAGAGTTGTATCACAGTAGTTTTCATGAAAGTTAAATAGGAAATGAAATCAAGCTAAGTGAATATGATTTTAATTTAAGGACTTCTAATGATAATGGTGAAATACATTCTTTGAGAAAAATATTAAGCACATGCCTGAGATCAAATCAAAATGTTTGTAGTAATAAAAATCACAAGTTTAAAGAGGCCATATCAAGTTGGGACATTGAGAATAGTAGCCATGTGAAAGAGGGAAAGAACTGAAAGCTTGTCTATTAAAAATGTGTTCAAGTCTTCTATAATGTGCACATATTGTTAGGAAATTAAGAAAAATAAAATGTGTCTGATTGGGGTAATTATAAAAATGGAAGAGTAGTGATAGTTGAGAAATATAAATACTAAATAATAATTCACTGAAAATATATAGATGTGTTGTTGACATAAATTGGTTAAAAAAAATTCCAACCGCACAAGTGCCTCATATGACACTAAATCTACATTAGTTCTCATAAGGAATATTCAATTACTTTTCTAAAAGCACTTAGAAAGTTTCTTTTCTAGAAAAGTAAAATGGACAACAATCCTATTCCAACAATAGATAGAAAAAGTAACGGAAGACACAAAAGGAAAGAAAGCCTCCAAATAATTACAACAACTAGATAAATTCATATGATGAGTATATAGGTGGAGATACAAGCAGAAAACAATAACTGATCCATATGAGAAAATATTTTAAGTGGACAAGGAAAATGATAAATAAACCAAATTGAATACTGACAATTATAACTAATGACCTACTAAAATAAGTATAAAATGAAAATGGAAAAAATATGAGCCAACTTCTATATAACACGCATTGATAAGATGCTTATTCTTCTCTACAACATCTTGGCTTCTACTATTTATGACAATGGTGCCAACCTCATCAAATTTAGTTTTTACACCACTATTAAGCCTAATAACCTTGCGCTTACTTATCAAGATACATCAACCAATCATTAATGGTGCCAATCTTATTAAATTTGGTTTTTACACAATTGTTAAGGCCAATAATCTTTCCGTTACTTATAGGAATTTTTCTTACTTATCAAGAAAGATCAACATGTACTGATATGGGGAATTCCATCCTTATCTAAAATATGTTCCTTATCATCGTTAATACTTTCTAGCACTCAAGTTCAAGTGGTTGAGAAAATTTTGCATACCACCACCCAGAAGAGGAACTAAGGGGAGAGTCAATTAAAAATAAATAACACCCTCTTCAAACATCCTCAAAAATAAAAACGCCCTGTTTCAAACATCCTAAAAAAAATAAATAATATATTAAAATGAAATTTAAATCCACAGACCGAAAATCCATAATAAAGTGACTAAGCAAATGGAATAAATAAAAAACGGTAAAACCATCTTGGCAAGATGTGCGTTTGAAAGGAAAAAAAGCAAGCATTAGTGGAAAGAACCACCGAAAAAAACAAAAAAATCCGCCACCAAAAAAACATCAACCCAACCAATTTTCAAAGACGCCCGGTTTCAATTGAAATATAAAAAAATACATCCTCGCAATTGAAGGAGCGGGGATTTTATCTACGATTTCAGAGGAAGTAAAGGCCGTAAAACAAACTCTGGTAGCAGTTGAAGGGAGCTGGGGGAATCTATATATATATTAAGTGTTATAATTATTCCAACATTTTAAGTCAGGGAGCTGGGGGAATCTATATATATATTAAGTGTTATAATTATTCCAACATTTTAAGTCTAGATATGCTTGTGTGTTGGGCTCCCAATGTTGTTTAACAAATTTAATAATTTTACCTTTAATGGCCTCTTTTCTCCACAATAAATTTACCATTTCTATTACATTTAATTTTTCATTCACTGATTCAATCCACGCATGTAACCTGTGGCTTTTTTCGCTGTAATATGCCATGTGTTGTGCGCCATGTGTGTATAAGTTTAATCCGTTCTTTTTTGTATTGTGTTATGTGCTACTGTAATCCATGGCTTTTAACCCTTGTATTTTTATCTATAACCAATTAAAACGGAGCGTGAAACAATGGCAACCTGTCAATTAAACCCAAAACGCACCAATGAATTTATTGGCTCAACCTCATTATAACTTCTCCGCTTCTATATCTTATTGTTAGCATGTTTATTAAATTTTCAAATTAATATATAATATAAGTTTTCCAATTCATAATCATACATACAGCTCTGTGAGTTGCTCGTTGTTATCATTGGTTTATACACTTTTAAATTAATAATATTCCAACTCAACTCTTTCGCCTCAACCCTTCGGAATCAGTTACATTACAGCCTTCGCCCTCTTTGGGGATTCAACGCCCCATAAGTCCAGTCCGGTCCAGTCCAGCATTAGCTAGGCCCTGTAGCTTTCGTGCTAATTTTTCGGGAGATAGTTAAAGCCAGATATATTGTGTGTTAGTGTGCTATTTAATCCATGGCTTTTAATCCTTATAATTTTTACAATGTAACTAAATAAAACCCTGAAACAATTTTAAACCCACAAATGTATTTATTGGCTCAACCTCAACCTCAATAATGGAACCAACTTCGTTTCCTTCTCACCGGTTTATTAACTTTTCAAATTATTAATACAGCTCTGTAAATTACTCTTTCTTATTATTTGTTTATTGAACTTTTAAAAATTAATAATCATCCAACTCCACTCTTTCGCGTCCATTGGGAATTCTCTGTTATATACAGCCCTCTTTCGCTTCAATCCTCCTCAATGCTCCTGTATCAGTTACAGCCTTCTTTGGGGATTCAACGGCACATCAAGTCTGTATCCCGTCTTAGCCAGCCCACTATGGCCCTCTACCATTCGTACTGGTTTTTCGGCAGATAGTTAGCCAGCGCGCTATGGCCCTCTACAATTCGTACTGGTTTTTCGGGAGATAGTTAAAGCCAGATAAAATGAAATGGGCCCTCTATATTTGTTGTTTTTATTTTGATTTTTCAAACCGTGGAAAAAGCAATTCTACGTTTTAAAAATCAAATTTAATTATATCATTAATTACAATATATAATCATAATTCATAATATATATTTTTATTTAAATTAGGTTTATTATTATTATTTTGATGAAAGAAAAAATAAAAGTAAAAACTCTTATCTCATATTTTATTAACAATACATTTATTTTATTAATAATATTTTTTTATGTGTATTTTTTTTTAGTATATTTATATGTTATATTGGAGATTTGTTTCTAGAAATGATTTATAAATAACTGTTTTATATATATTTTTAGAAATAGTGTGAAGGTAAGTAAATTTGTATTCTTTTTCATTATTTAAATATGTGATTCATTATTTTTATATAAAAAAGAAATTGATAATTTTGGTTATATGTTATTAAAAAGATACATTTTGAAAGGTAAATGTCTATTTGTTTTTATCTAGATATATGAAATACAGGAAGGAATTCATCTTCTTGTTTGGATGAAAGAGTTTTTCCGAAAGTAAATATTGATATAGTTATATATTATTCTTTTATTTTCTCAAATATTGTAAGAGAATTATGCACGCAATTATTAATAAAGCAATTTTTTATAGATGGGGTTAAATTCCTTCCAAGTGTTCAAGGAGGATGGACCTCATTCTTCTTTGAGTAGTGTAGTTACTTTTTTTGTGTTGATTACTTTCCTTTAATCCCATATGTCTCAAAATACATTTTTTAAAATACAGTTATTTTACAACATTTATATTTTAAGCATATCATCTTAGACTTCAGTGATCATCCATTTATATTATAACATTGATCACAATTACATTTATCCCAAAACACACTTACATTTGAAAATATTTAGAATATTTTGCACAAATACACACTATATAATCATCCACAATGCACTAGAAAACACTAAATATCTCTGTAATTAACAAACCATTCATATCAAGAGCGGACGACTGCAGCGATTAGGGTTTTGCTGCAAGCTGTGACGGCGCAGATTGTGCAGCGCAGAGCCTGCCACCAAACCAGATCGTATCCCTGGGTGAAAAGCGCAGTAGTACTGCCCTAGCCCGGCTCCATGGAACAGCCGCAGGGGGGGCGTCAGGGCCCTCCCCAATGCAGCACGATCCGGAACACGCCTTCCTGTTCGGGTCAGTAAACAGGGAGATTCTGAACAAAGGAAATAAGCCACAGCAAGAGAACAAGAAAGTTGGAGAGCGACATAGCCACGCTAGCGTCACTCAGGACAAGGGGAAAAGCCCGGAGGAGACGCCAAAGGTAACCTCGACTACCTGTAAACCAGTAGCCGCAGAAAGGCCAAGAATAGAACTACCGGGACACCTGATTGATGCTCGAATCGAGTTCATGAGAGATCATGCCATCATAGGGAAGTTCATAGGGTTTTGGCCAACGGAAAGAGCCCTATATGGGTGGATTGCTGCCAAATGGAAGCCGAAAGGGGACGTCACTCTGCAACTAGGGCCGAAGGGCTTCTTCACAGTAATCTTCTACTGCATTGAGGACAAACTCAGGGTGCTGGGAACAGGGCCCCATTTCTTCAACGCAGCAGGCCTGTACATGAGAGACTGGATACCAAGATTCAACCCCGACAAGGAAGACCTCACATGGGCACCAGTCTGGATCCGAATGTATGGGCTTCCAGACGAATATTGGGACGAGGACACTCTCAGGAAAATTGGAAATGGAATAGGGGAATACATCAGGACAGCAGAAGAAACCAAAATGCGCAGGTTCATCTCATACGCTCGCATATGTGTATTCATGAGGCTGAATGAAGCATTACCAGAATCGGTAACGCTCTCCCACTGGGATGAAGAATGGAATCAACCCTTGGATTATGAGCATGTGCCCTTCCGCTGTAGGAGATGCCACGCTCTTGGGCATCTATTCCGGGATTGTCCCCTGAATACCACAACCGCATCTCAGGACCCCCCGGTCTCAACCACCCAAGACGGCTTTACTAAAGCCCCTAGCCGAAAGCGCGCGCACAAGAAGACCTCCAATGGGCAAAAACCCCAGCAAAATGGCACTAGAGGCCAAGCTTCCAAGAACAGTTTTGAAGTCCTAGCACAGTCCTCTGAAGATCTTTCCCCAATCTCGGATCCCCACCCCTCCCATCCATCTTCCTCCGCCCCCCCTCCTCCCCCAACCTCCTCCCCCAAGAGCCACCCCCCGGAGATAACCCTTGACTTCCCCTCCGGAGACAGGAAAGGAATGGCAGATACGGAAAAGGAAATGGATCTGGGTGGACAGCTGGATCCCCCCTCTAGCTCATTGTTGCATGAGGAAGAGAGCAGTCAGGTGAAACCAATGGAAGAAGAACCTGAGAGCATAGACCTGCATGGCCTGGATATTCTAGAATTGGAACTAGCTTGCAAAACAAAGGCATATGACAACATATCCGAGTCCCAACTCAATAAGCTGGAGGTAGTTATTTCAAGAGCTTATCAGCAGCAACAGTTAGGGATTCAACCGGGAAGCCAGTGGGATGGAAGCCAACCCCCAAAAGAAACCAAAAAGAGAGGAAGGAAAACAGATTTGCAGAGAACCATCGAGATTGGGAAGCTCCTGCTCGACTCTGGCAGGTATGCGAAATTGACAAAGTACTACAAACCCACTGCAAATAGTGAACTATGAAGCTGGTCTCATGGAATTTAAGAGGGCTCAATAGCCCAGGGAAACTAAGAATGCTGAAAAACATGATTAAAATGGAGAAGCCACAAATATGCTTCCTTCAGGAAACTAAATGTAACAGTACTACTTTAGGCAGCATCCTCACAAAGGCTTGGCCAGGGTGCCGCTCAGTTGCAGTAGATGCATCCGGAGCATCAGGAGGGCTAGCTATTGCATGGAATACTCAAGCAATAGACCTCTCAGATTTCCATGCCTCCCACCATCTGATACAGGCAGCATTCCACATTTTAGGCACGAATGTACATGGCAATCTCTCCAATGTGTACTTCCCACAGGACACAGGGAGCAAAATAGCACTTCTAGACACCATAGAGGCACTGAACAACAACAGAAGGCACCCACTCTGGATAATCGGGGGAGACTTTAACATGATCACCAAGCTAGAAGAAAAGAAAGGGGGGAGAAACAGGCTGGAACAAGAGACCACCCACTTCAAGAATTTCATCCAAAACGCTTCCCTCATAGATGTGCCTTTCTGCAATGGTACGTTCACCTGGAGCAACCGCAGAGCTGGAAAACACCAAATCGCTTCCAAACTAGATCGCATCCTTATCTCAGATAACGCGATTCACCTGGGAGGAGACTTTACAGCAGCAATACTTCAGCACACTGGCTCGGACCACTGGCCGATTGCTCTTCAATGGCAACGACCTGGTGATCAAACGCGAAGACCCTTCCGCTTCGAAGGATTCTGGCTCACGCACCCTGAGTTCAAAGATTTCGTAAAATCCATATGGACTTCCTTCATCCCTCCAGAAGGGTCCAAGATGTACCAATTCCAACAGAAGCTCCGGCACCTTAAAGGCCACTTAAAGCGATGGAACAGAGAAACTTTTGGAGACATCTTCAAAGCTCAGCAAGATCTCAATCGGGAATTAACGGACCTCCATCAGAAGATAATCACAGAGGGACACACTGAAGGGACCCTGGAGCAGGAACGGCGCATCCACAGTCAGCTTCAGGACAGGCAGAAGCAGGAGGAAGTATACTGGAAGCAAAAGTCCCGAATAAGATGGTTGAAGGAAGGAGAGCGCAACACCAAATTCTTCCACAGAACCACCATTCAAAGAAGAATGCACAATAACATCCCGTTTATCCAGAAGCAAGGAGGCGAGAAAATAGAAAAGCACGAGGAAATAGAGCAAGAATTACGCAATCACTTCAGTCAGATCCTTCAAGAGCCCGAAGGAGACAGAAGGATAGCAATAGAGAAAATTACCAACAATATACCTAGAATCATCAAGGAAGAACACAATGAGCTTCTCCTCCGCCCAATAACGCCTCAGGAGGTGGATGAAGCGGTGTTCCAGCTCAAAGAAGGAAAGGCACCAGGGCCAGACGGATTCACCCCCACATTCTTTCATACCTTTTGGGAGATGATCAAGCAAGAAGTATGGCAATTGGTGGAAGAATCGAGAGCCCTCCACTGGATGCTGCCTTCTCTCAACACAACATTTATAGCCCTGATCCCTAAAGAGAAGGAAGCCATCACGCCTGACAAATATAGGCCGATTGCACTTTGTAATGTTATATACAAGATTGTCTCTAAAGTTGTGGCCAATAGGCTGAAGCCTCTGCTACCATTGCTCATATCTCAGGAACAATCAGGCTATGTGGAGGGCAGACAGATCTTGGACGGCATTCTCCTCACGCATGAGATCATCCACTCCCTCAAACAGTCAAAGCAGGCAGGTATGCTTCTTAAACTAGATCTTTCTAAAGCTTTCGATAAGCTCAGCTGGAACTTCATGCAGCAAATGTTAAAAGCTTTTGGTTTCTGTTCAATGTGGATCCATTGGGTCATGAGTCTGATAAATTCCACTCAGTTCTCCATCCTGGTCAATGGAATCCCTTCTCAGCCCTTCAAGCCATCAAGAGGGATTAGGCAAGGGGACCCTCTGTCTCCATTCCTATTCGTTCTCATGGCAGAAGGGCTTGGACGTCACATCAAACAAGCTCTTCAATCTCACCAGCTCAAGGGTCTTTCTATTCATAACTCCCCAGCCACTTCCCATCAGCAATTTGTTGATGATACCATGCTTTTTGGCTACCCTTCAGCTGAGGAAGCCACTCGCCTCAAATCCTTGCTCAATGACTTTGTTGAAGCCTCAGGCACGGATGTAAACAGTGCCAAATCGCAAATCTTCTTTTTTCATACGCCTCCCCCTGTCAAATCTTCCATCACTCACATCCTCGGATTCCCTACCGCATCCCTTCCCTCAAAATATCTAGGCGCCCCTCTCACGGCCTCAGCTCTAAACCACTCTGCCTGGCGCACTCTCATAGAGAAAATGGAATCTCGTCTCAACCTCTGGACTCACAGATCTCTCAACCTGGCCAGCAGGGTTGTGCTCATTAAATCTGTCCTTCAGGCAATGCCGCTGTATCTATTCTCAATCCTTGCAGCTCCCAAATGGGCCCTAAAGAGAATTCGGAAGCTTCAATGCAGGTTTCTCTGGGGAGGGACAGCAACCAATCAGAAATGGGCTTTGGTCAAATGGCCAACACTATGTCAGCCAAAAGAAAAAGGAGGGATTGGGCTGAGGGACTCGGAGCATAGTAACGCCATCATGAGTGCAAAAATTTGGTGGCATTGGATCACTAATCCAGAAAAGCCTTGGGCAAGAATCTGGACAGCTAAATATGCCAACAACAGACCCCCAGAAGAACTCATCCGGTTTATCCCCTTGGAAAAAGGCTCGCTCATATGGAACGCAGCCAAACAACACTACCATTTAATTCAGCAACACAGCTTTTGGGAGGTTAGGAATGGCCAAACAGCAAGATTTTGGACAGATGCATGGAATCAGATGCCAAAGCTCATCCACACCCTCCAACTACCTTTGGATCATGTCAGACAGGAGCAGCAGCAAGAAAAGATCCATTACTATTGGGGACAAGAGATGGAACACGGATTCAGGAATTGGAAACAAGGAAATCAATGGGCCATCACCACAGACTTGCAGGACACAGGGGCTCTGGAGAAGGAGCTGGATAAAAGAAGAATCTGATATGACGAAGGTGCCGACATCTTGAGATGGGGATACCGACCAAAAGGCGACTTCACCACTTCAGAAGCCTACAAGATCATCTGTAATAATAATATCCACTCTGACCCTATATGGAGCAAAATATGGGGTTTTGGCTCCTGGCCCAAAATCTCCTACTTCCTATGGCTAGTCAGTCACAAAAGAATCCTTACTTGGGATAAATTAAGAAGAAGGAATTTCCATGGACCTTCGCTCTGCCCCAATTGCTGCCAAAATGAGGAAACGCTTCAACATCTTTTGGATTCATGCCCTCTAGCTAACCAGCTTTGGGAAAAAGCCGGCTTCAGGTGTCAAAAAAGATGTAGAACAAAAAGCGACATCACTGACTCCCTAAGGCACTGGCCGCAGAACCCCTATAAGAGTGAACTCCTTAACTGCTTGTGGAACCTTCTCCCTGGTCTCATATCCTGGAGCATTTGGAAAGAAAGGAACAAGTGAATATTCAAAAATCAGAGCTCAAGGATCGAAGAGGTCTGGACCAATCTATGTGGGAACTTGAATGAGACGTTGATCCTCCACCCCTGGACAATGGAAGATCTTCCCTCTCTTGATAATGAAAAAGGTATACTAAGTAATTGGCAACTGAACATTCCTCAATCCCAACTCAGGAACAGCATCTCCACCAGCAGAGGCTCAATCAAAGACACCTGGAGCGCCCTGCCCAAGCTCAAGCTCAACTTTGATGGAGCCTCCAAAGGTAACCCAGGAAAAGCAGGCTTCGGAGGCATCCTCAGGAATCATGAAGGTGCACCCTTGAAGATATTTATGGGATCCTTGGGCTGGGATACCAATAACTCAGCGGAAATTGAAGGACTGTGGCAAGGTCTCCTCCTAGCCGAAAACCTCAATCTGCAGCCCTTGATCGTGGAAGGAGACTCCCAGATTCTAATAAACATGGCTAAGAGATTGCAGAATGGTTCTCAAGCAAAAAAAATCTCAAACAGTTGGAGACTGGCAGCCCGTCTAGAAGCAATTGAACATGCACTTCACAGCAACAGGGCAATCTCTTTTTCCCATACAAAAAGGGAAGGCAACAAGGTTGCCGACCTTCTCGCCAACATAGGGGCAGATAATGATCATATTCTCCTTACAGGAGCCCCAACCATCATCACAGACAATGCTCAAGCCCAGGAATTGGACAAGCTGATCCAAAATGACAAAGCCCACCCAGATGCGGGTGCCACGCAGCATAAGGACGGCGCTCCACCTGCTCAGCATGGGCGGCCTCATGTCTGATCAAGCCATTAACTACCCTCCGCCGCCCTGGATGGCAAGCGTGAGAGCTAAGGGGGGAGAGGACGGCAATTCATTGCCGAGGTTAGGCACCATTAACCGTTGTAGAGAGGAGCTATGGCTTTCCAGTTTCGAGGCAAGCCAGCACAGTTTAAGTATGGCAAGCATATGGAATGCTTTGCATCGAACAAGGTTCGAATTGGGGATTTGGGCTTCAGGTTTCAGGGCGCAAACGCGAGAATTCCCTCTGGCATCTGAAGGTGGAGATAAAGCATCACAGGGGGGCGAAGTTGGTTTCACTCCCGCATCGAGCTTCAAGGAAGCCATGCCGCTGAGACAGAGGCTCATTAGTCGTCGAGGCACGGGTCGAGGCGGATCCTCACGCCCCCCGGTTGCCAATCCACCATCAAGCTGCTGCCGCTGTCTGTGCCACCGGGTGGCTGAAGCAAATCCCATCCAGTCGCAGCAATACATGGATGCCAGGACGCCGGATTCAAGTGCTGCTCCGCTACCCGCGTTTGGTACAGCGGTATTCTCCTTCAGCGGTGCCCAGGGCAATTCCAACATTCAAGCTCACGTCTCAGTCCTATTCCTGGAGGAAGCGAAAGAAGAGACTAAGGAGCAACCCAGCACCCAAATTCACATTGCTAAAAGCTCTAGAGCAGCCGAGCAAAAAGCAGAAGCACAACCTGAGCCAGGGGTCGCTCCACCTTCATCTCAACCAGCGCCCGCTTCAGGCAAGGCCAAGTATGATTGGGGACCTCCCCCAGAAGGCGAATACTGGATTTATCCAGAGGACTCGGACGAATAATCGTCGGCTCAACCCTTCCCTCAGACAACGTTCAGGTTTTTTGTCGACTGTCTCTCTTTTTGCAAATTCTCAATGTATGCCGTGAATGTTTATGTTTGGCCTCACAATTATGCAGTTTTGTGCATGACCATGCCCCTGCGAGGGATTTTGCTGGAAAATTTCTTACTCTCTCTCCTGCCCCTGCGTGGGTTAGTCAATTTTGTTTTTTCTGGTCTTCAAAGTTCTACAGCCCCTGCGTGGGCTTCCAGTCTCAGTCACAGAGCCCATGTTTGGGTGAATGGTTTCAATGGTGTCGCCCCTGCGTGGGTTTTCAGTTACAATGAGGGGGCCCTTGCTTGGGTTGCTGGTCTTAATGGTGTCACCCCTGCATGGGTATTCAGTCTCGATGAGAATACCATCCTTCCAGAGCACCACCCTTGGCCTCTAACGACTTGTTATCCTGGCTGTAATTGTTTTCTGCTGATACTGTAATAATAGAAGTAGCATAGTTTTTAACGATAAAAAAAAAAAAAAAAAAAAAAAAAAAACAAACCATTCATATCATTTTTTATGTTTTTTCTTCTCTTTCATTTTTAAAGATTTTGTATTATATATGTTATGTATTTATTTAAATTATACATATGTTTGTGAATTTGAAAATGTTTTATGTATTTATGATGATATTTTAAATTGAAATAGTACTGTAGTATCTATGTTTTTCCATTTTAAATTGTCTGTGGGGTTAGTGAAATTGTTTACTTTCTTGTTTGAAATCGCATATATATGTGAAGAATGGATGTTTATTTATGAATATGTGTATGTAATTTGAAATTGTAATCGTGTGTTTGTTGTGTTAAACTATGAATTTGAATGTGTGTGCATAATGTAGATTTTAATTTGTATATTGTGTGTTTACTTTTTTCTTAAAGTTGGATAAGCATATTTGAGTTTTTTTTTTCATTGGCGTGAAATTGTATGATGTGAAATTAGTTATTAGAAATTGTATGTTTTGTGTTTAGTTCAATTTGTATATTGTGTGTTTATTTTTTTGAACTTGTATTTTGTATGTCTCTTTACATGAAGTTGCATATATATGTGTGAGTGATCATGTGGATGTTTATTTTTGAGTATTTTATTGTACGTGGCTTCAAATTGCAATTATGTGTTTGTTGTATTGAATTGTGATTCAAATTAATTTCATAGCCTAAATTTGAATTTGTATATAAAATGTATGTCTAACTTTGCATATTGTGTGTATTTAATGTTGTATTTGCATATTTTATATTTTATATATTTATATAACTAAATGAGTATATATATATATATATATATATATATATATATATATATATATATATATATAAGTTTCTTATGTATTTATTTAAATTATATTTATCTTTGTGATTTTAAAAATGTTTTATGTATTTATGATAATATATTGTTTATATATATGTGTGAGTGATTGTGTGGATGTTTATTTTTGAGTATTTTTATTATATGTGGCTTGAAATTGCAGTTATGTGTATGTTGTATTGAATTGTGATTATAATTAATTTCAGAACCTAAATTTGAATTATATATATAAAAGTTTCTTATGGATTTATTTAAATTATATATATGTTTGTGATTTTTAAAATGTTTTATGTATTTATCATGATATTTTGTTTATATATATATATATATATATATATATATATATATATATATATATATATATATTTGTTTATTTGAACTTGTACTATGTATGTCTCTTTACTTGCAGTTGCATATATATATGTGAGTGATTGTGCGGATGTTTATTTTTGAGTATTTTTATTGTATATGGCTTGAAATTGCAACTGTGTGTGTTTGTTGTACTGAATTGTGATTATAATTAATTTCACATCCTAAATTTGAATTTGTATATAAAACGTATGTTTTACTTTGTATTATATGTGCTTTTGTATTTAATGTTGTATGTTTTATTATGTATGTTTACTATATATATGTTTGTTTATTTGAAATTGTACTCTGTATGTCTCTTTACTTGAAGTTGCATATATATGTGTGATTGATTGTGTGGAAGTTTATTTTTGAGTATTTTTATTGTATGTTGCCTGAAATTGCAATTGTGTGTTTGTTGTATTGAATTATGATTGTAATTAATTTCACTTCCTAAATTTGAATTTGTATATAAAATGTATGTTTTACTTTGTATATTGTGTTTTTTCATATTTAATGTTGCATTTACATATTTGAATGTTTTCTTTTGTATTGACTTGAAATTGAATGATGTGTGTATTGTTATTTGGAATTGTAAAATATGTGTTTTTCTATTTTAATTTGCATTTGGTGTTTAATATTTAAAATTTTAAAACTGTTTATTTTCTTATTTAAATTTATTTTTTTTTGTGTTGTTTGAAATTGTAATAGTATTTGTTATATTGAACTGTGAATTCGAACCTGTATGCATAATGTACATTTTAATTTGTATATTGTGTATCTGTTTATTTTAACTTGTACTTTGTATGTTTCTTTATTTGAATTTGTATGTGTGTGTGGATGTTTATCTATTAATATTTGTATTGTATCTCACTTTAAATTGCAATTGTGTGTTTCTTGTATCAATTTGTGATTGTAATTGAATTAGAATGTATGTTTTACTTTGTATATTATGTGTTTTCTTATGTAATGTTGCATTTGCATATTTGAGTGCTTGTTTTTGTATTGACTTGAAATTGTATAATGTGAGTTTCCTTATTTGGAATTGAAAGATATGAGTTTTACTATTTCAATTTGTATTTTGTGTTTAATATATGAAAATTTGAAATTGTATATTTTCGTATTTAAATTTGTATTTTGTGTGCTGATTGAAGTTGCATATACAGTGGAGAATTGTTTTCTCAATGTTTGTTTCTTAATGTATGTTTTTAAATTTTATATTCCATTATATTTGAAATGGCATTTATTTGAAATTCCTCAAACATGTTTACTAAGCGTTTTATAAATAAATTTTTGTGTTTGTTATGTTGATTTGTATTAGCAATGAATTCTATTATATGCTTGAATGTATGTATTTTATATAGATTTATGTAAGTCTTATTTTTTAATTGTCTTATACTTTAATGTTTATTTGTTATATTGAATTTCACTTATAATTCAAGATTTGTAATTTTTATGTTTTTTTAAATATATTTGGTTAAGATATATTTTCTATATTTATATAATTGTTAAAATGTATAAATTTAATTAAAAATCACAATATAAATATCAATATTATTTTATAAAAAAAGTTATATATCCTTTATTTATATATATATATATATATATATATCATTTTCCATTTAAACATTAACAAGTTAAATATATTAAGTTATTAACACTAGTGCAAATAAATTATGATAATTTTTGCAGTAATAATATTATTATTGTCGCTTAATAATTATTAAAGATAATTACAAATTAAGTTTTTTCTATAAATATTATGTTATGTTATGTTGTAGTAAATGTTCTAATTAAATTGTTGTTATTTAAGTGGTAAATTCAAAAAAAAATTAAAAATAAAAGTTATTGTTATAAATGATATACAACTTTTTTTCCAAGCATATTTTTAACATGTTTTCTTTTTCATTTAAAAATCAATAAGTTAATTAGACCATTAAGAAGAAATCATAAAAAAATTGTTAATATAACATAACTATATATATAACAATAATAATATGATGAATACATAGATTTATGCTAATTTATTTCTATTAATGTTAATAAATTAACGTCATTAATCATTTAACATATTAAATTAACAAAATTAATTCATCTCCACGTGTTGATATGTTAAAACTCCCCTATCAACCATGCAAAGTTTTTGGGGCAACTTCCAGCTTGACCTCGGTTACTAGAGATTATAATCTTGAGCAAAGAGGAGCTTCACAAATCGTTGTCATAATAAATATTTAAAAATAAACCTACTAAATAATAACAATTTCTCAATAATATAATTTTATATAGTATAAATTTTGGCCATTATAAATATAGCATTTCAAATAAATGAAAAATGAATCATTCACTACATTATTTTACAAGAAAATAATAATTTGACGAAAACTTTTCATAAATAAATTGACCAAATCTTCTTTTAAGAAAAAAGGTGGAGATCCCACCCTTTCTAGTATCTTTACATTTGAAGATAAATCTTACAAATTAATGTTTTATTTTAATCCTCATACCTATCACTACATGGTTTTCCAATTGAATTGGTATAAGTCATTTTAAGATAAAAACATTATTTCACTATAATTATATCACTTAATACAATGTGGTTACAGTGTTTCAAAATACACAATGCAAATATACAAGTATCATAATAAATTACATGTAAACATTAATCTACCATGTATAGCTATTCTTTATATATAATAATATTAATATATATATATAACTAGAATTATGAAATTTTAATGTATAGGAAAATTTTATGCAATGTAAAAAATATCTTTTATAAGTAATATAATTTATGAAATGACACATCAACTATATTAAATTAACTATTTGTTTCATATTAAATTAATAATATAATAAAAATGAAACACGTAATTATTCTTCATATGTCCAGTTAAAAAAATAATTTTATCCAACCTAGTTTGTAAAATATTACATATACAATGTTAAATAAAGTCAACATAATAAAAATGAAAGGCATGCTTATTCTTCAGATATCCAATGAAAACAAAATTGTCCACATGAAATATCACACTCTGACAAATATAATTTGTAAAATGATACATACACCTTATTCAATTGAGTATTCCCCTCTTACTAAATTAACTATATAATAAAAATGAAAGAGAAATTGAAATGTCAAACGAGTGTTTCTGATGTCATATAATTCTACTAATAGAACCCCTTTAGTGGGCAAATTGTTCTTCCATTCAATTTTAAATTTGACTCCATCTTAGGCTCTTCTTAGCCCGTAAAAGAAAAAGATAATTTATTTAAATAATATAATTTAAATTTCATATAGTTGTTTCTTAGATCCTTCCAATAATTATGCAACAAAAAAAAGAAGTATGTATCAAATATTTTTCATTTTGAAAAAAAATATCCAAAATACATATATGTATGGTTATAACACATGCTCATTACCCTTAATATGAAAATGAAAATGATATCAAATGAAAATGGCATACAAGATGCAACTTCCAAAAGAGTATTTTTTTGCATGCTCATGGAAAAAATATTTCTTAGGCCCTTGGGGTGATTCTAAAACTATCTCAAGAGAGTTACATATTTTACTTGAAACCTTGCGATCACTGTAGTTGTTGTATAGTATTTGGGTAGGCATATTGCTAAATTACATAATTGCAAGATTTTTGTCAAAACGGGAGGTTTATAGATTGAGTGGGCTTAATGGTTAAGAAAAGGTGATTCCTCATATGAGACCACATATTTAAATCTAAAGGGGGTGTTTGTACACCTTCATAGATTTTAGCAATCAAATTGCCATGCGAAGGTAGGTTTTTTGTCACACAAACAAGGTTATCTAATACATCAATTTGGTGTCTAGGCTTGTTCATCGCCTTCAAATTAGATTATTTTTATTATTATAAATGTAGATAAGGGACATTTGCATTAAAGTCTCTAAATATTTGTTTCACATGGGTTAAGAAAAGATGAAATTGTTATATATAAACATATGACTTAGTATGATGGATTTCGTCCACAAGATTATGGTGAAGTGTCCCTTTGTTTTCCCCACAAGGTTCCATAACATGGAAAAACACAAAGATATAAGATATCATGCAAAAAGCTAGTGATGCTTGTCATGGCCATAAATTGGTTAAGCTAGAGTCACAGACAGGTGCACACAGGAGGATTGGAGAAATAAATGGAAAATTAAATTTAATATAAATGCTGGACACATCAGGTTGGAATTATTGAGGAAGGAGAGTCTTAAATCCATTGAGAATTTTCTAAAGCACCCTGTTTAGGAGAGGTGCATGACACACACAATTGAAATTTGGATTAGTTATTTCATTTCTTCAGCTAGGTAGGCTTTGAACAATAAAAATTCCAATTACATTTCTCGTCATTCATTAGTCTACAATAGCAACTCCTCATTCATTCCCCATTTAGATTGTAATTCATTCCTCATTTATACTGTTAAATAATTTACGACACACAAAAATAATACAAGGAAATGAAATATAATTAGTTGTTACAATAGAGAAAATATGAGCAATAAATATTGAAATTAAATAATGTTTGTTTCATACCATTTATAAGAGATAATTAATCTCCATGTGAAAATAAACCGTATCCACTCAAAATCAATTTTTTTCATCACAAACCATTGTTTTATTTATTTATTTTATTTATCACTAATTTAATAAAAAACAAAAATAACCATTCTTATCTCTTGGAAGTGTGAGAATTTATGGAAACTTGTATTATCTTATAGATAATCCTTGGAAGTCTGAAAAATTATGATAGCTTGATTTGTTTTTCAGAATGAATCACATGTATTATTCTTTTCTTCACATGAAATTTTCTTCTCAATTTTTGGTTCATTCATTAGTGTCTTATTATTACGTCAAAATATAAGGGTTTAATAATTAAACTTTCAACATTTGATTCATGTGAATTGTTTATTCTCTATGTTTATAATCCATTCATAAGTTGAGTTTATTTTTTTTCTCTTTCGGCTTCATTACAAACCAATTAGCTTGAGATTTAAGCAACGTGAATATATCTACTATATTTCTTGCTTGACATTTGATCTATCAAATCGGTGTTGGTTAAATTTTTGACTTTTGAGGTTACAATTGAAAGATTTTAAAACTTGATAACTTTACATTTTGGAAAATTACTCGATGTCATGTTAGGTCCCTATACTAATAGTGTAGCCCCTTATTGGTAGTAGTGAAACCCCTTTATTGTATTTTTGTGCCCCTACAATCTTCATATTTTTATTATTATTATCCTTAGAAGCCCACTATTTTCATTATCTTGTCCTTTGAATATTATTTTTATATCATTTGTGATTATATTGTGACCCGTTAGACTCCTATATATAGAAAGGAGGTCTTGTCATTTGTATCAGCCAAGAATTATTCATTTGTGTAATTTAATGGAGGTTTCCCATTGAATAGCCTAATTTTGATGTTGTTGATCTATCTTTTCTTCTATTCTGTGAGTTCATTGCATAACATTTGGTTTGGATTTTAGGGTTTCACTACTCCAAACATGTCATCGTGGCATTTTCACTATAATTTGTTTTATACGAAATTTCAGAAACTGAAATTAAAATCCATTTGAGAGGAAATATTGATGAACCTCAAGTCCAAATTTTAGATTTTTTTTCACTATATTTGACGAGATATGATCCAAGGAAATTAGGGTTTTTGTAGGCTCCTGAATTACATTTGAAACAGGTGACCATGGGAAAATTTTTATAATCATCTCTTTGAGCATCAGATTGATACTTTGTAAGAAGTTAGAGAAATAGGACAACCTTTAGTTTACAATATATCATTTTTAGGTCCGAAGTTGGAAATAGTGACATGTGGAAGGTTGTACATGTTCACTCTACTGAACTAGTCTATAATCAGGCCATCATGGGAGATTTGGAATAACTCTTTCTTGAAGAATCCAATATTGATCATAATGGTGGGGTTATAAATAGGACCCAAAGGGATAATACAGGATGAAATTTCATACCTTGGAGATCCGAGCTAACAGAGATACAAGAGATTCAATATCGAGCTCACATAAAGAGAAAAAAGGTGTGTAGTTTTTCTTTTTACTTTGGATAAGTTTGGTTTGGAAAATTAGTTTGAAGTGATTCAAATGGAATAGTGAACCATAATTACCATTAATTGATGTCCGAGAGAAATAAAATCAAAACACCTAGTCAGCGACCTGAAATCCCTACCATGATTAATGAAGAAGAGGAAGAAATGCAACATCATATATCAAAATTACAAGAGGAAGGGCAACAAATTTCACTCTCACAAAAAGTAAAAAAATCTAAGATGGATGGTTTAAAGAAAGGCATGGAGGCTAAGATGGATGGCATGGAAGCTAATATGAAGCTAAGATAGATGATTTAGAAGCATAACTGAAATAAAACATTTCATATTTGAAGAAAGACATGGAAGGTTTTAAAGGAAGCTTGTCAAAGTTGCTACACGAAATGGCTTTGAATGGTGAAAAGGTACTAGAGGAAACTCATGATGAGAAAAAAGTTTAATGTTAATCATGATTCATGGAATATAACATTTTATTTAAGACTTACCATGTTGCAAAGATCGATATGAGGAAGGATCTCGTAACATGGATACTACAAATGGAGAAATATTTCGATCTCCATAATGTGCATAACACACAAAATGTATGCATTTCAACTTTATATTTGGAACACAATCAGTTTGTATCATATCAATGTATTTTCTCTCATCAAAAAATTATCATTTCTTCAATTTTTATGGAGGAAATGATATCACATTATGAGGATACGAAAAACAATGACTTCTTTAGCCGATTGATAGATTTCAAACAAAATGGTTCAATGGTGGAGCACATTTAGGAATTCCAAAAATTGAATATAAGTGTAAAATATATTGCAGAGGAGCATAGGATCTATGTGTTCATAGGGACTTTAAAGGATAACATCCAACGTGAGGTTCACCCTTGGGAACCTTATTCATTGGAGAAGGCATTCGAGCTGGCAAGAAAAATTGAAAGAAAAATTATGGAAACAAGGAAGCCTACCATTCACAACTATAAAGATGTAAGTGTAGTTGTCCCTATCCTTCCACAACCTACAAGGTTGAGACCACAACAATTGTAAGAAAAAATAGCAAAAAGGATTTGTTACACCAATGATAACAAATCCAATAAAGGTCATAAGTGTGCTAAGAAGAAATTATTTAACATAGACTATGAGGAGGAGGATGAAAAGAAACAAGAAACATCAAAAGAATATGATATACCCCAAGAACCAAACCTAGATAAAGAAGAAATGAATGTGATCATATCTTGTAATGGATTGGTAGGAGTTACCACTACTCAAACCCTTAAGATAGAAGGACATATCAAGAATAAAAAGGTAATAGTGTTGATTGATTCAGGTAGTACCCATAATTTTATTCATTGTAAGATAGCCAAGGAATTGAATTGCTTCCTATATCGAGCCCAAGTGTGTCAAGTGATAGTTGGAAATGGAGGAACCATAAATTTCTTTGGAAAGTGTCACAATATAAAGCTATCCATGGGATAATATGTAATGCATAGTTCAATGATTTCCATTCCAATGGGTGCTACAGATGTTGTGATTGGAGTCCAATGGATACAATCTCTAGGTATGATAGATTTTTATTTTCGAGAAGTTTTCTTGAATTTTTTTTTGTAGATTTTAACCCTGTACAGAAATTACCTGCATATGAATTCTAAAACACAGAAAATAAACAATGCGAGAGCATAACACATAAAACACATGTTCACAGATATTTTCCCCTGGATCCCAAAACCGGGACTACCAACTTGACTTTTTATTATGTTCCTTTCAATGTTACAATAGATATTTATACATTTTGAAGCATCCAATACCAAGGACCGAAAGCCATTCCATCCAAAACCATGGACTGAAAACCATCGCATCCAAAACCATCTGCAAAAGATCATGCACAAAACCATAGGTAGGTCTGCTCGACCTAATATAGGGTCCAAAAAAAGAATTCCAAGGTGTTGCCTTGGACACCATAGAGTGGGGTTACCTACACCCATCAAAGCCCCTCTGAAACCACCCCCATGATACCCAATCGGTGCAATGAAGAGGGGGCTCCACCCCCCTTCTAACCCCCCGTTAACTACGTGGGCTAGTCGTGGACAAAATATAACACAACCCAACATTCTCTCACTTGTTGTTTTCTTTCCATAGGGGGCCACAAGAGATCTTAGTCATTTATCCAACCCTGAAATGCCCATTGTTTCCCTACATGAAGAGAACTTCTCAAAGCTCACATATTTTTTCAATGCATCTGCAGTATTCTTCAAAGTGTCCACCTTTACTAGAAACACCTTTTTGTCTTCTATCATATCCCTCACAAAGTGATACTGAACATAAATGTGCTTTGTCTTGGAATGATCTGCATGGTTTTTTGCCAAGAAAATTGCACTTTGGCTATCACAGTCTATCCTTATAGCTCCCTTTACTAACCCCATACTTGAAAAAAATCTCTGCAACCAAACTAATTCCTTGCTTCCATGAGTGGCTACCATGTATTCTACCTTTGTAGTTGATAGTGCCACTATATATTATTTCTTACTCATCCAACTGACTGCGCCTCCAAATAGGTTAAACACATACCCACTTGTAGGTCTTCCTTGATCCAGATCTCTAGCCCATTCTGCATCAACAAAGCCTTGAATATCCAATACTCTCTCCAATCTTAGTCTTCATTGGTAGAAAAAACCATAATCACTAGTGCCACGCAAATACCTGAAAACCTACTTCACTACTCTCCATTGTTCCTTCCCTTGTTTCACCACAAACCTGCTCAATACTCCCACTACATGTGCAATGTATGGTCTAGTACAAACCATCACATACATCAGGCTACTGGCTGCACTTGCATATGGAACATGGGACATGTCCTCTTCCTATTTTTGTGTCTTGGGACACTCTTCAGCAGATAACTTTACACCTACATGAATAGGAACCTTCACCTATTTACTATCCCGCGTATTAAACTTCTGCAATATTTTCTTGACATACTTCCTCTGGTTTAACCAAAGCTTCCTCTTTTTCTGATCTCTTTTAATTTCCATGCTCAAAACATAGTTTGCAACACCAATATCTTTCATGTCAAATTTGGAGGACAAATGGGTCTTCAAATCCTGGATAATTTCTTTGTCATTTCCAACCAGCAAGATATCATCCACATATAAGACCAGATAAATAACACGGTCACCAACTAATTTAAAAAACACACAATGATCTTCTTTGCTTCTCGAGAAGCCAAGTCCCTGTATAAATGTATCAAATTTCTCATACCACATCCTTGGTGATTGTTTTAACCCATACAGAGACTTCTTTAACTTGCATACCAGTTCTTCCTTACCCTTCACTACAAAACATTCACGTTGCTTCATGTAGATCTCCTCTCCTAGATCCCTGTGAAGAAATGTTGTCTTCACATCCATCTGTTCTAGCTTAAAATCAAAAGAAGCAACAATCGATAAAAGTAATCTAATAGAAGCTACCTTGGCAACAAGAAAAAAAAATATCACCAAAATCAATTCCTGGCACCTAGGAATAACCTTTTGCTACCAACCAAGCTTTTTATTTCTCCACATTTCCTTCTAGATTTGTCTTCTTCTTGAACACCCATTTGCTGCCAATGGGTTTCCTTCCAGCCGGCAACTCCACCAGATCCCAAGACTCATTTTTGTGCAAAGATACCATTTCATCAATGATGGCCTCTTTCCAGAGTTTTCCATCCTCTGAATCTACTGCTTCCTTCAAAGTTCTGGGATCATCATCAGTAATAGATAAAAAAAAAAATTGAATAGAAAACAGATGGACTATACCTTTCTGGTTGCCTTCTTTCTCGAACTGATCTTCTCACACTCAGAGTTTGTGGCTCTTCATCTTCTTATTCGTCCTCTACTGTAGAGTCTGATTCTTCCTCCTTTAGCTCAAACTTTATCTTCTTAGGTTCCTTTGGTTGGACTTCATGATTAATAACATATTTCACCTCTCGCAACACCACATCTCGGTTGTACACAACCTTCCTTGTTACTGGGTTCCAAAGCTTATAACCCTTTAAACCATACTTATACCTAATAAAGATGAACTTTTCAGATTTAATATACAACTTGGTTCTTTTCTCCTTTGGAACATGTACATATGCATCACATACAAATACCCTCAGATGTAAAAGAGAAGGTTTCTTACCAGTCCATACATCTCATGGAGTATTATTTTCCAATGCTAATGAAGGTCATCTATTGACCACGTAACATGCAGTCTCCACCGCCTTTGCACCAAATTCTTGTCCTACCCCGACACCACAGAGCATGCTTCTTGCCCTTTCCATCAACATCTTGTTCATTCTTTCTGAAACCCCATTTTGCTGAGGTGTATATGGAGTATTCTTATACCATGCTATACCACACTTCTTACATAATTCTTCAAATTCCTTACTACAAAACTCTCCAATGTTATCTGTCCTCAGCACCTTTATCTTCTTCTCTGTCTATTTTTCCACTAGAGCCTTAAATTCTTTAACCTGTCACAGACTTTAGATCTCTTCTTAAGGAAATATATCCATGTATTCCTTGAGAAGTCATCTATAAATGATACATAGTACACAGACATACCCAGTGATGGAACCTTCATAGGTCCAAACACATCATTGTGCACAAGCTCTAATATATGTTTCGCCATGTTACCACTAAAGGGGAAACTCACTTGATTTTTCTTCCCATATACACAATTTTCACAAAAATCAAAATCCAGAGAGCTATTACTCATACCTTATTCCATAAATTTACCATAAAGTATTCAAAGGCCCTTCTCTCCAATATGTCCAAGACTTTGATGCCATAGCATGGTCTTCTCTCCAGAGACCATTAGATCTTTTTCTCCACTTTCAGGAACCATAGAACTATTGCACCCATCAATAATAGTGCTACCTTGTAGCTTGTACAGAGTTCCAATCCAAACTCCCCACATCAATACCAGTGCTCCCTGATCTATTTTATAGGTATCCTTCTTGAACACTATTTTTACACCTGCATCATCTAGCTTGCCTGCGAAAATCAGATTTCTGGCCAATGTAGCAATATGCAAAAAGCCTAGAAGTATTATAAACTTTCCACCTTGCAACCTCAACTTTAATTTTCTGCGACCAACGATTCTAGCCTTCCTGTCATCCCCTAGGAAGACATCACCACCATCATATTTCTCATACTCGCAGAAACACTCTCTATGGGGACTGAAGTGAAATGATGCACCTGAGTCAATCACCAATGCCTCATGATCTACATGTGTAATTGAAGAAGCCAAGTACACATCCCCACCTTCATTTGAGGTGGTCTTCCCATATGCAGAAGGAGCATCATCAGATCCCTTTCCTTTGTCAAGAGCTTTATATTTAAAATCCCTTTTGTAGTGCCCTTTCTTTCTACATTTCTAGCACACCACCTTTACAGGTTTTCCTAGAGATTTATATCTCTCTCTAGATTTAGATCTCCCACTTGATGAAATATTTTTGTTTCCGTTCTGGGACCGTCCTCATACAGACAAGGCATCACCATTTTGGCTCTCCATATGTTTCCGTCTCATCACCTCTGTTAAAAAGGATGAGACTATTTCATCAAACTGTAAGGCAGTTGCATTGCTACTTATTGCAATAACCAGACTATCCCACGAATATGGTAGAGAACATAAAAAACTAATGCACTTATCTTCATCTGAAATTTTAATATCAATAGATAATAACTGAAATACCACAGTATTAAATGCATTCAGATGTTCTGTCACTGAGTCTCCATATTTTATCCTTAGGTTATACAACTTTTTCCATAGGAACAGTTTATTCACAAGAGACTTAGATTGCTACAAAGTCCCTAACTTGTCCCACAAAGCCTTCACCCTAGCATTCCTTGATACATTCAGCAATGCTGAATCTAAGTCACACAATCGTATTGTGCTCTTAGCCTTCTGATCCAACTTCTTCCATTCTTCATTAGAAACATGTTAGTTTAGTACCTAGATCTATCGTGACCCATTGATCTTTATCCACCAATAGATCATCCATCTTGAATTTCCATAACTCAAAATTCTGACCATTAAATTTCTCGATCTCTATCATTCCACTACTCGTCATCCTCTTTCACCACTAGAATCGATCCCATAGATCTCCCATTGAATAGCGTCTACCACAGACCTGAGCGAAACCCCTCAGCAACAAAGGCATTCCCTTGAAGTCAAAATAACTCCAATACCAAATGTAGGTTTTAACCCCGTATATAAATTACCTGCATACAAATTCTAAAACACAAAAAATAAACAATATGAGAGCATAACACATAAAACACATATATACAGAGATTTTCCCCTTGATCCCAAAACCAGGACTACCAGCTTGATTTTTCATTATGTTACTTTCAATGTTACAATACATATTCATACATGCCTAAGCATCCAATACCATGTACCGAAAACCATCACGTCAAAAACCATGGACTGAAAACCATCAAGTCTGAACGATGTGCGAAACGTCATGCACAAAACCATAGGTAGGTCTACCCAACCTAATATAGGGTCCAAAAACAAACACCCTATGACCCCCCCCCCCCCCCCCCCAGATATGTAATCGGTGCAATGAAGGGTGGGCTCCAGCCCCCTTATAACCCCCTAGTTAACTACATCGACTAGTTGTGGAAAGAATATAACATAAGGAAACATTTTTGGAAGGTAAGGAAGTTCAATTAAGGGGCATCACAGGGAAATGAGGAAATATAATAAGCTCTAACATCATGAAAAATCTTGTAAATAAAGAACAATGGGGGTTGATTTGTCAATTATGTTCACTAGAGGTTCCCACATCGAAATCATCTATTTCTCCAAATCTCCAAAGTGTATCATTCCAAGATATTTGACACTCCCAAAGCCCTCCCACATATTTTTTATCATGATTATGATATTGATTTGATTCCAGGAAGTATTCCTCCAAACATAAGGCCTTACAGATATCCATATGCCTAAAAGAGTGAAATTGAACGTATGGTTGCAGAAATGCTAGAGGCTGGTATAATTCACCCTAGTCAAACTTATTTCTCTACTCCAGTAGGATTGGTGCACAAGAAGATGGATCATGGTGCATGTGTCTGAATTTTAGGGAGATAAACAAGCTCACTATTAAATATAAGTTTCCTATTCCTGTCATTAATGAATTATTTGATGAATTACATGGAAAAATTTACTTCACCAAGGTTTGATCTTCGTTTCAGATATCATCAAATCAGAATGAAGACTGAAGACATTCGTGAAACAACATTTAGAACTCATGAGGGTCATTATGAATTTTTGGTGATTCCTTTTGGACTTACCAATGCACCTTCTACATTTCAAGGCTTGATGAATTCCATTTTTAAACCCTTCCTTAGAAATATTTTTTTAGTAGTTGTTGATGATATACTAATGTGCAGTAATTCTTGGAAGGGTCATGTTTAACATGTTGACAAGGTGACCAAACTATTGGAGGAGAAACAATTATATGAAAATGCCCTCAAATATTTCTTTGGAGTACAAGAGGTGGAATATATGGGTCATGTTGTATCTCATGAATGTGCTAAGGTAGACTCTAGCAAAATTAAATCTATTAAGGAATGGAAAATCCCCAAATCCATAAAGCATCTAAGAGGTTTTCTCAAGGTAACATGGTATTGTCGAATGTTTGTTAATAACCATGGGAGAGGGGAAACACCTCTAACAATATTATTAAAGAAATATTCATTTTCTTGGACTCCAGAAGCAAAAAAGGCCCTTTGAGCATCTGAAAGAGGAAATGTGCCAAGTGTTAGTGTCGGTATCTTCATCCCTTCATCAGTGATCAAATTCTCTTGTTGCATTACATGTTAGGTGTCTCATCTGATTAACTGCATTACATTAGGATCATGGATTATCTGATGGTAGGGGCATATTATACATTTTCCCTCATGTTCTTTACCTGCTGGCCCATTTTCATTCATCGAAATCATTTGCAGTCATTTTTTGTCTTTAAATATGCAAAATTCATTTTTAGGGTTCTTAGGTCTCATTACGTCTAGGGTTTCGTCAATAAGGTCTTTTCAACGCTCAATAACAGTCAACAGGCACATGAGGAGGTCAAATAAAGTCTCAACAACAAAAATTTCCATAATCACATGCTTAGTGATTGATTTTTTCCTCAAAACCCTGTTTTGAGGAAAAACAATGTTTTTTGTGTTTCATGTAATTTCATTTTCTCTATATGTAATAATGTTAGAAGTAGCCCTGGTCACTTTTCCAAGCCTCTACTACTTTAGTTCCTGCAAAAGAAACAAAACGGCAAAGTATTCAGTCCATCAAAGGCAAAAAGTAAAGAAAACTGCCCAAAAACAAAGTTTTTAAAGCAAGTGAAAATCAAACATTAGCAAAGTGGGTTTTCATAAGTCAAACATTAAAGCCATTGCTATATAAAGTATATTCATATCAAAGAGGCTCATTTTCATGCCAAAAGTGAAGGAGAACAAGTGTATTTGTGTTTCAAAGGCCAAGAGAGAAATTTTTGGCAAAACCAAGGAAAATTGCAGGCACGACGCACCTGGGTTGGGGCGCGACGCACAAAGCTAGTGCGGTGCACTAGACAATAGTGTGCAGTGTAATTTTATAACAGGAATGGTGCACATAGCAAGCGCGGCACACCATTGAGGTGGTGTGGTGCACAGGTCTACAAGGCCTGAAAACGCTCACAACTTCCTCCAAAATCTCAAAATTGCTAAATTCTCCATTGTCCAAGTAATTTGATGCTCCCTAACTATCAATGAATGAGTTTTTCTTAGTATTCTTAGTGATTTAATAGGGAAATATTGAAACCCTAGTTCTTTGCAGTTTGATGAAAAACTATTGCATAGGGTTTACAAATTGTATTTTTTGCTGCTAAACCTACTCCTCTCATTTTCACTCCCTCGCTCCCTCACTTCATTTCCTCTCTCCATTTTCATTCATATTTCCCATTCCATATTTCCCATATCCCTAAACTACTAACCCTAAATCCCACTATCCCAAACCCTAGTCAAATATCCCCAAACCCAAATTTTTATTCCTAAACCCATAAAAATCATCCCTTAAACCCTTCTACTCCCAGTAAACCTATCAATAGCATTGCCAACCTCTTATACATAGTCCCTACACATTTCCCCCACAGTCCCTTATACATTCATATCTTTGGCAGCAAAAACCTATTGACACCGTAAAATCTCTTCATACTCATCTTAGAAAATCTCAAACATTGGCAAACATGGATTCAGATTCTTCCTATGACAGAAATGAGGAAACAATCAGTCATTCTTCTAGAGAAATGCACGCACCAAGGATGCCTCATAGGAGTGGAAAACATAATTGGGAGGAGCCTACTTCACTTGTCGAGCTGTTGGCCTGTCCTCTTGTTGTCACATGCTTCCAACATCAATCTTGTTTTCAATTTTGTGAGATGGTGGCAAGAGCTAAATACCACAATGAGCTGGCCAGACTATTTGTGCTCCATCTCCATAATGGCCAAGTCACTTTGGCAGGTGTGACATTCACCTTGACACCTAAGACTATTTCTCAAGCGACCGGTATTCCAAATGTAGGTGAGCAATGGAATAAGGGGTAGTTTGTTGACAGAGATCATTATGAGCCTTACGTCAAGGCTAGTTTTCAGAGGTAGATTGGCAGAGTTTTCCCTTTCAGGTACATTCAGGACACATATGCACCCTCGATGAAACTCATAATTAAATATTTCAGCTGTGAGGGTATATTTTCTCGCCTGTATGCTTACCACATCAGACTGCTGATGCACTTCACTAGGGTGAGAATGATGAATCTCCCTTATTTTATTTACTAGAATATTGAGGAGATGACCACCTTGTTTCAAAGGAAGCCTCCTCATCAGTAGTATAATAGCATCTATCACTTTGCACTCATCAAAATCATGGTCTTGCATCAGCTTGGTTTACTAAATATCTCATGGGAGGATTTCGTTGCACATGAGGTCTTTACAGGTCCTCAAGTACCCCCATCTATTTTTCATGAGGCAGGAGAGCCTTCACATCAACAAGAGGTGCATGAGACATAGACCACCAGTGTGCCAGTGCTTGTTACATACCAAAGGGGCACAAGGAGATTGTTTGCAACAACAAAATGAGCACTATCTCCACCCGGGGTGGAAGGGGTCTCGTTTCCTTCAACAACAAAGCAGGTACAGGACAAGGGTAAGTAGTCATTACATGATGAGGGGCCTTCAGGAGGACAAGAGATAGATTTCATTCTTATTCAGGATGATGACACTGATTTGGGCTCCCAAAGCTCAAAGCTCAAGGAGATCATTCAGGAACAACAAGCTGACTTTCATGGTTTTTCTCTCAACCTAGAAAGAGCCAAATGGATAGTCAAATGTCTGGAGCAAAGAAGCAAACAGCTAGAGGATCAACAAAACATCATGGAGCTACAAAACATATGAGAAAACCGACAAGCCGCCAAGAGCAGGAAAATCAAGTTGACACCACTTGAATAAGAAATTGATGCTGATCGTGAATTTTGGCTTGAGAGGGAAAATATGTACTTGGAAAACATGCTAGAGAAGCCCAACAGTGAGAGAAAGATGTTGAGGCACATGGCCTACCACTACTTAGCAAGAAACAAGGTGTGCAAAGCAAGAATCAGGATTTTGAGGGCCAAGTTGAATAAAGCATCAATGAAGAGAAAAGAACAAGATAGACTCTAGATCTTGGCTGAGGCTTCCTTAGCCCAACACATCACTTGATGATGGACACTCAGTCCAAATTTTAAGAAATTTGGGAAACTTTTTGCGAATTTTGAAATTTTGGCCTTAAAAATAGGTTTTTCCGTTTGGTGCGCCGCGCCACCTGGTGCGCGCTTTTGCTAGAGACCTTCTTTTGAGTAGAGCTCAGCATTTTTGGATTCCTCATGGGAAAATATGATTTCCCTCACATGGCCAAGAAATTTTGATGGGTTTTGAGCTTCCAAAAACGTCAAAAATACCTCAAAAATGACCTTTCTGCCCCTTTTTGGCCACACAAAAATTAGTGTTGGTAGAACTCATTGTTGGAGGGGCAAATGGAGGCCAAATTCAAAACTTCCACTTGTTCTGGAAATTAGATAGGTAGACCTTTCCAACAAGCCCACTAGGAGAAAATTTGGTTCAAAGGAAGTCCTCTGAAAGCAGCTCCAAAGTAGTGCGGAACACAGGATCAAGAGCGCAGCGCACAAGATGAAATTTTGCCATTTTGGTAAAAAAAACTCTATTTTTTCGCCTAGTTTCTTCACAATTTGACTTTTCTCTTTCTAATAGTCAAAATCATGATGTAATTTGATGTGACTTGATGGATTTTGATGTAAATATGTTAAATTTTCACTCATAGAGGTAGATTCATCCATGAAAAGGTAGTTTGCAACTGAATGAATCTGTTTCCTAGTTTTTAGAGGCAAGTTGTTCCGCTACCTACTTTTTATTTCTCAGTTTAGATCTTGTTGAAACAGCTCCTAAACTTATGAGGTCGACGCCTAAAGGCTAGGATGAGTTTTATTGCCTATATCTAATAGTTTTTCAGTATTGGCAAAGGTTTGACTTTTGGGAAATATTGGAGCTTTATTGTACACTCATTTCAGTAGTTTGGCAAAGGAATAGACCAGGGTTTGTAGCACTTTATGGGATTCTTGTGGCAACTTGATTTGGTATTGTGTTTCCTTCTATAATTGCAAGTTTACATGTGTTTTATGTATGCAATTATCTCTCTCTGTTCATCTTAACTAAATGAAACAAGGATAAAGGTAGAATTCATTAATTTGTAGTGCTCTACCTAGGGTTTTGTTTAATTATTTATGTTTTCAGCTGTTTGAAGAGGATGCCTGAGACTTTCATGCCCTCTTCAACTCCTGACCAGTCTGAAATCTCTCCATATCACTCAATTTTAAGTACCAAACCATTTTCCTACCTCGCCCCATAGATATCTCTGCAAAACTAAGCCTCATTCCCCGAACCCAAATCTGCCTTTCACATTTGAACCATCAAAACATTATCAAATTCAATCAAACTCTTCTGAACACATACCTAGCCTAAAATCATTCTTTACATCAGTCATCTCAAGCCTCATTTATCATATTTTACTGAGATTGACAAGGAGAGAGCCCTCTCCCAACCTGGTAGGGCTATCTACCAGGTTAATCTTGGTTTGATGTTACCCTAAACCCTACCTTTCTCACTTGAGGTAGATTTAGTCCCTAACACCAAGCACCAGTATTAGCTACTCCATATTTCATAAAAACCTTTATTGTGGAATGTGGTGCCTCAAGAATGGAATTGATGTTGTTTTAATGCAAGAAGGAAGACCCATTACTTTCAGAAGTCGTTTAATCAAAGGAAAGTATTTACAAAAAGCTATTTATGAGAAGGAAATGTTGCCAATACGACATGCACTTAAGAAATGGTGACATTCCCTAATGGGAAGAAACTTCAAGGAGAAACTAAATCATGATAGTCTTAAGTACTTTTTGTAATAAAAATTATCCTTAGAAGAGAAGCAAGAATGGGTCACAAAGATGTTGGGTTATGAATTTATAATCATCTACAAAAAATGGGAAGCAGAATTTTGTTGTGGATGCACTCTCAAGAAAGGATGAGAATGTTGAAGCATTGTTTTGTGCCACTTCTATTATCCAACCACATTGGATAAATAGAGCAAGGGATCAATGGACAAATGACAAAGAATTATGGGAACGCATTCAAAAGTTATAGCAAGATCCCAATACATCTGACACATTTAGCAAAAAAATGATTCGTTATGGTACAAAGACCACTTATACCTTTGTTAGAATTCCCAACTCAAACAAGAAATTATTATGGAATTGCACATCTCTCCCTTAGGAGAGCACTTAGTAATTTTAAAAACTTATCATAGAGTTAAGAATGATTTTTTTGTGATGGCTTTCAATATGATATTCAAAAGTTTATGGTGGAATGTTTGGTTTGCTAACAAAATAAAGCTTATACAATTAAGACCCTAGCTACGTTACAACCTTTATCCATTCCAAGTCAATGTTGGGAGGAGGTTTCAATGGATTTCATCACAAATTCACCCAAGTCCAAAGGAAGGAGTGTCACCATGGTGGTAGCTCATAGACTTACCAAGTATGTGCACTTTTGTGCATTATCTCATCAATTTAAATATAATGCAATTGATACATGATTTATGGAATCAATTCAAAAACTAAAACCCAAATATTATTGTAAGCGACAGAGATCTCATTTCCACTGGAAATTTTTGGACAAAACTATTTTCTTGTTTATGTACTCAGTTAGCTCATAGCTAATCTTACCATCCTCAATCTAATGGAAAAACTAGGATAGTAAACAAATATTTGGAACGATATCTTCATTGATTTGTATATGATAAATAGACACAATGGGTCAAGTGGTTTCCCCTGGCTAAATGGTGGTATAACAGTTCCTTCCATACTGCAACAAAAATGACCCCATTTGTTATGAAACCAGCTCACAGAAAGATAGAAAAGATAGTTGAATGCCTTCGTATTCAACCTCTTCGAGGGGGAAACCTCCTTTACATTACACAAATGAATAATTTTTGGATAATTCAAATGAAAAAACCTCCTTTCTATATATAGGAGTCTAATGGGTTACAATATAA
This sequence comes from Pinus tabuliformis, assembly GCA_031772625.1. Taxonomy (NCBI): domain Eukaryota; kingdom Viridiplantae; phylum Streptophyta; class Pinopsida; order Pinales; family Pinaceae; genus Pinus; species Pinus tabuliformis. The sequence goes on from CM062804.1 coordinate 1,021,846,250, forward strand.
CCAAGATGACCTAATAATAATAATATTAAGGCACAAAAATAACAATAGAGAGATTCTATGGGGCATAGTAATAACAATATGGGGACAATAGGGGTGCAACAATATTAATAAGGGATACAACTACAATATTAATGGGGGCATCACTAGTATTATAGGGACCTAACATGCCCCTCTCCTTCAAAAAAGTGTTGTCCTCAATGCTTTAGTAGTTCTGGATGCTTCTGCATAAAATTCTCATCCTCCCATGTGGAATCTTTAATGGACAAGTTCTTCCACTTGATGAGATACTCTGAAATGGATTGATTTTGTAGTTGTCAAGTTCTTGTTTCTATGACTGCTTCCGGTTCCAATATAATTTTTCCTTCCTCATCAAGTTCTGGCAAATATTGTTTGAACTGAGAGCTTGTCGCTGATAACCTTCTTTAAACATGAAACATGGAAAACTGGGTGCACTCGAGAAGCTGCAAGAAGCTCCAATTTGTATGCCATAGTACCAATCTTTTGCAACACCTTGTATGGACCATAATACTTTGGTGACAATTTTTTATCCTTCTTAGCTTGCTTGCGGGATATTTGTTTATATGGTTGTAGCCGTAGGAATACCCAATCACCTACATCAAAACTTCTTTCACTGTGATGTTGATATGCCTATTGTTTCATTATATTCTGTGCCAACATGAGGTTATCCTTTAAGAGTTGGAGAACTTGTTGTTCATGCTCGATGTGATGTTCCACTACTTGCACCTTAGAATTTTCTCTTAAATATGATGTGATGGATGGTGGCTAATATCCATAAAGTGCCATAAATGGGGTCATTTTTGTTGCAGTATGGAAGGAAGTGTTATACCACCATTCAGTCAGAGGCAACCATTTGACCCATTGTGTCTATTTATCATATACAAATCAATGAAGATATCCTTCCAAACATTTGTTTACTATCTATGTTTTCCCATTAGGTTGAGGATGATAAGATGAGCTATGAGCTAACTGAGTAGAAAGAACAGAAAATAATTTTGTCCAAAAATTTCATGTAAAAGTGGGATCTCTGTCACTTGCAATAATCTTTGGGTTTCCATGTAGCTTTTGAATTGTTTCCATAAATGCCTTAGAAACTGTACTGGCTTTAAATGGATGTGATAATGCACAAAAGTGTGCATACTTGGTAAGTCTGTCAACTACCACCATGATGACACTCTTTCCCTCAGACTTGGGTAAACTTGTGATAAAATCCATTGAAACCTCCTCCCAACATTGGCTTGGAATGGATAAATATTGTAATAGGCCTGGTGTCTTAATTGTTTTAGCTTTATTTTGTTGGAATACCAAACATTCCACTACAAACATTTGAATATCTGATTTAAGGGAATCCCAAAAAAAATTCCTTCTTAACCCTGTGGTAAGTTTTTAAAAATCCTGAGTTCCCTCCTAAGGGAGAAGCACACAATTCGAAAAGAATATTTTGTTTGATTTGGGAATTCTTACATAGGTATAAGCGATCTTTGTACCATAACGAATCATTTTTCTAGCTAAATGTATCAGATGTACTGGAATCTTGTTGTAACTTTTGAATAAGTTCCCACACTTCTTCATCATTCTTCCATTCCTCCCTTGCTTCATTTATCCAATCTGGTTGGATAATAGAAATGGTGCACAACAATGCTTCCACCTCCTCATCCTTTCTTGAGAGTGCATCTGCCACAACATTTTTCTTCCCTTTTTTGTATATGATTTCAAAGTCATAACCCGACACCTTTGTGACCCATTTTTGTTGTTCTTTAGAGGATAATATTTGTTCAAAAAAGTATTTAAGGCTATCATGATCCGCTTTTACCTTGAAGTGGCTTCCCATTAGGTAGGGTCGCCATTTCTTAAGTGCATGTAGTATTGCCAACATTTCCTTCTCATAAATAGCTTTGAGTAAATGCTATCCCTTGATTGGACGACTTCAAAAGTAATGGGTCTTTCATATTACATTAAAATAGCACCAATTCCATTTCCAGAAGCATCACATTCCACAATAAGGGTTTTTGAGAAGTCTGGTGTAGCTAAGGGTGATGCTTGGCACATTGCCTCTTTAAGATATTTGAAGGCCTTTGTTGCTTCTGGAGTCCATGAAAGTGCATATTTCTTCAACAATGTTGTTATAGGTGCTGCTATTTTCCCATAATTCTTAGAAAACATGCTATAATACCCTGTCAAATCGAGAAATCCTCGCAAATGCTTTATGGATGTGGGGATTTCCCATTCCTTAATGGCTTTAATTTTGCTAGGGTCTACTTTAACTCCTTCATGAGATACAATATGACCCAGATATTCCACCTCTTGTACTCCAAAGAAGCATTTGAATCTTTTTGTATATAATTGTTTCTCCAATAGTTGTAGCACCTTGTCAACGTGTTCAACATGATCCTTCCAAGACTTGCTGTAAAATAGTATATCATCAAAAAATACTAACACAAATTTTCTAAGGAAGGGTTTGAAAATGGAATTCATCAAACCTTGAAATGTAGAGGGTACATTGGTAAGGCCAAAAGGCATGACCAAAAACTCATAGTGGCCAGGTCATGAGTTCTAAATGTTGTTTTCGGAATGTCTTGAGTATTCATTCAGATTTGACGATATCTTGAACAAAGATCTAACTTGGTGAAGTAAATTGATCCATGCAATTCAACCAATAATTTATCAATGAGAGGAATGGGAAACTTTTCTTTAATAGTGATCTTGTTGAACTCCCTATCCGATCACATGCACCATGATCCATCCTTCTTGTGCACCAATACTACTGGAGCAGAGAAAGAACTTTGGCTCGCTTGAATTATACCAGCCCCAAGAATTTTTGCAACCATATGTTCAATTTCACTCTTTTGGGCATAGGGATATCTGTACAACCTGATATTTGGAGGAACACTTCCTGGAATCAAATGAATAGCATGATCATGATCACGAATAGGTGGGAGACCTTTGTGAGTCTCAAATACCTTGGAATGATTGTCCAAAACCTTTTGGAGATATGGAGAAATAAATTATTTCTATGTGGAAACATCTAGCGAACATAATTGTGCAATTACACCTCGTTGTTCATTTTTTAAAAGCTTTGTCATACCATTAGAGCTTATTATCTTTCTCGATTTCCCTGCAATACCCCTTAATTCAACTTCCTTTCCTTCTGCATAAAATTTCATGAAAAATTATTGAAAGTTAAAAGCTATTGTACCCAAGGATTATAGCCATTGGACTCCTAGTACAACATCAACACCTCCCATTGGAGTGGAAAGCATTGGGCTTTTCAATAAATATTCTCCCATGGATAGCTTGATATTATGGCACTTTCCAAAGAAATTTATCGTTCCTCCATTTGCAACCATCACTTGACACTCTGGTGCTATATAGGAAGCAATTCAATTCTTTTACTATCTTACAATGAATAAAATTGTGGGTACTTCCTGAATCAATCAACACTATTACCTTTTTCTTCTCGATTTTTCCTTCTATCTTGATGGTTTGAGGAGTGGTAATTCCATCCAATGCATTACAACATATGTTCGGATTCATTTCTTATTTATCTAGGCTTTGTTCCTAGAGTATATCCTCTTCTTTTGACCTTTCTTTCTCCTTTTCTTCTTCCTCTTCACAGTCTATGTAGAATAATTTATTTGCTATCACAACTATAACAAATCCCTTTTGCTCTTTTTTCTTCCAATTGTTGTGGTGTCAACCTTATAGGTTGTGGAGGGCTAGGGGTAACAACACTTCCATATTTATAGTTGTGACTAGTATGCTTCCTGGTTGCCATAATTTTGCTTTCCATTTTTCTTGCTAACCTGAATGCCTTCTCTAATGAATCAGGTTCCCAAAGGCAAACATCATGTTGGATATTATCCTTTAAAGTCCCTATGAACACATCAATCCTATGCTCCTCTGGAATATTTTTTACCCTTATGTTCAATTTTTGGAACTCCTCAATGTGCTCCATTATTGAACCCTTTTGTTTGAGACTTATCAATTCGCTAAAAAAAGTGTTTCTTTTTGTATCCTCATAATGTGGTGTCAATTCTTCCGTAAAAATTGCCCAAGTGATAGTTTTTTTACGAGAGAAAATCCATTGATACCATACAAACTGATTTGGTTCCAAATATAAAGTTGCAATACGTACCTTTTGTGTGTCTTGCACATTATTGAGATTGAAAAATTGCTCCATTTGTAATATCCATGTTGCGAGATCCTTGCCATTAAACATCCTCATATCGATTTTTGGAATATGGTGGGTCCTCGATCTAGCATTAGAGCCTATGGAATCATGATTAAAATTTCTTTTCTTCTCATCATGAGTTTCCTTTACTACCCTTTCACCGTTAGTGACCATTTCTTGTAGCAACTTATTCAATTTTATCTTCAATTATTCCATCTTATCATCCATGCCATCCATTTTAGCATCCATGTCATTAATCTTAGCTTCCATGCCTTTCTTTAAACCATCCATCTTAGCTTCTACACTTTTTTGTGCAAGTGACACTTGTTGCATTTCTTCGTCTTCTTCAAGAGTCATGCTAGAGCTTTCAAGTTGCTTACTAGGTGTTTACATTTTCTTTCCTTGAGGGATCAATTACTGATAATAATGATTTACTATGCCCTTGGAATTCCTTCAAACTAATTTTTCAAACCAAGCTTATGCAAAAATAAAATAAAAATTACACACTTTTTTTCACTTTGTAGAAGCTTGATATTGAATCTGATGTATCTCTGTAATTTCTGATCATCCAATTCTGAAATTGCAGCCTGTAGTAGCCCTCTGCATCCTCTTTCCAATGCCACTAGTCTAATCCAAATTAGATTCTCCAAGGAAGAGTTATGCACAATCTGCCAAGATGACCTGATTATAGACCTTTCTAGAAGAGTGAACTTGTATGAAGTTCCACGTGTCACTGTTTTGACCTTTAGCTCTGCAAAATTTAAAAAAGAAACTACAGACCGTCCTCTTTCTGTACCTTCTTACAAAATTTCAATCTGATGCTCAAAGAGAAAGTTATGACGATTTTTCCTAGGTCATCTGTTTGGGATGTATTTCATGAGTCTACAAAAGAACCAACTTCCTCAAATCATATCTCTGCAAATATAGCGCAAAAAACCCTGAAATTTGGACTCGAGGTTCAGTACAATTTCATCTCAAATGGGTTTTTTTTTTTTTTTTTTCTTCTGAAATTTCGGAGGAAAATTTTTATAGCGAAAATTCCACGATGACCTATTTGGAGTAGCGAAATCTTAGAATCCAAGGCTTTGATATCAAATGCTATGAAACCAGCTCATAAAAAGATAGAAAAGATAGTTGAACACCTTAGAATTCAGCCTCTTAGAGGGGGTAACCTCCTTTACATTACACAAATTAATAATTCTTGGATGATTCAAATGACAAAACATCCTTTCTATATCTAGGATTCTAAGGGGTCACAATATAACCAAGCCGACCTAATAATAATAATATAAAGGCACAGAAATAACAATAGAGAGATTCTATGGGGCACAGTAATAACAATATGGGGATAATATGGGCACAACAATATTAATAAGGGATACAACTACAATATTATTGGGGGCATCACTAGTATTATAGGGACCTAACACCATCTATGGCACTTTATGGATATCATGCACCACTAGTCACATCATATTTAAGAGAAAATTTTGGGGTTCAACCAATGGAAGATCACATCGAGGAGAAAAAGAAGTTTTGATGTAGGTGACTCGGTATTTCTACGACTAAAACCATAAAAACAAATGTCCCTAAAGCAAACTAAGAAGGATAATAAATTATCACCAAAGTATTAGGGTTCGTACAAGGTGTTACAAAAGATTGGTACTATGGCATACAAATTGGAGCTTCTTTCATCTTCACGAGTGCACCCAATTTTCCATGTGTCATGCTTAAAAAAGGTTATAGGTAACAAGGTATCAGTTCAAATAATATTGCCAGAACTTGATGAGGAAGGAAAAATCATATTGGAACCTGAAGTAGTCACAGAAACAAGAAATCGACAACTATGAAATCATCCAATTCCAGAGTATCTCATGAAGTGGAAGAACTTACCCATTGAAGATTCCACATGGGAGGATGATAATTTTATATAGAAGCATCCAATACTACTCTAGCATTGAAGACAACAACTTTTTGAAGAAGACGAGCATGTTAGGTCCCTATAATATTAGTGTAACCCCTTATTGTATTGATGTGCCCGTGTAGTCCCCATATTATTATTATTGTGCCCCTTAGAAGCCCACTTCTTTTATTATTATTCCCTTGGAATATTATTGTTATGTCGACTATGATTATATTGTGACCCCTTAGACTCCTATATATAGAGAGAAGGTCTTGTCATTTGAATCATCTAATAATTATTCATTTATGTAATGTAAAGGAGGTTTCCCCCTTGAAGAGGCTAATTTTGAAGTCGTTGATCTATCTGTCCTTCTATTTTGTGAGCTAGTTGCATAACGAGTCACCAAACAAACCAAGACATATTATTCTCTCTCTCTGCTCATGAAGATGTATGCCCTCATGTCAAATAGTTTCCTTCACATTATAAATGGTATCTAATCTCTCCACCTCAAAATGATGGTTTTTCTATTTAAAATTTCAATAAATATTTGTTTCCCACCTCTAAGATGAGGTAGGAAATGATGCATATAATTATTTTTTATATTTAATCAATTAAGGCCCATCCACCCTCCAATTTCTTTCCAACATATTTTAGTGTTGAACCTTGACTTTCACATTGTCAATCATGCTATAACTCTCTACATTTAGATCTATAGTATTTCTAGTGAATTAATTCCCTAACTCTTTCTAGAAAATGTATTCTCAAATATATAGTCATTAGCAACTAATGATAAGAAATAAATGTAACCTAAATAAACAAAAAATGGCATACGAAAGTCAAACAATGGTTCCAATAAAGAAATCCAGACAAGTGAGAGATAATGTTTCCTTCTCTATCCCTAGAACTACAAATAAACTTCGGTTTCAATACCATGTTTCAAGGTAAATTCAGAAAAACAAGGTGCGACAATATACAAAGTTCCAAAATATATTAAGTTCATGGAAACTATTTCAAGTATATTTTACAAAAAACTCGTCCTCCTTGAGGCTATTTCAAAGACAATGAAAATTAACACTAGTACCAATGAGAAAGGCATACAAAGATATCTCTTTTTCTTAGTTTTGCTTAGGTTTGAATTTCCCATCATGCATAGCCAAAGTGCTAAATCTCTAACCATTTCATGTATTGCAAATTTTTCATGAAACCTAATTTAGGGATATTTTAATGAAAATTCATACTCTTCGGGCTATTTAAAAAAACTAAAAAATAAAATAAGTACCAACAGGGAAGACATACCAAGGTGGTTGTTTTTATTACTTTGTTCTTGCTTTGAATGTCCCATCAGGCATAACTGAAGGGTTAAACATGTAATCATTTCTTCTATTTTCAGGAAAAATAATTAATAATAGTAATAATAATAATAATAATAACAATTTGTTCTTTTTTTGAAGAAAGATCATATACTTGTAAGGAAAACAACTCAATAATAAAAAATAAACTTAAAGAAGAAAAGAAAGGATGCATCTAAATATTCCAACAAGTAATTGTTAAGACGGCACCAAAATATGAATATTATTACCATGCTTTGTAAGTAAAAGTAGTTATAACAAATTGGAATAGATTTGCTTCAACTCATTGTCAAATCGGGTGGTGAAATAATTAAAAAAATAAAACGTAAAGGATATACCAAGTATGCAATTGTTGTTGAGACAACACGAAAGAACATTTTATCATAGTGCTTCAATGCAACAAATTAACTATCGAAGATGACAACATAACGAAATTCCACAAAAATGATTCTCGATTATGCCATGTAAGGGAAATATGTTGTCATGACATAGAAATTTTTGTTACAAGTAACCAATGAGCAAAGATAAAAGTTGGACCAACTTAAAAGACTATGTAGCAAATTGTGTGAAATTGCCAGGAATTGTACTTTATCTACATGGTAAAAGGTTTGAAATTATTTGTAATATATCATGGCTCAATAGTATAAAGTGCCAACCCAATAGCATTGTATGCAACAATATTTTTTACCATGATTTTTTATAGATTATAAGGGAGATCATTAATTATTGAAAGATGTTTCCTCGGGGTAATAATGTATCTTACTTTCTAATTTTAATTAAAAACTAGATACTCGAACTAGAATTTTGAATAAATTTGCATTAGAAAGCTTCATATCATGTCTGTTAATCAACATAATCACCTTTGTATCCCAAATACTAACCAGAACCATGATTTCATCATTAACGATCTGTACTTGATATGATTCTCTTCACCTATCAGAATTATCAAAGATCTTTTACTTTTGTGATGTTAATAGAATTGCATTTAAAAGATCATGATATACCACTTGTTCATATTGTAAAGAAGAAAAAACATAATAACATTCATGAAATCAGTGAACACAAACATATTGATAACAGAATTCACCTAGTGTGGGTAAAGTCTTTGGGCCCGGTGTCAAGAGAGTGGAGGTCGCTTCATTAGTGCTGCAAGATGAGGATAAGCACATAGTACATTCATTGTCATTACAATGGCAAATACCCTCAAATTTGAGTGGCATGTCTCTCCATGAGATGTTCTCCCTATAGGAAGTCTCACTCAAACGGGTCCTCCTGGAGCATGACAAGCAAAACAAATCTCACATGATGTAGGAAAAATTATCCCTCAACATAATGGTAATTAGTGATATCAACAATAAAGACATCGACTCTCCAAATCAAGAAGACATACATGGCATAAATGCATTGTATACATCCACTTTCAAAGTTGGATGAAAAATGAAAATCTTATCTTTTGAAATGGACTTCACCACTCCATTCCTAGCGATGACTGGTGTAAAGCACACCACTACGCTCATTGTAAAATTCTATGAAAAGTGACTATAAAGTGGATAACATTCTCCCTCGGTAAAAAATCAAAGTCCAAGGGAATCTTTAAGGTTCAATAAGAGTCTCTAAATATTCCTTGCTGCTCGACACCTATATTTTTTCTTCTTAGATCAAGATTATGACTACACAATACATCTTCTGATGAGAAAACATGAAAAAATGATTGTCCACCTATCAAATTATGTCACTGACACCTCTGGCCCTCAAGGGAATCTTTTTAGCATATTAAGATTCTCCATGTTTAGGGTTCCACACCCTCTGTTCACTCATTGTTTCGTCATCCACTCCTCCATCGTTGTTTTCAAAAGGAAAGTTTAAGTTTATATGTAAGCTTACGACATGATTAAACAAATTTGCCCATTTGGCCTAACCTTGGCATAGTTGTTAATGGTGGGAATGGTTGGGGGTTCAAACCCCACCGCACCCCACATAATATATACAGTTTTAGGTTCATGTTCTCTTATAGCACATGGTTGGTTCTATTGGAGTTTCCATCATATATCTTGAAATGTGGTGGCGCCTGGGAGGTGGCCAAACCGAAGCAGCCAGGCGGTTCAATCCCAACCGCCTTGAAACTGGCCATGTGTAATTTTTATGGAGGTGGGGTCACGTCTGCCTGTGGGTGAACTGCCCAATGCATGTAATATGTGTTTATTTAGTGGGGTTCAGCGGGGGTGGTGACCCACCCACCCTTTTTGGATTTTTTAATATATAACAATGTTGTTTGGTGGGGTGGGCAAGTTCGCCAAGCCTACCCCCCTATTTTTAATATTTTTTTATCTTTTAAACAAACTTGGTCACTTTTGAATTTGCCAAAAATAAGGGGGATTAGTCAAATTAACCATCCTAGAAGTTCGCATGTCCTGGTGGATGGATTCCGTGCACAGGGTCTTAGTGGATTTGTTTCCTTGTTAAACTTGGCAACTTTGCCAAGTTTGACCAAAATTTTGGTAGCAGTAACTTGACCTTCACCATACGAACTCAGATTCAAGTGTCGTTTCGACCATTGGAATCAGAGCAACGAGCGCTATGATCTCGTCCTGGTTCGGGCGAAATCCCACTAGCTTTATTTTTGATCTATTATGTGTCCTCTTTGACTTTTGAGTGTCTCTGGAGCCACCTGGATCATTCCTCCCTAGAGAGGAGATTTTGGTCCTCTAAAAGCATGGATGTAATATGAACTATTGTGTACATTGTGTGCACTAGAAGTGTCCTGACACGTCACCCCTCCTTCTCCTTCATGGCCATGGTCAAATGGAAAGTTCAAGTTTCTATGTAAGTTATCATTGGATTAAACAAAGTTTCTTGTTTCTCCTAACGATGGTAAAGTCGTTAATGGTGGGAATGGTCTAGCATTCAAATCCAACTGCAACCCACATAATACATATACAATTTTGTAGTCACATTTTTTTGCGTGTGTTTGGGTCCATTGCAAATGGTGTCATATATTTTGAAGGATGGAGATGTCTAGGAGGCGGGTCGGTCATATCGTCTGGGCGAGATGAAGCATCATCACCTCTAAACTGCATCATGTTTCATTTTTATGGAGGTGGGGTAGGTTCCACCAGCGCACAAACCAGCCAATACATATAGTATGTTTTAATTTGGTTCGGTTCGGTGGGGCTGGCTACCTGTAAACCCTTTTTTGGTTTTTTTAAATATAATAATGTTGTTCGGTGCGGTGGGTGGTTCCAGTAGGCCCGTCCCGCTCCACATTTTTAATAGTTTTGGGTTTTTCAAACAATCTTGGTCATTTTTTAATTTGGTGAAAAGAAGGGTAATTAAACAAGCTAAGCATTCTACAAATTCACCCATCACAGTAGACAGATTTTGTTTGCTGAGTCTCAGTGAATTTCTTGCTTCCTTAAACTTGGTGACTTGGCCAAGTTTGGAAAAAACTTTCACTAGCAATAACTTGACTAGACAAACTCAGATTGGAGTTTTTTTTACACCATTAGAATTAGGGCAAAGAGAACTATGATCTATTCCTAGTTTGGGAGAAATCCAACCACTTTTATTTTTGAGCTATTATGATTCCTCTTTGACTTTTGAGCATCTCTGGAGCCACCTGCATCAATACTCTTGTAAGATCACTACTCAATCGCTTGATGTGCTACTTTCTATAAAAGATCAATATTTGGTGATCTCAAGAAAATGTTTCCTTGTCTTGAACTTTGTGCTCAACTTTGTTAATGATATCTAACATCTCAACCTTAAGATAAATTGTCTTCCTACTTATAGTTTTGACCAAGATACAGATTTTGTCTCTGAAAAACAAAACCAGGTGAAGACCTTATTCATTTTAGATGTTATAATTACTTAAGAAACAACCATCGTCTAGTTTCTTGCTGGAAATATCAAACATATCTAGGAAATATGTCTGCTTGCATGTCAAATATTTTCTTTGACATTTTCAATGGTGTTCGATCTCTCCACCTCAAATTTATCAGTTCGCTACACAAAATCTCAATAAATATTTGAATCCCACCTCTAATATAAGGTAGAAAGTGATGCATACAATGATTTTGTATAATTAATCAATTAAATCTCATCCACTCTCCAATTTGTTTCCAACAAATTTTAGTGTTAAGTCTTGACTTTCACATTATCAATCATGCTATAACTCAATGTCATTAGAGATATAGTATTTCTAAGGAATTATTTCCCTCACTCTTGGTAGAAATTTTTTTCACAAATATCTATTTATTAGCATCTAATGAGAAGAAAAAAACCTAACCTAAAAAAGTTATTGGTATATGAAATTCAAACAATATTTGTAATAAAGAAACCCTAATAAGTAAGAGATAAGTTCTCCTTCTCTATCCCTTGAATGAGAAATAATATTTGGTTCAAATACCATGTTTGAAGGTAAATTAAAAACAAAAAGGTGTGACAATATACAAAATTACAAAAATATTAAGTTCATGGAATCTAATTCACATATATTTTACTAAAAACTCCATCTCCTCAAGGCTGTTTGAAACACAGTGAAAATTGATATTGGTACCATCGAGTAAGGAATACTAACATATGTCTTTTTATTATATTTTCTCAGGTTTGAATTTTCCATCATGCATAGCCAAAGTGCTAACACTGTAACCATTTCGTGTATCGCAAAAATTTCATGAAAACTAATTTAAGGATATTTTGCCAAAAAATAAGAAACTTTGGGTTATTTCACACAACTAAAACTTAAAATAAGTACCATAGGATAAGACATACTAAGGTGGATTTTTTTTATTACTTTTTTCTTGTTTTAAATTTCCCATTGGGCATAACTGAAGGGTTAAACTTGTAATCATTTCTTCTATTTTTAGAGAAAATTTATTTTATTCATGTTTTGAAGAAAGTGCATAGACTTGTAAGGAAACCAACTCAAAAGTTAAAAATTACCTAAAAGAAGAAAGCAAGGGATGCACCAAAGATGAATGCTAAGAACTGATTGTGGGGATAGCACAAATACCTTGTATGTAAAAGTGGTTGTGAAAAATTGTAATAGATTCTCTTCAACTCGTTATCAAATGTTGAATGATTGAAGAAATAATACGCAAATCATGTTTTCACAAAATGAGATAACAATATATCATCATGCTTCAATGTAGCACATTAACTATTTGAAATGAAAACATAATAAAGGTCCACAAGAATGATTCCAAGTTGGCATGGAAGGGGAATGTGTGGTCATGGCATAGAAAATTATCTAGCAAATTAAGTGAAATTATTAGACACTATACCCTATGAACATAGTAAAAGGTTTGAAAATATTTGTAATCTATCATTCCTCAATCTTGCAAAGTATCAACTTAATAGCATTGAATGCAACACTATTTGTTACCATCGTTATTTATAAGGGAAATCATCAATTATTGAAATATGTTGCCTCGGGCTAATAAAGTAGCTTAGTTGTTCATTTTCATTCAAATTTGGATACTCCAACTAGCATTTTGAATAAATGAATCCATCAAAGAATGTGAAAATACTATCAAACGAGACACTTTCATCACCATCCAACATATTTGCGCACACATAGGACTTTCCAATACCAACATCATATCATATCCACAATATTTACCAAAACAAACAATCTTCCTATAACCAACTAAGCTCATTTCCTTAACATCAACTCATAGAGATGTATCATAGTTGATTTCATTAACATTAAATAGGAAAATGCAATCGAGCTAAATCAATATGATTTTAATTTAAGGACTTGTAATGTTGTTGGTGAAATACATACTTTGAGAAAACTATTAAGGGCATACCTGAGATCAAATCAAAAAGTTTGTAGGGAAAAAAATAAGAAGTTTCAAGAAGGCATATCAAATTGGGATATTGAGAATCGTAGCCATGTAGAAGAGGGAAAAAAATAAAAGCTTGGCTATTAAAAAGTGTTCAAGTCTTCTACACTATGCACATATTGTTAGGAAAATAAGAAAAAAGATGTTTCTCATTGGGATAACTATAAAAATAAGAGTAGTGATAGTTGAGAAATTTAAATACTAAATAATAAGTCACCGAAAATATATAGACTTGTTGTTGACATAAATTGTTTTAAAAATTCCAACTACCTAATTGCCTCATATGCCACTAAATCTACATTATCGTTCATAAAAAATATTGAATTATATTTCTAAAACCACTTAGGAAGTTTCTTTCCTATAAAAGTTAGATGGACAATAATCTTATTCCAATAAAAAATATAAAATGTTTATGGAAGACACAAAAGGAAAAAAAGCCTCCAAATAATTAGGACAACTAGACAACTTCATATGATGAGTATATAGGTGGAGATACAAGCAAAGTGCAATAATTGATTCATATGAGAAAATATTTTAAGAGGACAAGGAAAAGGATCAATAAACCAAATTGCATGGTGGCAGTTATAAATAATGGCCTTTTAAAATAAGTATAAAACCAAAATGGAAAGAATATAAACCAACATCTATATCACAGGTATTAATAAGATGCTCATTATTCTCTAGAACAACTTTGCCTCTACTATTTGTGACAATGGTGCCAACATTTTTAAATGTAATTTTCACATCATTGTTATGGCCAATAACCTTTCCCTTACTTATATAAGTTTCCCTTACTTATCAAGAAATATCAACCAATGATTATTCTTCTCTAGGACATCTTTGCTTCTATTATTTGTGACAATGGTTCCAACCTCATTAAATGTAGTTTTAACACCATTGTTAAGGACAATAATCTTTCCCTTACTTATAGGAGTTGCACTTACTTAACTCTCAGGTTCAAGTTGATTGAAATTTTTTTGCATACCCCCACCCAAAAAAATAACTAAGGGGAGAGTCAATTCCTTTAGACTAAACTTGTAAATGTCGTATCTCAAGGCCTCTTATCCGAGAAAAGATCAAACTTTGCAAATATAGAGGAATTCCTTCCTTATCTTGAATTTTGTCATTCACATCATAGCTCTTAACATCAACTATAATATTCTTACAGGTCAACAGCTTCACAAAGATCTACATATTACTTGGGACATGAAGGACAAGCAAAAGGGTATGTTCATATTAATATTATAATCAGCTAGTACATTTCTACCATCTTGAAGCCTGTATCTAGCGAACATCAACCTTTGATGATTTGGAGGAATTACTTGTATTGAATTTTAGCCTTGGAATTATTGAAAATCTTTGAGCTATCAACTTCACAAGTAATTTTCATCCCAGGTAGAGTTTTTTTATCTTCATTCCACCCCTCAAATAGAGAACCAATTAGATTTAATTATGAGTTTTGAGATCTTCATGATATTAGTAGTCTTGGTAATGTGAAATATATCATGAGAATAAGTGTTCTGATTTTCATTTGAGTTTACTAGCCAATTTTTTTTATTTGGCCACACTAATTCCTATCAAGATCGAAGACCTTGCCCATTTTGTTTATGTGGATACACCAATTCCTATCAATATCTAAGGCCATGCCCTTCATTATAAATATTCGTTAATATCTTGCCCTTCATTGTAAATATTCGTTAACACATGGACACACACATTTTCACTTACCTTATTTAAAAATTATTAAAATTTATTTTGGAAATTTGTCAAAATGCTACCTTGCATACATATTTCTTTGCAATTTAAAATAATAAAAACAATAATATTAATGTCCAACAAATTTCATATAACTATTACATAAAATTAAAAATAAATAACATAATATGGTATGTCGGCCAAAGTCTTTTCAATGCCCTGTTTCAAACATCCTCAAAAATAAATAAAATATTAAAATAAAATTTAAATCCACACACCTCAAATCCTAAATCCACACACCTCAAATCCTAATAATGTGACTAAACAAATGGAATAGATAAAAAATGGTAAAAACATGAATGGAAGCTCTCTCGGCAAGATGTACGCCTGAAAGGAAAAAAAACAAACGTTAATGGAAAGGACCACTGAAAAAAGCAAAAGCTATCTGCCACCAAGAAAAGCATCAACCCAACCTATTTTGAAAGAGGTGCGGTTTCAATTGAAATTTAAAAAAAACATCAACTCTCATTTGAAGAGAGAGCATGGATTTTATCTATGATTCCAAAGGAAGTAAAGGCAATAAAACAAGCTCTTGTAGCCATTGAGCGGAGCTAGGGAATCCCTATATATACCTAACAAGTCTTATCGTTTTTCCAACATCTTCCTCCTCCTCTGTCCATATCTTGTTTATCTATGCTTCCATGCTTGATTGTCTGTCTAGATCAAGTTTTTGTTTGAGTCAGTCATGGTTGTGTGGGATAGAGGAGGAGGAGGCTGGCAAGAGAAGGGTAGGACAGTTGAGTTGATTAAGAGCTTTTTCGGCAAAGGCAGTTGAGTTGCTTATCTCTAGGAATGATATAGATCAAATTCTATTTAATTTCAGTGTCTCTGTTTATGTCTGTTCTTCTGTGAGAACCAATTCCATTTAATGAAAAAAGGCAATAGGTGGTTGAAATTACTGATGTTCAAAACCTTGTATTTTTATTCAGAGAATTAATGAAAAAAGGCAATAGGTGGTTGAAATTACTGATGTTCAAATTCTATCTCACTGATCCCAATTACCTGGCTGAAGAAATGAAATTGAATCCCAATTTGATGTACGTAGAGATGGCTCTGTATCTGCATCTCTCATTTGGATTGGTTTACGGCTCCGTTTCCACCTCAATAAATTCTATTAGATTTAATTTTTGCTTGATTGTTTTTATCGGCCTCCTTGATAATTTCTATTACATTTATTTTTTCATTCATTGCTTCAATCGCTTTTTCCCTCTAACTTCACAAATTTATCCCCTATGAAATGAAGCATCATCGACTTTTTGAATCACTTCCCATAGCTACGTATTTTGGCTTAACCTGGTACGTACTAGTTTAGTCTGTTGTTTTAGTGGTATAACTTCTTTATTAGTTTCACCCATGGTTTTTTTTACCTAACTTGTTGTGTATTGTGTTCTTTGTTACCTAACTTCTTGTGTATTGTGTTCTTTGTTCGGTTAACTCGTGGGTTTTTTCCCTTTTGGGTATAACTCATTTTATATTGTGTATTGGTTGAACCTGAGGGATTTGGCTATAAGTGTTGTGTATCGTGACATCTGCATCAGCCATGTATTCAAGGTTCTGTTTCCTCCTATTCTGTCGCATGCATCAGACACATCAGCCATGCATTTAAATCTCTGTTTCCACCTCAATAATTTTTTATATACCCTTGTGCCATGCGCATCAGCCATGGATTTAAGGTGCTCTTTTGTCAGCAATAATTTTACCCTTAATGGGCTCTCTTTCCTCCTCGGTAATTTTACCCTGATGTGTCAACCATACCATACCATTTCTACTACATTTAGTTTTTCATTAATTTCTTCAATCCACGCATGTAACCTGTGCCTTTTTTCGCTATAATAGGTCGTGTATTGTGCGTCGTGTGTTATTTTAACCCGAGGTTTTTTAATATTTCCTGGTGTGCATAAGTTTATATATATATATACTTTGTATGGTGTTATGTGCTAGTGTAATCCATGGTTTTTAACTAATTAAAACCCATCCTGTAATCCATGGTTTTTAACTAATTAAAACCCACCCTGAAACAATGTTAAGATGTCAATCAAACCCGAAACGCACCAATGAATTTATTGGCTCAACCTCATTAAAACTTCGTCCGCTTCTATCATCTTACAGTTACCCAGCTTATTAAATTTTCAATATAATATACGTTTTCAAATTTATATATAATATACAATTTTGTTAGTTGCTCTTTCTTATCAATGGTTTATACTACTAAAATAATAATATTCAGCTCAACTCTTTCGCGTCAATTGGGAATTCTCTGTTATATAGATAGCCTTCTTTCGCTTCAATCCTCTAGTTCAGTTACAATACAACCTTCGACCTTTTTTGGGGAATCTACCATTTCTACTCATTTATCTCCCTCCGTTATTAGCTAGGTCGTGTACCATTCATGCTAATTGTTCGAGAGATAGGTAAAACTAAATATGTTTTTTTTGTTAGTTTGCTACTTTAATCCAGGGTTTTTAATCGTTATAATTTTTATCCTGTAACTAAATAAACACTTGTAACTAAATAAACACTTCAACAATTTTAACATGTCAATTAAACCCACCAATGAATTTATTGGCTCAACCTCAACGTCATTAATAGAATCCACCGGTTTATTAACTTTTCAAATTAATAATATACATTTTGAAATTATAGATTCAGTTCTGTACGTTACTCCTTCTTGTCACTGGTTTATTCAGCTTTTAAAAATTAATAATAATCCAGCTCAGCTCTTTCGCATTTTGGGAAATCTCTGCCATATAGCCCTCTTTCACTTCAATCCTCCTACATCGGTTACAACCTTCTTTGGGGATTCAACACCCCATCAAGTCTGGATCTTGTTATAGCCAATCGCTTCCATTAAATTCATATGTATCCCAATATATTTTTCTAAAATACATTTAATTTATAACATTTATATTTGAAGCATGTCATCTTACACTTAAAAGATTATCTATTTATATTTTAACACTTATCACACTTGCATTTTAATCCCAAACACATTTATATTTAAAAATATTTAAAATATTTTACACAAATACAAATTATAAAATCTTCCTCAATGCACTTGAAAACACTCAATATCTCTCTAATTAACAAACCATCCATATCAGTTATTTTTTTGCTTTTTTATTGTATTATTTTGTATTTTATATATTTATACAATTAAATGAGTATATATATATATATATATATATATATATATATATATATATATATATATATATTTGAAATTGTATATATATGTTTGTGATTTTGAAAATGTTTTATTTATTTATGTTGATATTTTGAATTAAAACTGTACTATCTTTGTTTATTCATTTTAAATTGTGTATGGGATTAGTGGAATTGTGTGTTTCCTTGTTTGAAATTGCCCTCCCCCCACACACACATATATATATATGAGTGGTTTTGACAATGATTAATTTTAATTGTATTTCTACATGAAATTGCATATCTTGTGTTTATTTCTCTTTAAAGTTGCATAAGGATATTTGATTGTTTTCACTTATTGACTTGAAATTGTATGATCTTCATTTGAAATTATATGTTGTGTGTTTAGTTGAATTTGGATGTTGTGTGTTTCTTTATTTGAACTTGTACTTTGTATGTTTTTTTCTTTGAAATTGCATATATATATGTGGGTAATTGTGTCGATGTCTATTTATGAATATGTGTATTGTATGTGGCTTGAAATTTCAATTGTCTGTTTGTTGTATTGAATTGTGATTGTAATTAATTTCACAGCCTCAACTTGAATTTGTATATAAAATGCATGTTTTACTTTTTGTATTGTGTGTTTTCTTATTTTATGTTGTATTTTCATATTTGAGTGTTTTCTTTTGTATTGACTTGAAATTGTATGATGTGTTTCCTATTTGGAATTGTAAAATATGTGTTTATCAATTTGAATTTGTATTTTGTGTTTAATAGTTAAAATTTTAAAATTGTATATTTCATTATTTAAAATTGTATTTTATGTGTTGTTTGAATTTGCATATACAAGGAAGAATTGTTTTGTCAATGTTTGTTTGTTAATGTATCTGTTTAAATTTTATATTCCATTGCATTTGAAATTGTATTTATTTGAAATTCCTAAGTATGTTTACTAAGTGGTTTGTGTAAACTTGAATCTATGTATTTTATATAGATTTGCCTAAGTCTTATCCTTTTATTGTATTATATTTTAATGTTTATTTATTATATTGAATTTCAATTATAATTCGGGATTTGTCATTTTTCTCCTTGTTTTTATACAATTACATAACTGTTAAAATTTATAAAACTAATTAAAAGTCACAATATAGATATTAATATTATTTTATAAAAGCAAAGGTATGTCTCTTTTATATTTAGAATTTTTTTTTTGGATTTTATATTAAACATTAATAAGTTAATTGGAACATTTACAATATATCATAAAAATTTTGACAATATAACATTTTGTAAAATATATTAATTTATTAACATTAGTTGAAATGAATTATGATAAATTTTTGCATTAATCATATCATTATTGTTTTCGCAGTAATATTTATTAAAGATAATTACTAATAATTTTTTAAATGCTATGTTATCGAAATGTTTATGAGTTGTTGTAAATGTTCCAATGAAATTATTAATGTTTAAATGGAGATGCTTCGTAAGGATGGCGAACGGAAGAGGAACTAGGGTTTCGAAGAATGGAACCAGGTGGATGTAGGGGTAGGATGGCCTGCAGGTGGAGGCCACAAGGCCTGGACAAAGACAGTGGCGAGTACGGAAGGTAGATGACTGGAAGCAGCATAATAAGGGACGTCAACGCAAGGCCCGAGGAAGGCGACATCTGGGAAAGGACGACGATTGAGCGGTAGTCTGAAACCAGGGAAAATCAATGTACGGTGTAAGTGGAAAGACATGGGCACCAAAACAGGATTAACTAAACTAGTTAGTAGCGCAACCTCTCCCAGTCCATAGCTCACAAACAATGGAAGTTCGATCAGGGGAGAAAATTACAGCCAGCAAGTACCAAGGTGCAGCCAAAAATCACCAAGGAGCAGCTGGCAAGAGGATGGTCTATTAGAATGACACCGTTGATCTGGACCCCGAACCTGGCGATATCCTATCGGTCTAGGGTCTGGAGGTTATTGATGAGAACATTGAATGGTATATTCATCTAGCTGGAAGTCTAAGGAAGGAATCACACGGTTCGGACGAGGTCTGGGACTTGAAGGATACCTTAGGGTAGTCGGAGGGCAATCCAGGTCTGCCCTTCCTAAGCAGTCAGAAGGAATTCCCTCTCATCCAAAAGGTGCAGACTCAGGGCGATTCGGCAAAAGTGGCAGCAAAAAACCCGCAAGTAAGTACATCAAACCCTCACCCCCTTAGCCTATTCTTTTCTAGATGGTTAGAAGACGTTGTAATAAGGTACGGGTTAGGGAACACTTAAGGGAATAGTTCAGGATCAAACCAGGAATGACACAAGTACAAGCCGCGAAACCCCAAAATTCATACAGCTGTAGACAGGTTAAACAAAAACTCCTCAGTCTGGGGCCAGGTTTTGTGGGGATCCTGAACCTTGAAGATGGGCTGGAGGAAGAGGGGACAATAACAGAGTGGGGCCTAAATCTAGGGGAGGAGTTAGCACTTGAAGGGGCTGTGGGAAGTAGTGAAAAGTGACAGGCATAAGGCAGTGCCAAAGACGGAAGAGATTTCACCTTGGAAGAGAGAAGAATGAATACGCTCCATCGAGAAGTGGCAGATGTGGAAACAATCGCTCCATATAGGGAGGAAGGGCCATGGTAGAGGGAGAAGGGGGAGAAGAGGAAAAAACCAAAGCTAATTAAGAGAAAAGAATTGGTTGCAAACCTGATCCTGGGAACAAATGTGTCAGTAGATGAAGCCATGGAAGTCACAGATTTGACATTGGTTGGAAGGGCAACAAGGAAAAAACCCTCAGCAAATTTCATCCAAGGATGGGCTTCCCAACACTACAAGGAAGGTCGAGATTCAGCCTTCCAAGTGTTGACTCTCACAAAGGGATGGTTTATGGTTAAATTTTCAAACAAGAAGTCATGGACTCGGTACTAGACAAAAACTAGGCTCTTAGAAGGATCCAAATCCTATTCAAACGATGGAATCCCCTTTTCAAAGCCCAGAGGGAAAGAGTCGATAAGTTACCAGTCTAGGAACACTTACCAGGTCTCCCACCTTTCCTCTGGGTTGAATCTGTCTTGAGATCCATTGGAAACTATCTAGGGAAATACATGGAAACAGACATGTCCTTCTTACAAACCAGGGATATGGGGATGATTCGCATCTTGGTAAGCCTCACTCTTCAGGAAGGACTGGCCGAGGAAATACATTTGCATTACAAATATTTCAAATACCTACAGTAACTCAACTATGAACACCTAACATTTTGATGCCACAGGTTCCAAATTTATGGAAACTTGGTAAAATAATGCCTGATGTCCCACAGACACAGAGGAAAGAAGAAGAAGGCTAGGACAGGGGGAACATTAGTGGAAACTCACAGAACCAACCCAGGAGAGGGTAATAAGGGGGAAGAGCTAATGGATCTAGACATGGAGGGACCCCAAAATAATTCAGGCGAGAAAACAAATCAACAGCAGTAGGCCACCCGGGAGTAGCAGCCTCCCATATAGCTCGAAGGGAAGGAAATGACTCAGGACTCTCAAGCTCACATTGAAGGAAGCTACACGACCGGAAAATAGGTTATAGGTCTAGCACTAAAGCCACATTCCTTCTGTCTTGTAAATTCTTTAAATATAGATGAATCAATGCCTGGTCCCTCTAAGCATCACAACATTGTTTCTCCTATTTTTCTTTAATAAACCATGCAAATGGAAAGTATAATTACTTCCATCCCCAACATAGATCTGAATCATGAATATGCTCCTTCCAATGCTGAGGCTTCGAGAGAGGAAACCATACCTACCACCAATCCTTATAACCTCAGACCCCATGAGAGGAAACATCCCCCATGGGGAACTTTGGAGGTAGTAGGAGGAATTGACATGCAATCCTCCCAACAAGAAGATAGGAAGACAAGAGGGAGAAAATCAAAGCTATCAAAGGTTCAGCTAAGAGCCAAGACAGACATTATGGATGGCAAGCAGATGTCCATTTCTGGGGTGCTTAGAGTAGCAAACCCACTTCCAAAGGTTATCCAATGATAATTCTCTCCCAGAACTGTAGAGGGTTAGCCAGTAACCCAAAAAGGTTGGCCTTAAAAGAAGTAATCAAAAACTATAGTCTGGATATGCTTCTCCTTCAAGAAACCCTGGGAGCTGGTGAAGAGGTCTCCAAAACAATATCAAAAATTCTGCTAAGTTGGATCATCCAGGTTTTGGATGCTAAAGGACAATCTGGGGGCCTAGCCATGGCTTATAAGCAAAAGAATTTCAAAGGCCTAAATTCTTGGGGGATGGATCAAGTTATGGGGATGGAATTTTACTCCCAAGAACTCTGCACCTCTCTACTAATTGTAAACATTTATGGACCCTGCCAGGGAGGAGCCCTCTTCTAGAAGACCCTTCTCTCCAAGTCCTCTATGAACAACCCCAATTTGGTAATCGGAGGAGACTTAAACTTCTCCATAGGCTCCTCTGAAACCTGGGGTCCCTCAGCTAGAGAAGATCAACTGTCAGACTTAAACACCAACCTCTTCAGAGAAAATAAATTACTGGAAATTAACTTCCTGAAGATAAGACCTACCTAGAGAAATAGAAGAGCAAGGGAAGGTAATGTAGCAAAAAGACTGGACCAATTCCTCATTCAGGAGGAAACTACTGCCAAAATTCCAATCTTTCACCAATGGGTGGGGGAAGGAGAGAATTCAGATCACATGCCAATCCTGCTTCAACTATCCAAGCCCCCCAAAAAACCTGCAGCCCCCTTCAAATTCAACCCCATTTGGCTTCAAGAGGACTCTTTCAAATCCCTCTTTAAATCCACTTAGAGACTTGCAAGCACTAGTGATGCAGATAATAAATCCTTCCTCTTTATGGAGAACCTGAAATGCCTTAAAAAATCCACAGTGAACTGGGCCAAGGAAAAGAAGCTGAAAGAAGACAAAGAAGTGATCCAAATAGAAAGTAATCTCCACTAGCTTGAAAGTCCTAAAGCCGATGGATAGGAAACCCAGGAAAAAAAAAAAGAAAAAATCGTGCAACAAGAAGGAAAAAGGAATAAAATCCTCGTGGTAGGAGAAGAGAAATGGTGAATGAAAAGTAGAGCCATTTGGCTAAAGGTAAGGGATGAAAATACTAGATTCTTCCAAAACTATGCTAGAGGAAGGAAGAACATAAACACCATCTAGCATCTAAATGAAGAAGGAGGCAGAGGGGCCCAATCCTTCGAGGATCTCTCCGAGATGGGCATAGGACACTTTCAAAACCTTTTCTCTCACCAAGGCAAAATCTCCTTGACATAAGTAATCGAAACAACCCATACTTTCCCTCGTTATTTGGAAGAAGAGAACTCATGGGAACTAATAGGAGAAGTTACCAGGGGGGAGGTGGAAAGAATAGTAAAATTAATGCCAACAGACAAAATTTCTAGCCCATAGAGCTAGATAGTGGAGTTATTCCAACATTTCTTCAAGCAATTAGGGCAAGATCTAACCAAAGTTGTTGAAGAATCTAGAAGTAATGGAGTAATCTATCTGCCCTTCAACTCAACCTTCATAGCCCTCATTCTAAAAAAGAAGAAGAACCCTCCTCCTTTGAGGACTTCCGATCGATCTCTCTTTGTAACTATATCTATAAAATCATAGAAAAGGTGATAGCCCTCTGGGTTAAACCAATCATATCCAAGAAAATGTCAAGAGAACAGTTCGACTTTTTGAACAGAAGGAAGATCCATGAAGCTATTGGTGTAGCCCGGGAATCCATCCACAGTATCATCCAAAAACAAATCAAAGGAGCAATAGTGAAAATTGACTTATCTAAAGCATTTTACAGGGTCATCTAGATGTACATTCAGATGCTTCTCATGCACCTAGGGTTCCATATAGAATTCATAAACTAGGTAATGGGATGATTAACCAGTGTAAGATTTGTTATTCTCATCAACGAAGCAGCCACCTTTTTCTTCCAAAGTCAAATAGGACATTGTCAGGGATGTCCCCTCTCGCTTGTCCCCTTCCTACTAGTAACTAAAGGTCTCAGCCAACTGATCAATGATGCTAGAAGGAAAGGAAATATCCAAGGGCTGGAAGTGGTAGCCAATATGAAAATAACCCATCTCCTATTCGTGGATGACGTCCTGCTTTTCTCTACTGGAAGAAGAATTGAAACCCAGGAATTGAAAAGGATACCAAAGCTCTTCTTAAAAGCAACATGCCTTCAAATAAACAACACTAAATCTCAAATTTTTTTAGAAGGATTCAATAGGCTCGAAGTAGCCCAACTCAAAGAGGACTTGCCCTTCGAGGATCAGAAGCTCCAAGGCTGCTTCAAATATCTTGGGTTATATCTAAAGCCCTGCTCATATAAGAAGCTGGATTGGCATTGGCTAATAGCAAAGATAGAATCAAGATTCTCCCACTAGAGCTTCAAATGGCTATCTAGGGCTGGCAAACTAACACTAATCAAATCAATCCTCTTGGCTATTCTGCTCTACTAGTTTTCACTAAACTGGGTCCTGAAAGGGATTCTAGAGATCAGAAGAGTCTGTAGCAAATTCTTATGGGCAGGATCAAAGGAAGATTCGGTACTCGTATGGGTGGCCTAGAAGAAGGTGGAAAGGCTAAAGGAATGGGGAGGATGGGGAATTAAAGACTTAACAAGGTTTGGATCAGCACTAGCAGCAAATTTGGTAGGGAGGCTCATCAAATCAGAGAACCTTTGGACTACGGTGGTAAAATGGAAATATATCGACCTGATGTCATTAGAATACTAGACCAAAATCCCAAAAAAAAAGAGAGGCAGTGCCTCTGTGGTGTGGAAAGCAACATTAGAAGGCTTTAAGATCACAGAACAAGGCCTATCCTCGCAAGTCAGGAATGGGGAACATGTCCGACTAGGGAAGGACCCTTAGGTAGGATGCAATGAAGATTTGAGACTATCCTAGGGACTCACCATCTATATTAACTCTAGAGGCATAAATAACCTTAGCCAGATTGAGAATCACAGACACTCCTACATTTGGGGCCAAGCATGGCTGTCAGGATTAGATCTAAATCTTAACCCCCAATGGACAGGGGAGTGGAACACTTTCACCTCGGAGATGTCTAGATCAAATGTCTGATTAAGAGACAGACCAGATCAATTAGTATGGGCCCGTGCAGAGATAGGGAAATACTCCCCAAAACAAAGATACAAGTTCTTAATGATAGAAAAAGGCTGGGGGAATCAAGACTGGTGGGTAACCTCAATCTGGAAATTGCAATGCCAGACAAAAGCTTGAATTTTCTTCTGGTGTATCCTAAAGGAGAAGGATCCTACCTGGGACATCCTCCAGAAAAGATTCAAGTTAGGACCAAGAAGATGTGCCCTTTGCAAAGCAACCTCTGAGACAATTTCTCATATCTTCATGGACTACTCTTTCTCCAAAGTAGTCTAGAAAGCGGTTGGGGAACTAATACACAAAAGTGCTACATGGAATGGGTATACAATAGCAATAGCCTGGAAATCATGGTGGACTGAACATCCTGAAGGAAATCTGAGGAACCTTCCCCTTATCATATCTTGAGGTTTATGGATTGCAAAAACCAAAATCATCTTTCAAGACCAAATCCCATCGGTGGAAATCATAGCTATTAGAAGTGCATCCATCTTCACAAGCATCCTTGAAACCACCCACGAGGAGCTACCTCGCCCGATCATAGAAAAGAATATCACGGAAGGGATTCCATGGGAATATTTCAATGGGGCCTCCAACCAAGACAACAAATGTGAAGCAGGGATGATCATCCACCCAAACCCCCATAGCTGCCTCGAAGCCTCAGTGGGATTAGGGAATGGAACCAATAATGTTGCCGAGCTAACAACCTTAAAACTCCTCCTTTGTTGGCTCATTCAACTGGGCATATCCACAATTCAGATCTTCGGGAACTCTCTCAACATTTTCAAATGGTTCAATGGATCAAGCAGATGTCAGAACTACATGTTATCATCACTTCTAGAAGAAACCATGCATTTGAAAACCCATTCTAACATCACCTCTCTATGCCATATATACAAGGAATGCAATGATGTTGCAAACCAGCTTTCCAAAGAGGGTCTGCAATAAAATATGGGATGTTGGTGAATAGAGGACAAAGAGATGGATGAGATCTGTGTGTCAGATCATCCACCATATGTACAAAACTTTTCTCTCTACAGACATAGCTAGGGCTCTTGCACCTTTCTTTTTTTATAGTTTTCTTTTCTTTCAGTTTAGAATAGTCACTACATACACTCTTTAAACTTCTTTAAAAACTCAAAAATTCGTAGTTGACTCATTATTTTTTTGGTTGCTTTCCCTTCTGAGGAGACCCAGGAATGGTTCAGCCAAAGTAGTAAACTTTACAACTGCAAACAGTGAATTTTTTTGTTAAGATGCATGGGAAACTGATCCTTCAACAGGGGTTTTCTCCTCTTTAAGGATACCTCGAACAAAAAACTAATCAGTGAACTGGAATTAGATGCTCGAGATGGCAGGAGGGGTGTCCCTCAAGAAAAATCTCAGCAACTCTATGACTAAAATATACAGTCACTTGAATGCTCAACAAAATATACAATGTAACTTTTTGTCTTGCAATGAAAAGTTAGATATTTTTCTCGTAAAAAAAAATTGTTTAAACGTTAAATGCAAAAAAATAAAATCTAAATTTAAAGGATATATAACCTTCTTTTTTGCATATTTTTATAAATTATATACTACTTTTTTTGCAGCATATTTTTAACCTTTTTTTTGTTGCATTTGCCATTTAAAAAGTTATAGTTTATTTGGAACATTTACAACAAACCATAATTTTTTTGAAAAAATAACATTTAAAAAAAAATTAGTAATTACTTTTAATAAATATTACTACTACAACAATAATATTATGATTAATGCATAAATTTATCATAATTAATTTCCATTAATGTTATTACCCTACAGGGAAAGGGAATGGCTCACAAGGCTTGTCAATTTGAACAAGCATGACTGAAAGTTGCTAAGAATATATCCAATCTCACGTTTCTCAAAAGGTGTAGGGATGCATCATTGATTCCATTGTTTGCCCGTATTACTCTGAACTGCTAACATTAAAAAATGATGCATCCATGCTATTTATTCTCTCAGATCGATTAATTTCACACCTTGTCCTCAGGATGAACCAAGTTAGTTGGTTATAAAAGTTGACCCAATCCTCACGATGTGATTAATCCTAAAGGCTCTTTTCTAAATTATGGATTGCAAAGTTATTAGATATAAAATTAGTATATTTTACAAAAATATCCATTAACATAATTAATCATTTAACTTATTAAATTAATAAAACTAAATCATCTCTTCATGTTGATATGTTAAAAATCCCATATCAGAAATGCAACGTTTTTGGGGCATATTTAAGCTTCCACCTTCAGGTGGATTGCCCTGTTAGTGGAGATTATAATCTCAAAGAAAAGTGGATCTTCTCTAATTGTTATCATAACAAATATTTAAAAATAAACATATTAAATAATAAAAATTTCTCAATAGTATAAATTTCAGCCATTATAAATTATAGCATTTCAAATAAATGAAGATTAATCATTCACCACATTATTTTATAAGGAAATACTATTTCAATCAAAACTAAATGAAAATGAATCATTCACTACATTGTTTTAAAAGAAAATACTAATTCAATCAAAACTTTTCATGAATAAATTACTGAAGATTCTTTTAAGAAAAAAGGGGGGTCAACATGTGGTGATCCCACCCCTTCTAGTATCTTTACATTTGAAGAGAAATATTATCAACAAATGCCTTATTTTAATCCTCAGCTCCAGCACTACATAGTTTTCCAATTGAACTAGTATAAGTAATTTTAAGAGCAAAACATTATTAGCTACATTTACTATTAATCACTTGATACAATGTGTTTGCAGGATTTCAACATATGCAATGAAAACATGCAAGTATAATAATCAATTCTATGTAAACACTCATCTATCATGTATAATTATTCTTCATATTTAACAAAATATATATACATATATATATAAGAAGAATTATGAAATTTTAATCTATAGGAACATTTTTTCCAATATAAAACATATCCTTTATAAGTAGTATAATTTATTAGATGACACATCAACTATATTAAATTATCTATTTTTTGCATATTAAATTAATAATATAATAAAAAAATGAAAGACCTAGTTATTCTCCATATGTCAAATAAAAAAAGATAAGAGAACTATGTCATTTTAATGTATAATGGCATTTTATCCAACCTAATTTGTAAAATGGTACATACACAATGTCAATTAAAGTCAATATAATGAAAATTAAAGACATACTTCTTCTTCAAATTTCCAATGAAAAAAAGTAATATTTTTCCAACATGAAATATCACACTCTAAGAAATATAATTTGTAAAATCATACATACACCATATCAATTTATTTTTTCCCTGTTATTAAATTTAAT
Organism: Pinus tabuliformis; assembly: GCA_031772625.1. Lineage (NCBI taxonomy): Eukaryota > Viridiplantae > Streptophyta > Pinopsida > Pinales > Pinaceae > Pinus > Pinus tabuliformis. The sequence goes on from CM062804.1 coordinate 1,021,874,891, forward strand.
ATATAATAAAAATGAAAGAAAAATTGAAATAACAAAGCAATGTGTCTAGTGTCATACAATTCTACTAATAGAAACCCATTAGTGGGAAAATTGTTCTTCCATTCAACTCTAGAGTTGAATCCATCTTAGGCTCTCCTTAGCCCATAAAAGAAAAAGATAATTTATTTAAATAATATAGCTTAACTTTAATATAGTTGTTTCTCAGGTCCTTCCAATAATTATGCAACATAAAAATAGTAGTATTTATCAAATATTTTTCATTTTGAACAACAATATCCAAAATACATATATGAATGGTTATAATACATGATCATTTCCATTAATATGAAAATGAAAATGATCTCAAATGAAAATGGGATACTAGATGACACTTTCAAAAGATTATTTTTCCCATGCCCATGGAAAAAAAAAAATTTAGGCCCTTGGGGTGATTCTAAAACAATCTCAAGAGAGTTACAGACTTGAATTGAAACCATGTGATCCTTGTAGCTGTTGTATAGCATTTGAGTAGTCATATTGCTAACTTACATAATCGCAAGTTTTCTATAAAAAGGGGAGGTTTATAGATTGAGTAAGCTTCATTGTTAAGAACATGTGCTTCATCATATGAGACCACATGTTTAAATCTAGAGGGCGAGTTTGTACACTTTCATGGATTTTAGCAATCAAATTTCCACACGAAGGTAGGTCCTTTGTCACACAAAAGAGGTTATCACATACATCAATTTGGTATCTAGGCTTGACCATGACCTTGAAATTAGATTATTTTTATTATTATCAATATAGATAAGGGATATTTGCATTAAATTCTCTAAATATTTGTTCCACATGGGTCAAGAAAATATGAAATTATTATGTATAAACATATGACTTACTATGATGGATTTCATCCACAAGATTATGGTGAAGCATCCCTTTTATTTCCCCATAGGGTCTCATAACACGCAAAAACACAAAGCTATGGGATATCATGCAAAAAGCTAGTGATGCTTGGCATGGCCATAAATTGGTTAAGCTAGAGTCACGAACATGTGCACACGGGAGCATTGAAGCAATGATTGGAAAATTAAATTTAATAGAAATGGTGGACAATTCAGATTGGAATTATTATGGAAGGATACCCTTAAACCCATTTAAAAATGGCTAAAGAACCATGTTTAGGAGAGGTGCATGATACACACACACAACTGGAATTGGGATTATTTATTTCATTTCTTTAGCTAGCTAGGTTTTGGATGACACAAATTATAATGAACTTTATCCTCATTCATTAGTCTACAACATCAGCCCTTCATTCATTTCACATTTAGATTTTAATTCTTTCCTCCTTTAGATTGTTAAACAATTTGCGACACACACAAAAAAATACAAGTTAATGAAATAGAATTAGTTCTTGAAGTAGAGCAAAGATGAGAAATAAATATTAAAATTAAATAAAGTTTGTTTCATACCATTTATAACAGATAATTAATCTCCATGTGCCAATAAACCCTATCCACTCAAAGTCAATTTTTTGCGTCATAAATCATTTTTTATTTTTTCTTTCATATTTATTACTCATCTAAAAAAACAAAAATAATTGGTCTTATATCGTGGAAGTATGAGAACTTTTGGAAACTTGTATTATATTATGGATAATTATTGGAATTATGATAAGTTATGATAGCCTGATTTGTCTTTCAGAATGAATCGAACATATATTCTTCTTTCTTTAAGATGTCTTTTTCTTCTAAATCTGTCCATTGTTCATTAGTGTCTTATTATTATGTCAAAATATAAGGGCTTAACAATTCAACTCTTAAACATTTGATTAATGTCCATTGTTTCTTCTCTATGTGTATAAACATTTGATTAATGTCCATTGTTTCTTCTCTAGGTGTATAATCCATTCATAAGTTGAGTTCTTTTTCTCTTTTGGCTTCATTACGAACCCATTTGCTTGAGATCTAAGGAATGTGAATATATATGCTATATTTCTTGTTTGACATTTGATTTATCAAATGAATGTTGGTTAAATTTGTGATTTTTGACGTTACAATTGAAAGGTTTGAAAACTTAATGAGTTTAGCTTTCGGAAAATTACCGAAACCACAAAACACAATAGGACATATTATTTTCTCTCTATATGATCATGAATATATATGCCCTCATGTCAAATAGTTTCCTGGAGATTATCAATGGTGTTTGAGCTCTCGACCTCAAAATTATGGTTTTTCTATTTAAAATTTAAATAATAATTGTGTATCACCTCTACGATGAGGTAGGAAATTTTGCATATAATTATTTTTTATATTTAATCAAGTAAGGCCCATCCATTTTCCAATTTCTTTCAAACAAATTTTAGTGTGAAACTTGATTTTGACATTGTCAATCATGCTAGAACTCTCTACATAGAGAGTTATAGTATTTCTAGTGAATTAATTCCCTAACTCTTTTTAGAAAATGTTCTCTCAAATATCTAGTCACTAGAAGCTAATGATAAGAAATAAAAGTAATCTAAACAAAACAAAAAATAGCATATGTAAAAACATAATGGTTGTGACAAAGAAATCTAGACAAGTATGACATAAGTTTTCCGTCTATATCCATAGAACTAAAATAAACTATGATTTAAATATCATGTTTGAAGGTAAATTCAGAAAAAAAAAAGATGTGATAATCTACAAAGTTCCAAAATATATTAAGTTCATGAAAACTAGTTGAAGGATATTTTACTAAAATCTGCTCTGCCTTGAGGCTATTTCAAACACAATGAGAATTAAAACTGGTACCAATGAGTAAGGCATACTAGGATGTCTATTTTTCTTAGTTTTTCTTATGTTTGAATTTTCCATCACACATGGCCAAAGTGCTAAATCTATAACCATTTCATGTATTTCAAAATTTTCATGAGATCTAATTTATGGATGTTTTACTGAAAATTCCTACTCTTCGGGCTTTCAAACAAATAAAAAATAAAATAAGTACCATCAGGGAAGACATATTAAGTTGGTTTTTTTTAATTACTTTTTTCTTGTTTTGCATTTCATCAGGGATAACTGAAGGGCTAAACATATAATAATTTTTCTATTTTTAGGAAAATAATAATAATAATAATAATAATTTGTTCATGTTTTATAGAAAGAGCATGGACTTGTAATGAAAACAATTGTGACAAATTACCTTATATGTAAAAGCAATTGTGACAAATTGCAATAGATTCACTTCAACTCAATGTCAAATTAGGTTGTGAAATAAATAAAAAAATAAAATGAAAAGTATATACAAAGTATACAATTGTTGTTGAGACAACACGAAATAACATCTCATCATAATGCTTCAATGCATCAAATTAACTATCGAAGATGACAACATAACAAATTTCCACAAGAATGATTCTAGGCTATGCCAAGTAAGGGAAATATGTTGTCATGACATAGAAATTTTTGTTACAAGTAATCAATGAGCAAATATACAAGTTGAACCAACTTAAATGACTATGTAGCAAATTGTGTGAAATTTCCAAGTATTATACTTTATCTACACGGTAAAAGGCTTTAAATTATTTTTAATCTATCATGCCTCAATATTACAAAGTGTTAACCTAATAGCATTTTATGCAATTATATTTTTAAGCATGAATTTTTATAAATTATAACAGAAATGATTGATTATTGAAACATGTTGCCTCAGGGTAATGTAGCTTAGTTTCTCATTTTAATTCAAAATTAGATACTCCAACTAGTATTTTGAATAAATTCCCATTAGAAAGCTTCATCTTGGTTTTTTTAGTCAATATAATGACCTTTCTATCCAAAATAATAAAAAGAACCATGATTTCATCATTAACAATCTGTACTTGATCTGAATCTCTTCAGCTACCAAAATTATCGAAGATCTTTTACTTCTATGATGTTAAGAAAATTGCGTTTAAAAGATCATGTTATACCACTTGTGCATATTGTAAAGAACAAGAAACATAATAAAAATCATCAAATAAAAGAACAAAAACACATTGATAATGCAGTTCATCCATTTTGGGTTACATCTCCTGGTCCAATGTCAAGAGAGTGAAGGTCACTTCATTAATGTTCCAAGATGATGTTGAGAACATAGTACGTTCTTTTTCATTCCAAAGAAAAATACCCTCAACCTTGAGTGGTGTATCTCTCCCTGAGGTGTTCTCCCTACAACAAATCTCACTTAAATGGGTCCTCCTTCAGCATGACAAGCAAAACAAATCTCACATGATGCAGGAAAATGTATCCCTCAACATAATGGTAATTAGGGATCTCAACAATAAAGACATCAATTCATGAAAGAAATAAGAAAGACATTGCAAACCTACATCATATACCTCCACTTTCGAAGATGGACAAGAAATGAAAATTTCAGCTGCTCAAATGGTTTTCACCACTCAATTCCTGGAGATGGGCGGTGTAAAATTGATTGTAAACTTGTCCAATTCTGACATTGTCAAATTTTGGAACCTTGGGAATCTTGAAGATTACCCCAAAGTTTCCTTCATGAAGATGGTCAGGAAATGCGCTTCTCGGATGAATATTTTGAGCACACCACTATGCTCATTATGAAATTCTGTGAAAAGTGACTATAAAGTGGACAACATTCGGCCTCTCTAAAAAATCAGCGTCCAAGGGAATATTTATGATTCAACAACATTCTCCAAAGATTCCTCACTGCTCAACACCTACATTTCTACTGTTCAAATGGAGATTATGACTACAACATTTGTCTCCTGATGAGGAAATATGCAAAGATGATTGTCCAATTATCGAATTATGTCACTAGCACCTCTGGCCCTCAAGGGAATCCTTTCAACATATTAATATTCTCCATGTTTAGGGTTCCATAACATCTGTTCGCTCATGGTTCAATCGTCCACTCCTCCATGTTTGTTGTCAAATGGAAAGTTCAATTTTATATGTAAGTTTATGGGAAAATTAAACAAAGTAGGTCATTTGGCCTAACAGTGGATGAGTCGTTAACGGTGGGAGAAGTCGAGGGTTTAAATGCCACTACAACCCACATAGTATACAGAGTTTTGCAGTCGTATTTTTTTGTGGCACATGGTTGCATTTGCTCGAGCTTCTATAATATACTTTGAAATGGTGAGGCACCTAGGAGGCGGTCTGGTTGGACTAGTCAAGCAGGTTGAAGCCCTATCACCTCCAAACTGCGTTGTGTGTTGTTTTTATGGAGGTGAGGTCGGGTCTACCAATGGGCAGTCTTCCCAATACGTATAATATGTGTTTATTTGGGATGGTTCCGTAGGGGTGGTGACCTGCAAACCCTTTTTTGGTTTTTTAAAATACAACAATGTTGATAGTGGGGTGGGCAGGTCCGGTGGGCTTGGCCCGCCCCCCCATTTTTAATAATTTTTTTATTTTTCAAACAAAATTGGTCACTTTTTAATTTGCAGAAAATAAGGGTTATTAGAAAAATTAACCATCCTAAAAATTCATGCATCACATTGGATAAATTCCATGTACCGGGTCTTGGTGTATTTTTCACCTCATTAAACTTAGCATCTTCGCCAACTTTGAGCAACAATAACTTGACCTTCACCATATGAACTTAGAATCAAAGGTATTTCTACTTTGATGTTTGAGCTATTATGAGTCCTCTTTTAATTTTGAGCATCTTTAGAGCCACATGGATCATTCCTCCCACTGAGGAGCTTTTGGTCCTCAAAAACCATGAACATAATTTCAAACTATTGTGTACACTTTTCGCACCACAAGTGTCATCATAGGTCACCCTTATTTCTCCTTCAAATTCACGGTCGAATGACAATTTTAGTTTTATATGTAAATTTACAAGTGGATTTAACAAAGTTGGTTTTGTGGCAGAGTCGTTAATGGTGTGAACGGCCGAGGGTTCAAACCCCATCGCACACCACATAGTATATACAGTTTTATAGTCATGTTTTTTTTTACATGTGTTTAGGTCTGTTGGAACTGGTGTCATATATTTCAAAATGTGGAGGCACCCGAGGGGTGATTTGAATGGACCGGATGGACAGGTTCAAGCCTTGCTACCTCCAAATTGCACCATGTGTCGTTTTTATGGAGGTGGGGTTAAGTCAACCAACGCGGGGCTCACTCAATAAATACAATATATTTTTATTTGGTAGCGTTGGAGGGACTGGTGACTCGTCGACCCTTTTTTCGTTTTCTTTTAAAAGATAACAATGTTGTTCGGTGGTGTGGGTGATTTCGGCAGGCCTGGCCCACCCCCATTTTTAATAGCTTTTTTTTAAAACAAGCTTGGTAATTATTTTTTTTTTCTGAAAATAAGGATAATTAGACAAATTAACCATCCTATAAATCTTCCCATCCCGATAAACAAATTATGTTCTACGTGTCTCAGTGAATTTTTCGCTTCTTTAAACTTGTCCGCTTGGCCAAGTTTAGCCAAAACATTGATGAGAAATCACTTGACCAGAGGGGATCAGATTTGAGCATTGATCACATGGTGGAATCAGGGCCACGAGCACTATGATTTTGTCCTAGTTTGGGATAAATCCAACCACTTTGATTTTTGAGCTATTATGAGTCCTATTTGACCTCTGAGCATCTCTAGATTCACCTGGATTAGTACTCTTTTGAGATCGCTATTCAATCTCTTGATGTCAAAAATCCTAACAAAGATCAATATTTGATTATCTCAATAAATTGTTTCCTTTTCTTGAACATTGGCCTCATTTTTTTTAATGGTATCTAACCTCTCAACATTAAGAGAAATTGTCTTCCTAATTATAGTTTTGACTGAGATATGGATTTTCTCTCTCAAACACAAAACCAAGTGAAGATTTGATTCATTTTAGATGTTATAATCACCTAAGAAATGACCATGCTCTAGTTGCTTGCTACGAATATCAAACATCTCTAGGAAATATGTATGATCTCATGTCAAATATTTTCCTTGATCTTATCAATGTTGTTTGATCTCTCTAGCTCAAAATTATGATTTTGCTACTCAAAATATCAATAAATATTTTTATCCCACCTATAATATGAAGTGGAAAATGACACATACAATGATTTTGTATAATTAATCAATTAAAGCGCATCCACCCTCCAATTTATTTCCAAAAAAATTTAGTGTTGAATGTTGACTTTCAAATTGTTAATCATGCTAGGACTCACTACGTTCAGAGTTATAGTATTTCCAATGAATTAATTCCCTAACTCTTTGTATAAAGTTTCTTCACAAATATCTAGCTATTAGCATCTGATGAGAAGAGACAAACGTAATCTAAACAAAAAAAAATGGTATATTAAAATCAAACAATATTTGAAATAAATAAATCTAGACAAGTAAAAAATAATGTCTCCTTCTCTATCCCTAGGACTGCAAATAAACTTCTATTCGAATTCCATGTTTGAAGGTAAATTGAAAAAAAGGTGTGACAATATACAAACTTCCAAAAGATATTAATTTCATGGAAACTAATTAACATACATTTTAGTGAAAACTCCTCCTTGAGGCTCTTTCAAACACAATGAAAATTAAAATTGGTTCCATCGTGTAAGGTATACTAATTGATGCATTTTTATTAGTTTTTATTAGTTTTGAATTTTCGATCATGCATAACCAAATTTCTAATTCTGTAAGCATTTCATCTATCCCAAAATTTTCGTGAAAACTAATTTACGGATATTTTACCGAAAAAATCCGACTCTTTGGGCTATTTAAAACAACGAAAAATTAAAATAAGTACCATAGGGTAAGAAATACTAAGGGGATTTATTTTATTTCTTTTTATTTCTTTTGAATTTCTAATTGGGCATAACTGAAGGGTTAAACATGTAATCATTTCTTCTATTTTTAGAGAAAATTTATTTTGTTCATGTTTTGAAGAAAGAACATAGACTAGTGAGGAAAACACCTCAAAAGTTAAAAAGAACCTAAAAGAATAAAATAAGGGATGCACCTAAGATGAATTCTAGGAACTAATTGTGAGGACAACACAAATACCTTGTAAGTAAAAACAGTTGAGACAAAAGAGAATAGATTCTCTTCAACTTACTATTAAACTATATGGTGAAATGATTGAAGAGATAATACACAAAGGATATACCAAGTATGGAACTCTTATTTTCACAAAATGAGATAAAAAATTATCATTATGCTTCAATGCAACACATTAACTGTTGAACATGAAAACATAATAAAATTCCACAAGAATTATTCCAGGTTGCCATGGAAAAGAAATATGTAGTCATGATATAGAAATTTTTGTTACAAGTAATCAATGATCAAAGATAAAATTTGAACCAACTTATAACATTATCTAGAAAATTATTTGTAATATATCATGACTCAGTATGGTGGAGTATGAACCTAAAATCATTGCATGCAACACTATTTTTTACCATGATTCTTTATAAGGGAAATCATCAATTATTGAAAGATTTTTCCTCGGGATAATAATGCAGGTTAGTTATTTGTTTTCATTCAAAATTTCATACTCCAACTAGCATTTCGAATAAATGAATACCCCAATAAAAGGGAAAATACTAACAAACAAGACATATTCACCACCATCCAACATGTTCACGCATAGATAGGACTTTCCAGTACCAAAATCATATCATATACACAACATATACCGAGACAAACAATCTTCATATAACCAACTAACCTCATTTCCATAACATCAACTCCTAGAGTTGTATCACAGTAGTTTTCATGAATGATAAAAAGAAAAATGATCATCTCTGGAGCCACCTAGATCATTCTACCCCACTGAGGTGTTTTCGGTCCTCCAAAATCATGAACATAATCTGAAACTGTTTCGTATATTGTTTGCACCATAAGTGTCCTGACAGTTCACCCTTGCTTCTCCTTCACTTCCAATGTCAAATGGAAAGTTCATGTCTATATGTAAGTTTACGAGTGGATTAAACAAAGCTGGTTGTTTAGCCTAACATTGGAAGAGTTGTTAATGGTGGGAATGGTCGGGGGTTCAAAAACCTGCCTCAGCCCACATAGTAAATATAATTTTGTAGTTGTGTTGTTTTTTTTACGTGTGGTTGGGTCTGCTGTAACTTGCGTCATATATTTTGAAATGTGGACGCACCCAGGAGGTGGTTTGGTGGGACACTCTGGGAAGGTTCAAGTTGTACTACCTCCAAACTATGCCATGTGTCATTTTTATGGAGCTTGAGTCGAGTTAACCAGTGCGTGGATCACCCAATACATATAATATGTTTTTATTTGGTGGGGTTCGGCGTGAGTGGTGACCTGCCGACCCTTTTTTGGTTTGTTTTTTAAATATAAAAATGTTGTTCAGTGGGGTGGGTGGTGGGTGGTTCTGGCGAGCCTAAACCACCCCCCATTTTTAATTTTTTTTTGTTTTTTAAACAAACCTGTTCTTTTTTTAATTTGCTGAAAATAAGGGTAATTAGATAAATTAACCATCCTAGAAATTTTCCCATCCCGATAGACAGATTTTGTTCACTGGGTCTCAGTGAATTTGTGACCTTGTTAAACATGGAAACTTGGCCATGTTTGGCCAATACATTGATGAGCAATAACTTGACTATACGAAATTGGATTGGAGAGTTGTTCACACCATTGGAATCGGGGTGACGAGAAATACGGTCTTGTGCTCGTTCGGGAGAAATGTGGCCAATTTGAATTTTGAGCTATTATGTGTCCTCTTTTAGTTATGAGCAACTTTGTAGCCACCTGGATTAGTACTCTTGCAAGATCACTATTCAATCTCTTGATGTGCCACTTTCTAACAAAGATCCATCTTTTATGATCTCAAGAAAATGTTTTCTTGTCTTAAACTTTGGCCTCAACTTTGTTAATGGTGTCTAACGTCTCAAACTTAAGAGTAATTTCCTTCTTAACTATAGTTTTGACTGAGATATGGATTTTATCCCTCAAACACAAAATCAAGTGAAGACTTGATTCATTTTAGATGTTATAATCACCTAAGAAACAACAATGGTCTAGTTTCTTTCTAGAAATATCAAACATCTCTAGGAGAGATATATGCCCTCATGTCAAATATTTTCCTTGATATTATCAATGGTTTCTGAGCTCTCTAACTCAAAATTATAATTTCTCTACTAAAAATCTCAATAAATCTTGGTATCCCACCTCTAATCTTAGGTATAAAATTAGACATATAATGATTTTGTATAATTAATCAATTAAAGCCCATCCACACTCCAATTACTTTCCAACAAATTTTAGTGTTGAATCTTGACTTTCACATTGTCAATCATGCTAGCACTCATTTCATTTAGAGTAGTAGTATTTCGAATGAATTAATTCCCTAACTCTTTGTAGAAAATGTCTTTACAAATATCTAGTTGTTAGCATCTAATGTGAAGAAACAAACATAATCTAAACAAAAAAATGATATATGAAAGTAAAAAATATTTGCAATAAAGAAATCTAGACAAGTGATAAAGTTTCCTTCTCTACCCCTCAAACTATAAATTCAGTTCCAATACCATGTTTGAAGGTAAATTAAAAAATAAAAGGTGTGACAATCTACAAAATTCCAAAAGATATTAAGTTCATGGAATCTAATTCACATATATTTTACTAAAAACTCCTCCTCAAGGTTTGTTCAAACACAGTAAAAATCAATATTTGTACCATCGAGTAAGGGATACTAATATACATCTTTTTATTAGTGTTTTTTAGGTTTGAATTTTCCATCATGCATTGCCAAAGTGCTCAATGTGTAACCATTTCATGTATTGCAAAAATTTCATGAAAACTAATTTAGGGATATTTTACCAAAAAAATTGACTCTTTGGGCTATTTTGAACAACTAAAAATTAAATAAGTACTGCAGGGTAAGACATACTAAAGTAGGTGTATTTTTTTATCACCTTTTTTTTGTTTTAATTTCCGACTGGGCATAATTGAAGGGTTAAACATGTAATCGTTTCTTTTCTTTTCAGAGAAAATTTATTTTGTTCATGTTTTCAAGAAATAGCATAGACTTCTAAGGAAAACACCTCAAAATTTAAAAAGAACCTAAAAGAAGAAAATAAGGGATGCACCTAAGATGAATTCTAGGAACTAATTGTGAGGAGAATTCAAATACCGTATAAGTAGAAGTATTTGTGACAAATTAGAATAGATTTTGTTCAACTCAATGCCAAATTGGATGATGAAATGATCAGAGAAATAGTACACAAAGGATATAACAAGTATGAAACTCTCGCTTTCACAAAAGAGATAGCAATTTATCATTATGCTTCAATGCAACACTTTAACTATTGAACATGACAACATAATAAAATTCCACAAGAATTATTCCAAGCTACCATGGAAGGGAAACATGTAGTCATGATATAGAAATTTTCTTTACAAGTAATCAACGATCAATGGTAAAAGTTGAACCAACTTATAACATTATGCCTCAATCTTGTAGAGTATCAACCCAATAACATTGCATGAAACATTATTTGTTACCATGATTCTTTATAAGGGAAATCATCAATTATTTAAATTTGTTTCTCCGAGCTAATAATGTAGCTTAGTTGTTTGTTTTCATTCAAAATTGCATACTCCATCTAGCATTTTGAATAAATGAATCCCCCCAAAAAGGAAAAAATACTAACAAGGAAGACATCTTCACCACCATCCAACATGTTCACACATACATAGGACTTGACAGTACCAAAATCATATCATATCCACAATATATACCGAAATAAACAACTTTCCTATAAAAAACTGAGCTCATTTCCTTAACATCAACTCCTAGAGTTGTACCACAATAGTTTTGATGAATGTTAAAAAGAAAGTGCAATCAATATAAATCAATATGATTTTAATTTAAGGACTTGTAATGTTGATGGTGAAATACATACTTTCAGAAAACTATTAAGCAGATAATTGAGATCAAATAAAAATATTTGTAGGAAAAAAAATCACAAGTTTCAAGAAGCCATATAAAATTAGGACATTGAGAACAATATCCATGAGAAAGAGGGAAAGATATAAAACCTTGGCGATTAAAATGTGTTCAAGTAGTCTACAGTTTGCACATCTTGTTAGGAAATTAAACATAGGAAAATGTTTCTGATTGGGCTAACTATAGAAGTTAAAGATTAGTGATAGTTGAGAAATGTAAATACTAAATAATATTTCACTAAAAATATATAGACTTGTTGTTGACATAAATTGGTTAAACAAATTTCCAACCACCTAAGTGCCTCATATGCCACTAAATCTACATTAGGTTTCATAAACAATATTAAATTACATTTCTAAAAGAACGTAGGAAGTTTCTTTCCTAGAAAAGTAAAATGGACAACAATTCTATTCCAATAATGGATAGAAAAGGTTTATGGAAGGCACAAAAGGAAAAAGAGGCTCAAAATAATTATGACAACTAGAAAAATTGATATGATGAGTATATAGGTGGAGATATAAGCAAAGCACAATAATTGATTCATATGAGAAAATATTTAAAGTGAACAACAAAAAAGATCAATAAACCAAATTGAGTAGTGGAATTTATAACTAATGACCTTTTAAAATAAATATAAAACAAAAATGGAAAGAATATAAACCAACTTCTATATCACTAGCACTAATAAGATCCTTATTCTTCTCGAGAACATCTTTTCTTCTAATATTTGTGACAATGGTGCCAACCTCATTAAATGTAGTATTTACACCATTATTAAGGCTAATAAACTTTCCTTTACTTATAGGAGGTTCCCTTACTTTTCAAGAAATATCAACCAACGATTATTCTTCTATGGAACATCTTTGATTCTACTATTTGTGACAATGGTTCCAACATCATTAAATGTATTTCTACACCATTATTAAGGTGAATAATATTTCCCTTACTGATAGAAGTTTCGCTTACTTATAAAGAAACATAAACATGTACTGATATGGGGGAATTACATCCTTATTTAAAATATGTTCCTTATCATTGTCAATTATTTCTAACTCTCAAGTTCTAGTGATTGAGAAAAAATTTCATATCACCACCCACAAAAAGAACTAAGGGCTGACTCGATTCCTTTATACTGAACTTGTAAAAGTCACATCTCAAGGTTTATTATCCCAACAAATATCAACATTTTCTAATCTAGATAAATTCCTTCTTTATATTGAATTTTAGCATTCAAATTAGAGCTCTTAACATCGACTATAATAGTATTATAAGCCAACAACTTCAGAAAGATCTACATATTACTTTGGAGATGAAGGATAAGAAAAAGGGTACGTTCATCTAAATATTATAATTAACTAGTACATTTCTACCATCTTCAGGCTCGTGTCTATCGAAAATCAACCATTGATGATTTGGAGGAATTCCTTGTATTGAATTTTAGCCTTGGCATTATTGAAAATATTTTAGCTATCAAGTTCAGAAGCAATTTTCATCCCAGGTAGTTTTATGAGATCTCAATTCCACCTCTGAAATAGAGAACCAATTATATTTAATTATGATTTTTAAGATCTCCATGATTTTTTTAGTCCCGGTAATGTGAAATATATCACGAAGTAAGTGTTGTGATGTTCATCTGAGTTTACTAGCCATTCTATTTATAACCACACTAATTCCTGTTATGATCGAAGACCTTGCCCATTTTTTTTGTGGCGATACTAATTCCTATCAAAATCGAAGACCATGCCTTCATTGTAAAGATTCATTAATACGTGGGCACACACATTTTCACTTGGCTTATTTAAAACTTATTAAGATTGTTTAGAAAATTTTCCAAGTTGTTATCCTACATACATATTAAAATAATAATAAAAATAATATTAGTATGTAATAAATTTCATATAACTATTAGATAAAAATAAAAACAAATAACATAATATGATATGCAGGTCAAAGTATCGAGTCCTAAAGCTTTTCAACACCCTGTTTCGAGCATGATAAAATGTAAATAAAATATTAAAATGAAATTTAAATCCACACACTACAAATCCCTAATAACATGACTAACCAAATTTAATAAATAGAAAACTGTAAAACCATGAATTGAAGCCCTCTTGGAAATATGTAGATTTGAAGGGAAAAAAAAAGCAAGAAATAATGGAAATAACCACACAAAAAAAAGCATCCGCCACAAAAAAAATTCAACCCAACCTATTTTCAAAGAGGCATGGTTTCAATTAAAATTTGAAAAAAAAACATAACTCTCAATTTGAAGAAAAAGAAAAGAAAGAATTACTGGAAAGAACGATAAAAAGAAAAAATGATCTGCCACCAAAACAGCATAACCCAACATATTTTCAAAGAGTCGCGATTTCAATTTGAAATAAAAAAAGGTATCAAGTCTCATTTGAAGAGAGAGCAGGTATTTTATATACAATTCCAGAGGAGGTAGAGGTGTTAAGACAAACTCTTGTAGCCATTGAGCGAAGTTGGGAAATCCCTATATATACATATTGATTCTTATCACTTTTCCAACATCCTCTTCCTCCTTTGTCCATATCTTGTCTTGTAATGCTTTTGTGTTTGGTGGTCTATGTGTTTTGAGTTTGGGTATCTCTATGTCTAGGTCTATGTCGAGTTTTTGTTTGACTCGGTCATGGTTGTGTGGGTTACAGGAGGAGGAGGGGGATGGCAAGAGAAGGGAAGGGTAGTTGAGTTTCTTAGCAGTTGTTTGGGCTCATAGAGATCAATTATCTCTCAGGATTGGTCTGGATTAAATTCTATTTAATTTCAATGTTTCTGCTCATCTCTGCTCTGTTGCGAGAAATAATTCCATTTCATAATCTTGTACATTTGTTCAGGGAAATGAAGGAAATAAGGAAATAGGTGGTTGATGTTGTATTTGTTCAAATCCTACCTCATTGAACTCAATGACCTACCTGAAGAAATGAAATTGAATCCCAATTTGAGGTATGTAGAGATGGTGTTATATCTGTATCACTCCTTTCGATTAGTTTAAGGCTCCACTGCCACCTCCATAAATTCTATTAGATTTAATTTTCTCTTCATTGCTTCAATCAACCTTCTTGGTAATTTCTATTACATGTAATTTTTTATTCATCGCCTCAATTAGTTTTTCTTCATCTCTTCAATCGATCTCTAGCTCTAGCTCCATCGATTTATCTCCTCTAAATTCCAGCATCACCAACTTTTTGAATCACTTCCCATAGCTCTATATTTGTATTTAGTCTAGTGCGTATTAGTTTAGTTTGTGGTTTTCCTGTATAACATATTCTTTATTAGTTTAACCCATGGTTGTTTAGGACATAACTTGTTTTGTATTGTGTTCTTTGTTTGTTTAACCTGTGGGGTTTTCTCCTTTTGGGTATAACACATTGTATATTTTGTATTGATTCAACCTAAGAGATTTGGCTTTAATAGTTTATTGTGTTGTGTGTATCAGCCATGGATTTAAGGCTATGTTTCCTGCTATTGTGTCATGTGCATAAGCCACACCAATCATGGATTTAGATCTATGTTTCCTCCAAAATAATTTGTTATACCCTTGTGCCGTGTCCATAATCCCTGAATTTACGGCTCTCTTTTCTCAACAATAATTTTACCCTTAATGGGCTTTGTTTCCTTCGCAATAATTTTACCCTGATGTTTTCACCATACCATTCCATTTCTATTACATTTAATTTTTCATTCATTGCTTCAAGCCACACATGTAAAGTGTGTCTTCTTTCACTATAACATGCTATGTATTGTGCATCATGTGTTATTTTAACCTCAGACTTTTTAATATTTCTTGCTATGTATAAGTTTAATCTGTGGATTTTTCTATATATAACCTACTTTGTATGGTGTTATGTGCCACTGTAATCCATGGTTCTTAACCCTTATATTTTTATCAGTAACCAATTAAAACCCACCCTAAAACATTGTTAACATGTGAATTAAATGCCAAACACACCAATGAACTTATTGGCTCAACCTCATTAAAACTTCGTCCACTTCTATCATCTTACAATTACCCTGTTTATTAAATTTTCAAATTAATATATGATATACATTTTCAAAGTCATTATAATATGTACAACTTTGTGAATTTCTCTTTCTTATCACTGCTTTATACTACTTTTAAATTAATAATATTCCAACTCATCTCTTTCGTGTCGATTAGGAATTCTTTGTTATATAGCTTGCCCTCTTTCGCTTCAATCCTATTACATTACATCCTTCGCCTTCTTCGGTGACTCAACACCCCATTAAGTCGGGAATGGTTTAGTCTAGTATTAGCTAGTCCCTCTACCATTTCTACAAATTTATCTCCCTCCAGTATTAGTTATGCCCTATACCATTCGTGCTAATTTTCTAAGAGATAGTCAAAGCGAGATATATTTTTTTGTTAGTGTGCTACTTTAATCCATGGTTCTTAATACTTATAATTTTTACATTGTAACTAAATAAAACCATGAAGCAATTTTAACATGTCAATTAAACCCACAAATGAATTTATTGGCTCAACCTCAAAGTAGGTTGTTTGGCCTAACGATCGAAAAGTTGTTAATGATGCAAGCGGTCGATGGTTGAAACACCAGCGCCCACAACATAGTATATACAGTTTTGCAGTCATATTTTTTTAGGGAACGTGGTTGGGTTTGTTGGAGCAACCATAATATATTTTGAAATCTGGAGGTGCCTGGAAGGTGGGTTAGCTAGACAAGGCCAACGATTTTTATGGAGGTGGGGTCGAGTCTGTCTGTGGACAGCTTGCCCAATACATATAATATGTGTTTATTTGGTGGGTTTTGGTGAGGCTGCTGAACCACCGACCCTTTTTGGGTTTTTTAAAATATAGCAATGTTTTTTGGTGTAGTGGGTGGTTTCGATGAGCCCGATCCCCCCTATTTTTGATATATTATTTTATTTTTTAAATAAAATTGATCACTTTTGAATTTGTTGAAAACAATGGTGATTAGAAAGATTAACCATCTTATAAATTCACCCGTCATGGTGGATGGATTGAGTGCGCCGGGACTTGGTGAATTTGTTTCCTCATTAAACTTAACAACTTCACTAAGTTTGACCAAAATTTTGACCAGAAATAACTTGACCTTGACCATACGAACTCAGGTTTGAGTGTTGTTCCCTTCATTGGAATCAAGGCAATGAGCACTACGACCTGGTCCTAGTTTGGGAGAAACCTAACCACTTTTATTTTTGAGCTATTCTTAGTCCTTTTTTAGTTTTGAGTGTCTCTAGAGCCATCTCAATCATTCTTCCCCACTAAGGAGCTTTTGGTCCTCTAAAATAATGAACATAATTTGGAACTGTTGTGTACATTGTCTACACCACAAGTGTCCTGACATGCCACCATTCCTTCTCGTTCATGGTTACCATTGAATGGTAAGTTTAGGTTTATGTAAGCTGAAGAGTGGATTAAAAAAAGTTGGTCATCTAGCCTAATTGTGGGAGAGTGATTAATTGTGGGAATGGTCGGGGGTTTAAACCACGCTACACACCACATAGTATATACAATTTTTCAATCATTTTTATTTTGCATGTGGCAAGGTCCATTGGAATTGGAATCATATATTTTGAAATGTGGAGGCACCTAGGGCATGAGCCTGGCAGACCGACTGGGTGGGTTCAAGCCCCACCACCTCCAAACTGTGATATGTGTCATTTTTATGGAGGTGAAGTCGAGTCCACCACCGTGTAGCCCACCCAATACATATAATATCTTTTCATTTGGTGGAGTTCGATGGGAGTGGTGACCGACCAACCTATTTTTTGTTATTTTTTAAATACAACAATTTTGTTCAATGGCATTAGCATTTCTGGAAAGCCTGACCTACCCCCCATTTTTAATAGTTTTATGGTTTTTAAACAAACTTGGTTATTTTTTAATTTTTTGAAAATAAGGGTAACTAGACAAATTAACCATCCTACAAATTTTTCTGTCCTGGTAGATGGATTTCATTCACTGAGTCTCAGTGAATTTTTCACCTTATTAAACTTGGCCACTTGGATAATTTTTGCCAAAACATTACGAAGCAATAACTTGACCAGAAAAACTGAGATTGGAGTGTTGTTCACACCATTGGAATTAGGACAACAAGCACTGCAATCTTGTTCTGGTTTGGGAGAAATCTTACCACTTTGATTTTTGAGCTATTATGAGTCCTCTTTGACTTTTGATCATCTTTTGGGCCACCTAAATCAGTACTCTTGTGAGATCACTACTCAATCTCTTGACGTGCTACATTCTAACAAATATCAATCTCTAATGTCTCAAGAAAATGTTTCCATGTCTTGAAATTTGGCCTCAACTTTGTTAATGGTATCTAACCTCTTAACATTAAGAGAAATTGTCTTCCTACTTATAGCTTTGACCGAGATATGGATTTTATCTCTCAAACACAAAACGAAGTGAAGATTTGATTCATTTTAGATGTTATAATCATCTAAGAAACAACCATGCTCTAGTTTCTTGCTAGAAATATCAAACATCTATAGGAAAGATGTTATCCCTCATGTAAAATATTTTCCTTCATCTTATCAATGACGTCTGATCTTTCTACCTCAAAATTATGATGTTGCTACTCAAAATATCAATAAATATTTTTATCCTTCCTCTAATATGAGGTGGAAAATGACACATACAATTATTTTTTATGATTAATCAATTAAATCATATCCACCATCCAATTTATTTGCAACAAATTTTAGTGTTGAATCTTGACTTTCACATTGTCAATCATGTTAGGACTCACTGCATTTAGAATTATAGTATTTCCAACGAATTAATTCCCTAACTCTTTGTAGAAAATTTCTTCACAGATATCTAGTTATTAGAATCTAATGAGAAGAAACAAACACAATCTAAAAAAAACAATGGTACATGAAATTCAAACAATATTTCAAATAAATAAATCTGGACAAGTAAAAGATAATGTTTCCTTCTCTATCCCTAGAACTACAAATAAAATTATATTCCAATACCATGTTTGAAGCTAAATTAAGAAAAAAGGTGTGACAATCTACAAACTTCCAAAAGATATTAATTTCATGGAAACTAATTCACAGACATTTTATTGAACACTACCCCTCGAGGCTCTTTCAAACACAGTGAAAATTAAAATTGGTTCCATCAAGTAAGGGATACTAATTTATGCATTTTTATTAATTTCTCTTAGGTTTGAATTTTCGATCATGCATAACCAAATTTATAAATATGTAACCATTTCATGTATTGCAAATTTTCACGAAAACCAATTTAGGGATATTTTACCAAAAAAAGCTGACTCTTTGGGCTATTTCAAACAACTAAAAATGAAAATAGGTACCATAAGATAAGACATACTAAGGTGGATTTTATTATTTCTTTTTTCTTGTTTTGAATTTCCCATTGGGCATAATTGAAGGGTTAAATATGTAATCATTTCTTCTATTTCCAGAGGAGATTTATTTTCTTCGTTTTTTGAAGAAAGAACATAGACTTGTAAGGAAAACACCTCAAAAGTTAGAAAAAACCTAAAAGAAGAAAATAAGGGATGCACCTACGATGAGTGATAGGAATTGATTGTGAGGATAACACAAATACCTTGTAAGTAAAAGTAGTTGTGACAAATTAGAATAGAGTCTCTTCAACTCACTGTTAAATTGGATGGTGAAATGATTGAAGAAATATTACGCAAAGGATATACCAAGTATGAAACTATTTTTTTCACAAAATGAGATAAAAAATTATCATTATGCTTCAATGCAAGACATTAACTATTGAACATGAAAAAATAATAAAATTCCACAAGAATTATTTCAGGTTGCTATGAAAGGAAAATATGTAGTCATGATATAGAAAATTTTCTTACAAGTAATGAACAATCAAAGCTAAAATTTGAACCAACTTATAACATTATCTAGAAAAATATTTGTAATCTATCATGCCCCAATATGGTAGAGTATCAACCTAAGAGAATTTCATGCAACACTATTTGTTACCATGATTCTTTATAAGGGAAATCATCAATTATTGGAAGATGTTTCCTTGGGATAATAATGTTGCTTAGTTATTTGTTTTGGATCAAAATTTCATACTCTAACTAGCATTTAGAATAAATGAATACCTCAATAAAAGGGAACATACTAACAAACAATACATGTTCACCACAATCCAAGATGTTCACGCATACATAGGACTTTCTTGTACCAAAATCATATCATATACGCAATATATACCGAGACAAACAATCTTCCTATAATCAACTGACCTCATTTCCATAAAATCTTTTGGAAATACTAAGGCGGGGGGGTGGGCAAGGTGAATCAATATTTCTTTTTAATTGTTCTTTTTATCACCAAAACATTTATATAAGGAACACAGAAATAGATAGCTAAAGTAAATGCTTTTATTAACACAAACAATGTAATGAAATAGATACAATATATAATTGGTTGCAATCAGTTTCCAAGCACCAAATTGGACTTTTGTGAGGCTCCAACCTCCAGAGCACCAACTCTATTTTTCCAAGGAAACAGTCCTAGACTTAGCAGCACCAACTCCCAACGATTCCAACTCTTTCAATTTTGAGGCTCCAACTCCACGAGCTCCAACCCTTTATGATCAACTGTTATAAATTGTTTTGTTGTAGTTCTCTACTCCCAAGCCAGATGAGCTTATGCTTCACTCTTGTTGTCCTGCTTCTCCTGCCTCCGCCTGAACTTCGGCTTTCTCTAGCTCTTCTTATTTACAGAAGCAGTACTTTCCTTGTTTTTCTCGTTTTATGTATTCATGATGCCTCTGACTGTTCATTTCCACTTTCCATTAGCTCTTAGGCTTCCTCAATGCTCGCTTTGGCTTCCTTTGTGCTTGCTTACCTCTTCACCTTCCCAAGTCGCTTTGGCTTCCTGTACGCTGGCTTGTTCTTCGGTTTCCTGACTCTTCATGTTACTTTGGCTTCCTCTGTATCTTTGAGTTCACCAACACTCTAGGGACACGTAAATTCGTAAGAGAGGACCAAAAATACATAGAGCAAAGCATGTTGCATATTAAAACTATAACATCACTCCTTTTACAATAATAATAATAGCATACACAAGACTTTATTATTTAGGGAGAGATTTCATTGGAGAGATAGTACCAACAAGGAGGCCCCACATGCCACGTCACCATCACAATCGCAATTGGTATTATTGAAGTCTACTGAACTATCGAAACCATTATTTATGAATTTTGGCCTTCAAAAACCTCGGGCAATACATTTTTGAAATACACAGGAATATACAAGAAAACCTTACCAAAATTTTAAAGGGCGGACTTCAAAAACATTATACCTACATCTATAACTACATCAGGTCCATTCTTCCATAATGTTATTACAATCAGCAATCGCGGCTTTCGAAG
The DNA here is from genome assembly GCA_031772625.1 of Pinus tabuliformis. Lineage (NCBI taxonomy): Eukaryota > Viridiplantae > Streptophyta > Pinopsida > Pinales > Pinaceae > Pinus > Pinus tabuliformis. Next base: position 1,021,896,196 of record CM062804.1, read on the forward strand.
GTCCTTTATACGTTGAGCCCATGACATCGCCAATGACCGATGGTTGATTCTTCTGTGGGTGTAATATGATAATAAGCCAAATTGTAATGTTGCATCGAGTCCGCAACATATATCACAATTGGCACTTTCAGGGGTGACACTTCTTTGTATTATTGCAATGGGCGGATGTGATATAACATTAAACCATTGCATAATGTTGCAGCGGGTCCGCAACCTATCGCAGTTGTATGATATATATATATATATATATATATATATATATATATATATATATATATATATATATATATATATATATATCGCACTTCACATGTTGTAATGTGGTGAGGCTTAAGGCACACATATATGAAATACACTTAAAACCATGCTTTGACACCCATGGCGGACTTCACCTCTTTACACACCTGAACATATATGTTTCGTTGGGTCCGCACATATATATCATTTTTGGGTAGTATTGCCTTTGATAGTGTATATTGCATATATGTATATGTTTTTGCCTCCGATAGTGTATATAGCATATATGTATATATTTACACCTTCGATAGTGTATATAGTATATATGTATATGTTTGCACCTCCGATAGTGTATATAGCATATATACAAGTTTTCTGCCTCCTTTAACTATTCCGCCTCCTATAACTCTTTTGATAGTCCTTCTTTGGGTTCCATTGCTCCTGATACTCCCGATATGCCTCCGATAGCTCTGTTTTGCTCCTCTGATGGCTCTGTTTTCTCCTCCGATAGCTCTATTTTCTCCTCTCTATTTTGCTGCTCCGGTAGCTCTATATTTGCTACCTCTGATATGCGTTGTTTTGCATCCTTTGGCTCCTCCAATATTACCATATTGACATCAATGATAAACTATGTCAATAATATCCCCGTTTCTTATTGATGGCAATATTCTTCTTCTCTCCCCCTGTGATATCAATGGCACAGGAATGCATAGGGACTCCCTCTTTTGAACTGCTCCCCCTGTAGAAATTCTCCCCCTGTCTTGCAAAATCTTTATGAATGAACTTGAGTGATGGTAAAGAGATAACCCCCATCTTTTGACAGAGATGTTCAAATGTTTCTCGAGGAAGAGGTTTTGTGAAAATATCAACTATCTATTCCTTGGTCTTGATATATTCCAAGATGATGTTTTTTTCAGCTACTTGTTCATGAAGGAAATGATACTTGATTGGTATGTGTTTGGTCTTTGAGTGCATTACTGCATTTTTGCTGAGACTGTTAGCACTTGTGTTATCACAATAGATGGTAACTGGTTGATATGTACCTATGTTGACATCGTTTAGAGGTTCCTTCATGCATAGTATTTGAGTACAACAGTCTACAACAGCTATATACTCAGCTTTGGCTGTGGATAATGATATAGATGTCTATTTTTTGCTAAGCCAAGATACTAAATAGTCTCCTAGGAAGAATGCATTTCCACTTGTACTTTTTCATCTACACTTCTAGCCCAATCAGCATCGGTGTATGCAGTTACAGTCAGTGTTGAGCTCTTACGGTACCAAAGACCAAAATAAGGAGTTCCTTTCAGATATCTGAGAATTCTTTTTACAGCTAACAAATGTGATTGTTTGGGAGCAGATTGAAATCTTCCCACTATTCCTACTGCCTGCATTATGTTGGGTCTCATAGCAGTTAAGTACAAAAGGGCTCGAATTATTGACCTATAACTAGTTGCATCTACTAGAGGGGCGTCATCATTTTTGTTCAATTTGCAGTTTGTGCTCATAGGTGTGCTCATGGGTGCATAGTCTTCCATTCCATATCTTTTAAGCATGTCTCTAAGATATTTGGCTTGAGTTATAAATAATATTTCTCTAGTTTGAGATACTTGTAGTCCAAGGAAGTGAGATAACTCTCCTATCATTGACATTTCAAACTTTTTTAACATGTTAGAGAAAATTCATGGCTCATCTCATCATTATTTCTAGCAAAAATCACATCATCAACATAAACAAGTGTGACTAGTAACTTACCTTCATCCATCTTGATATAGAGATTACTTCCTCCCACTCCCTTATTGAAGCCTTTTTGTTGTAGATAGTGATCCAATCTTGCATACCAAGCTTTGGGAGCTTGTTTCAACCAATATAATGTGTTTTTCAACTTACAGACTAAGTCTTTTCCTTCTGTTAGATCAAACCCTTCTGGTTGCTCCATGTAGACTTCTTCCTTGAGTTCCCCATTCAGAAATGTTGATTTTACATCAATTTGATATATTTTGAATCCCTTTGAGCAAGCAAATGCCAAGAACATCCTAATAGCTTCCATACGAGCTACTGGTGAAAATGTTTATTCAATGTCAATTCCTTCAATTTGTGAATAGCCTTTACAAACAAGCCTTGCCTTGTTTCTGATGATTTGTCCATCTACATTCATTTGCTTTTTGAATACCCACTTGGTTCCTATAATGTTTTTCTCCTTTGGATGAGGTACCAGCTCCCATGTCTCATTCTTCTCAATTTGGGACATTTCTTCTTCCATGGCTTTTACCCAATGAGGATCCTTACTTTCTTGAATATATGTTTTTGGTTCTATCATGGATAGAAGAGAAAAATCATTTTTCTTTGGTGTATTTATCATCCTTCTTCGGGTTTGCATCCCTTCAACTCTATTGCTAATAATATACTCTTCTGGATGATATTTCTAGAGAAACTTCATATTTGAAGATGTAAGAGGTGGTGCTTTCTCCTCTTCTTCTTCTTCCCGATCTATTTCTTGTTTTTCTGGTTCTTATTATTCAATGAAAGGATCAACTTCGTGTTCTTCTATTTCTTCTTCTGGAAGGTCTTCATCAATATTTACATCAATGCTTTCCACTACATTCCTTAGTCGATTATTGTAGAAATTGTAGGCTTTGCTCCATGTAGAGTATCCAAGGAAGATCCCTTCATCAACCTGAGAATCAAACTCTCCTGGTGAGCCATCATTGATTTTTATGAGGCACTTGCTTCCAAAGATCTTGAAGTACTTTACTTAGGCAAGTCTTCATTTCCATAGTTTATAAGGAGTTTTCTCGCTAATTGGTCTTAATTGAGTTTGATTCAGGGTATAGACAGTTGTCCTAATTGCTTCTCTCCAGAATTTTGGCTACAAATCTACTACTAATAGCATTGTTCTTTCCATTTCTTGAACTGTTATGTTTCTTCTTTCAACTACCCTATTTTGCTGAGGTGTTCTGGCAGCGAAAAATTCTCTTTTAATTCCATGTGTTTTGCAGAATTCTTTAAATTATTTTGATGTGAATTCTCCACCTCTACCTATTCTGAGGCACTTAATATTTGAGTCCTTTTCATTTTCTACTAGATCTTTAAGATTCTTAAACCACTCAAATGCTTCAGATTATTATTTGATCAAATATATCCACATCATTCTACTATAGTCATCAACAAATAAAACAAAGTACCTTTCTCCTTGGAGTGCCTAATTTTTATTTGGTCCACATAAATCAGCATGAATGATCTCCAAAGGCTTTGATGTAGAGAACTCCTTGGTCCTGTGGCTGGTTCTAGTTTTCTTTCCATTTTGAGATGGACCACATACTCCTTGATTTGGTTCGAATAGCTTTGGGATGTCTCGTACAACTTTAGTCTTGCTGATATTGATCAAGTTCTTGAAGCTTATATGTCTAGGATGCTTGTGCCATAGCCAAATTTTATTTGTTTGACTTAAGTATCATTTATCTTCTTGAATCTTGTTTAGAATGTAAATGTTGTCTGGAGTTCTAACCCCTTTTGCCACAAGTTCCCCTGAGGAAGGGTTCCTTATTTCACAATCTTTGGTGCTAAAGATAATATTATGTCCTTGATCACAAATTTGGCTAACACTCAGGAGGTTGTGTTTGAGCCCGTTTACTAGCAGAGCATTCTGGGCTTTTCCTTTTCCATGGATAAGATTAACAGTTCCCTTTCCAACAATTCTGGCATATCCACTTCCAAAGGATACATTTCCTTCCTTTTCACTCAATGAGACAAACTTCCTTTTGTCCCCTGTCATGTGCCTAACACACCCACTATCCACAAACCAATGATTTTCATTATTTTACACATATAGAGTCAAGCCACATTTATCCATGTTGGGATTTTCACTACTTTCTTTTCCTCTTTTGAGTGGGCAATTTTGTTCATAGTGTCCATTATTGTAGAATAATGAGAAAATCAGATCAAATTTGGTCAACAGATGAAACGAGTTGAAGGTTTTGATTTGTCCCTACCTTTTTGGACCATATGGCTTGATTATTTGACCCCTTAGCTTTGGTGTTTCACTCTTGCGAGCCATGCAATGTCTAGCTTGATGACCAAAGTTTTTACAATGAAAACAATGTCCAAGAAAGATAGTTTTGTACATGTTGTAGTAGCCACGATTTGAGTCAACTTCCTTCCTTGGAATTACTCCCACTTCATTCTTTGGATTTGAGATGGGCCTTTGATGGAATATTGGTTTTCATCTACTGTAATATTCATGATTAAAATCCACATTCTTCTTTGGAGTTATTCTCTCTTCATTCTTCGGATCTTGGATGTGCCTTTGATGACATTCCTTCTCTTCTTTTGCGTTGTTGGAAAGTGCATCGGCATAGCTTTTCGCACTATTCTTGGTGCTTGATGATTCTCATTTAAAACCTATTCCAAACATGTCATGTTGAGGTTTTTGACTTTTTAGGATAGTCTCAAGTATTTGAGAGCTTTTCCAAACCTTTTTAACTTGCTCCAATTCCTTCCTCAGAGATACTATTTTGGCTTCACGTTCTTCGCAAGTCTCTTCATTTTCTTTTAGCTTTGTTTCCAAGAATATTCTCTTCTTCTTGTTTCCTTGTTTTCCACCTTGAGAGAAATGATTTTATTCTGTAATTTCTTCTTTTCTTCGATGGAACTTATTAACAGTTCATCTACATTTCCTTCTAGCCCTGATTCATCATCATTTGTGAATGCCATAAATAAAGTTTCTCTGGCTTTCATCATGGTCACATTACTCGTCTGATTTCTTTTTGATGACTACAAATTCATCCTCATCAGACTCATCTTGCTTATAGAAGAAGTTCTTCTTATTGATCCCTTTCATTTTGTATACCATTCTTTTAGAATTTCCTTGATCATCATTATCATGTTTATGAGGACATTTTGTAGCATAATGACTTATTTTTCCACATTTGAAATAGATAACAAGGCACTTACCTCTTAGCTTAGATCCTTTCTTCAGCTTTCGTACAAATTTAGATAATTTGGATTCCACATTGGAGTCATCACTACAATCATTCCTTTATTTCCCCTTCCTTGATTTTGAAGCCTTGAATATTGCATCTATGGAGCTTGGGCCACCTTTTCTCATCTCATAGGCAGTGAGGATTCCATGGACTTCATCCATATTGAGATTATCTTGATCCTTTATTTCTTTTATGGTGCTTATTTTGGATTCAAATCTTTCTGGAAGAGATCTTAAGACCTTTTGAACAATGGTACTTTCTTCAATATTTTCGTCCAATCCTTTAAGAGAGTTGACCACTTTAGCTACTCTGAGAAAGTATGATGCAATATCTTCTTCATCTTCCATTTTCAGACTTTCAAATTGCCTTCTATGTGTTTCAAGCTTTTCCTTCTTTAATTTTGAGTCTCCATCATATAATCCAATTAGCTTATCCCACATTTCTTTGGCAGAGTTATAATTCATGTCTTCTGTAAACTCAGAATAAGTGATTCCACTGATGATGGAGCAAGTCTTTTGCATTTCCAATGTAGGCTTTCCTCTTGTCTTGATCTGTTGGAAGAGTGGGAGTAATTTGGTACTCATTTAGAATGAAATTCCAGACTTCAGGTCCAAGGGACATTAATTAGTAGGTCATTCTCCTTTTCTAGAAACCAAAATTGGTGCCTCTGAATAGGGGAGGTTTTCTTGACACTTCATGATTTCTCATCATGACTATGAATCATTCTTCAAGCTATTAGGCTAACATGAAGAAGCCTGCTCTGATACCAATTTTTGGAATTATTGAGGGTGGGTGAATCAATATTCATTTTTAATTGTTCTTTTTATCATCAAAACATTTATATATGGAACAAAGAAATAGATAGCTAAAATAAATGTTTTTATTAACACAAATAGTGCAATGAAATAGATACAATATATAAATGGTTGCAATGAGTTTCCAAGCACCAACTTGGACTTTTGTGAGGCTCCAACCTCTAGAGCACCAACTCTATTTTTCCAAGGCAACGGTCCTGGACTTAGGAGCACCAAATCCTAAGGATTCCAATTCTTTCAGTTTTGAGGCTCCAACCCCGCGAGCTCCAACCCTTTATGATCAACTATTATAAACTGTTTTACTATAGTTCTCTACTCCCAAGCCTGTCGAGTTTATGCTTCACTCCTCTCCTCCTACTTCTCCTACCTCTGCCTGAACTTCAGCTTTCTCTAGCTCTTCTTATTTACACACACAGACCTTTCCTTGTTTTTCCTGTTTTATGTATTCCTGATGCCTCTGACTGCTCATTTCTACTTTCCACTGGCTCTTCGGCTTCGTCAATGCTCGCTTCAGCTTCCTCTGTGCTTGCTTGCATCTTCGGCTTCTCGAGTCACTTTGGCTTCCTCTGTGCTAGCTTGTTCTTTGGTTTCCCAGCTCTTCATGTTAGTTTGGCTTCCTTTGTCGATTTGAGTTCACCAACACTCCGAGGATATGAAAATTCATAAGACAGGACCGAGAATAGACATAGCAAAACATGTTGCGTATTAAAATTGTAGTAGTGCTCCTCTTATAATAATAATAACATACACAGGATCTTATTATTTATGGAGAGATTTCATTAGAGAGATAGTACCAATAAGGAGGCCCCACCTGCCACGTCACCATCGCAATTTTAATTGGCATCGTTCAGGCCTATTGAACTATCAGAACTATTATTTATGCATTTTGGCCTTCAAAAACCTTGAGCAATACATTTTTGAAATACACAGGAATATATGAGAAAACCTGATCAAAACTCTAATGGGTGGACCTCAAAAACATTATACCCGCGTCTATAATTGCATCGAGTCCATTCCTCCGTAACGTTATCGCAATCAGCAATTAGCAATTATGGCTTTCGAAGGTCCTTTATACATCAATCCCATGATATCGTCGATGCTCGACGGCCAATTCTTCTGCAGATGTGATATGATAATAAGCCAAATTGTAGTTTTGCATCGGGTCCACAACATATATCGCAATCATTGCTTTCACGGGTGACACCACTTTGTAGTATTGCAATGGGAGGATGTGATATACCATTAAACCATTACATAATGTTGCATCAGGTCCGCAACATATCGTAGTTGTATGATATATATATATATATATATATATATATATATATATATATATATATATATATATATATATATATATATATATATATATATATATATATATATATATATCATACTTCCCATGTTTTAACATGGCGAAGCTTAAGGCCCGCATATATGAAATACACTTGGAACCATTCTTCAACACCCTTGATGGATTTCACCTGTTTATACACCCAAACATATATGTTTCATTGAGTCTGCACATATATATCATTTTCGAGGGTTTCGGGTAGTAGTGCCTCCGATAGTGTATATTGAATATATGTATATGTTTTTGTCTATGTATATAGCATATATACATGTTTTCTGCCTCCTCTAACTCTTATGATAGTCCTTCCTTAGGTTCCATTGCTCCCAATACTCCTGATATGCCTCTGATAGCTCTGTTTTTCCCCTTGGATGGCTCTGTTTGCTCTTCCGATAGCTTTGTTTTCTCCTCTCCATTTTGCTCCTTTGATAACTCTGTATTTGCTGCCTCCAATATGTTTTGTTTTTCCTCCTCTACCTCCTCGAATATTTCCATATTGACATCAATGACAATCTATGTCAACAACATCAACTCCTAGAGCTATATCACAGTAATTTTCATGAATGATAAAAATAAAACTGATTATATCTGAAGCCACCTGGATCATTCTACCCCACTGAGAACGTAATCTGAAACTATTGTGTATATTGTTTTCACCACAAGTGTCCTGACAGGTCACCCTTCCTTCTCTTTCAAATCCATCGTCGAATGGAAAGTTCAGGTTTATATGTAAGTTTACGAGTAGATTAAACAAAGTTGGTTGTTTGAACTAATGTTGGCAGAGTCGTTAATGGTTGGAATGGTCGGGGGTTCAAACAATGCCTCACCCCACATAGTATATATGGTTTTACAGTCATGTTTTCTTTTTACATGTGGTGGGGTCTGTTGGAACTGGTGTCATATACTTTGAAACATGGAGGTACCCGAGATGCGGGTTGATTGGTTCGGCTGGGAAAGTTCAAGCCGTACCACCTCCAAACTGTGCCATGTGTCATTTTTATGGAACTAGCGTCAATTTAGCCAGTGTGGCTCATCTATTACATATAATATGTTTTTATTTGGTTGGTTTCGGCATGAGTGGTGACTAGCCAACCCTTTTTTGGTTTGTTTTTTAAATATAACAATGTTGTTCTGTGGGGTGAGCAGTTCTGGCGGGCCCGACCCACCTACTATTATTAATATATTTTTTGTGTTTTAAACAAACTTTTTCATTTTTGAATTTTCCAAAAATAAGGGTAATTAGACAAATTAACTGTCCTACAAATTCTCCCATCTTGGTAGATGGATTTTGTTCACTAGGTCTGAGTGAATTTGTCACCTTGTTATACTTGGCGACTTGCCATGTTTGGCCAGAAAATTGATGAGCAATAGCTTGACTATACAAACTTGAATTGGAGTGTTGTTCACACCATTGGAATCAGGGTGACAAGAAATACGATCTTGTCCTAGTTTGGGTGAAATGTGAGCAATTTGATTTTTGAGCTATTGTGAGTCCTCTTTGAGTTACGAGCATCTTTGTAGCCACCTGGATTAGTACTCTTGCGAGATCACTTTTCAATCTCTTGATGTGCTACTTTCTAACAAAGATTCATCTTTGATGATCTCAAGAAAATGTTTGCCTATCTTGAACTTTGGCCTCAACATTGTTAATGGTATCTAACCTCTCAAACTTAAGAGTAATTGTCTTCCTACTTATAGTTTTGACTAAGATATGGATTTTATCTCTCAAAAAAACAAGTGAAGACTTGATTCATTTTAGATGTTATAATCACCTAAGAAACAACCATTCTCTAGTTTCTTTCTAGAAATATCAAACATCTCTAGGAAATATATATGCCCTCATGTCAAATATTTTCCTTGATATTATCAACAGTTTTTGAGCTCTCTACCTCCTTGGTATCCCACCTCTCATATGAAGTACAAAATTACACATATAATGACTTTGTATAACTAATCAATTAAAGCCCATACACATTCCAATTACTTTCCAACAAATTTTAGCGTTGAATCTTGACTTTTACATTGTCAGTCATGCTATGACTCACTGCATTTAGAGTTATAGTATTTGCAATGAATTAATTTCCTAACTCTTTGTACGAAATGTCTTCACAAATATCTACTTGTTAGCATCTAATGAGAAGAAACAAATGTAATATAAACAAAAAAAAATGATATATGAAAGTCAAACAATATTTGCAATAAATAAATCTAGACAAGTTAGAGATAAATTTTCCTTCTCTATCCCTAGAGCTATAAATAAATTTCAGTTCCAATACCATGTTTGAAGGTAAAAAAAAAATGTGTGACAATCTACAAAATTCCAGAAGATATTAAGTTCATGGAAACTAATTCACATATATTTTACAGAAAACTCCTCTTCAGGGCTCGTTCAAACATAGTAAAAATTAATATTGGTACCATCGAGTAAGGCATACTAATAAATGTCTTTTTATTAGTTCTTCTTAGGTTTGAATTTTCCATCGTGCATTGCCAAAGTGCTAAATATTTAACCATTTCATGTATCGCAAAATTTTCATGAAAACTAATTTAGGGATATTTTACCAATCTGACTCTTTGGGCTATTTCAAACAACTAAAAATTAAATAAGTACCATAGGGTAAGACGTAATAAGGTGTATTTTTTATTGTTTTGAATTTCCCAATGGGTATAACTGAAGGGTTAAACATGTAATCATTTCTTTTATTTTCAGAGAAAATTTATTTTGTTCATGTTTTGAAGAAAGCATAGCCTTGTAATGAAAACACCTCAAAATTTAAAAATAACCTAAAATAAGAAAATAAGTGATACACCTAAGATGGATTCTAGGAACTAATTATGAGGAAAACACAAATAACCTATAAGTAGAAGTAGTTGTGACAAATTTGAATAGATTTTCTTCAACTCAATGTCAAATTGGATGGTGAAATGATTGAAGAAATAATACACAAATGATATGACAAGTATGAAACTTTTGTTTTAACAAATCAAGATAGCAATTTATCATTATACTTTAATGCAACACATTAACTATTGAACATGACAACATAATAAAATTCCATAAGAAATATTGTAGGTTGCCATGGAAGGGAAATATGTAGTCATGATATAGAAATTTTCTTTACAAGTAATCAATGATCAAAGATAAAAGTGGAACCAACTTATAACATTATCTAGAAAAGTATTTGTAATCTATCGTGACTCAATCTTGTAGAGTATCAACCTAATAACATTGTATGAAAAATTATTTGCTACCACGATTCTTTATAAGAGAAATCATCAATTATTGTAAGATGTTTCTTTGGGCTAATAATGTAGCTTATTTGTTTGTTTTAATTCAAAATTGCATAATCTATCTAGCATTTTAAATAAATGAATCCCCCCAAAGGGGAAATACAAACAAACAAGACGTCTTCACCACTGTCCAACATGTTCACATATATAAGACTTGATAGTGCCAAAAGTATATCATATCCACAATATATACCAGAACAAACAACCTTCCTATAACAAACTGAGCTCATTTCCTTAACATCAACTGCTATAGTTGTATCACAATAGTTTTCATGAATGATAAAAAGGAAAATGAAATCAAGCTAGATCAATATGATTTTAATTTAAGGAATTGTAATGTTGAAGGTGAAATACATACTTTGAAAAAACTATTAAGCACATACCTAATATCAAATAAAAATATTTGTAGTAAAAAAATTCACAATCTTCAAGAAACCATATAAAATTGGGACATTGAGAACAATATCCATTAGAAAGAGGTAAAGAACTAAAACCCCGGCTATTAAAAATGTGTTCAAGTCTTCTATAGTGTGCACATCTTGTTAGGAAATTAAGCATAGGAAGATGTTTTTGATTGGGCTAACTATAAAAATGGAAGATTAGGGATAGTTGAGAAATGTAAATACTAAATAATAATTCACTAAAAATATATATATTTTTTGTTGACATAAATTGGTTAAAAAAATTTCCAACCACCTAAGTGCCTCATATGCCACTAAATATACGCTAGGTTTGATAAACAATATTCAATTACATTTCTAAAAGTACGTAGGAATTTTCTTTCGTAGAAAAGAAAAATTGACAACAATCTTATTCCAATAATGGATAGAAGAAGTTTATGGAAGACACAAAAGGAAAAAGAGCCTACAAATAGTTACAACAACTAGATAAATTGATATGATGAGTATATAGGAGGATATATAAGCAAAGCATAATAATTTATTCATATGAGAAAATGTTTGAAGTGAAAAATGAAAAATACCAATTAAACGAATTGAGTAGTGGCAGTTATAACTAATGACCTCTTAAAATAAGCATAAAATAAAAATGGAAAGAATATAAATCAACTTCTATATCGCTAACATTAATAAGATCCTTATTCTTCTCGAGAACATCTTTGCTACTACTATTTTTGACAATGGTGCCCACCTTATTAGATGTAGTACTTACACCATTCTTAAGGCCAATAACCTTTCCTTGACTTATAGGATCTTCCCTTACTTTTCAAGAAATATCAACGGATGATTATTCTTCTCTGGAACATCTTTGATTCTACTATTTGTGACAATGGTGCGAACCTCATTAAATGTATTTTTACACCATTTTTAAGGCCAAAAATATTTCCCTTAGTTATAGAAGTTTCTCTTACTTATCAAGAAACATCAACATGTATTGATTTGGGGGAATTACAATCCTTATTTAAAATATGTTCCTTATCATCGTAAATTATTGCTAACTCTCAAGATCAAGTGATTCAGAAATTTTTTCATACCACCACCGACAAAAAGAACTAAACGGTGAGTCAATTCCTTTATACTTAACTTGTAAAAGTTACATCCTAATGTTTATTATCCCAACAAAGATCAACATTTTCTAATATAGAGAAATTCCTTATCTTGAATTTTAGCATTCAAATTAGAGCTCCTAACATCGACTATAATAGTCTTACAGGTCAACAACTTCACAAATATTACTTGGGAGATGAAGGACAAGAAAAGTTATACGTTCATCTAAATATTACAATTAAGTAGTACATTTCTACCATATTCAAGCTCGTGTATATCGAAAATCAAACTTTGATGATTTGGAGGAATTCCTTGTATTTAATTTTAGCCTTGGCATTATTGAAAATCTTTTAGCTATCAACTTCAGAAGTAATTTTCATCCCAGGTAGGTTCTTGAGATCTCAATTCCACCTCTCAAATAGAGAACCTATTAGATTTAATTATGATTTTTGAGATCCTCATGACTTTTTTAGTCCAGGTAATATGAAATATATCACGAGGTAATTGTTGTGATGTTCATCTGAGTTTACTAGCCATTTTGTTTATATGGCCACACTAATTCCTGTCTTGATCGAAGACCTCGCCGTTCATTGTAAATATTCATTAATACGTGGGCACACACATTTTCACTTGCCTTATTTAAAACTTATTAAAATTTCTTAGCAAATTTGTCATGTTTCTATCCTACATACATATTTCTTTGCAATTTAAAATAATAATAAAAAATAGTATTAGTATCTAATAAATTTCATATAACTATTAGACAAAATTAAAAATAAATAACATAATATGATATCTAGGTCAAAGTCTTGAGTCCTCAAGCTTTTCAACACCCTATTCAAACATGCTCAAAAATAAATAAAATATTAAAATGAAATTCGAATCCACACACCACAAATCCATAATAACATGACTAACCAAATGGAATAAATAAAAAACCATAAAACCATGAGTTGAAGCGCTCTTGGCAAGATGTACATTTGAAAGTAAAAAAAAGCAACCATTAGTGGAAATAACCACAGAAAAGAAAACAACATCCACCACCAAAAAATCATCAACCCAACCTATTTTCAAAGAGGCGTGGTTTCAATTGAAATTAAAAAAAGAAAAGAAAACATCACTCTCAATTGAAAGGAAAAAAATCAATAATTAATGGAAAGAACCATCAAAAAAAAATTCTTCCACCACCAAAACAAGGAGGAAGTAGAGGCGGTAAAATTTTATCTACGATTCAGGAGGAAGTACAGGCGGTAAAGCAAACTCTTGTAGTCATTGAGAAAATAGGGGAATCCCTATATATACTTATTAATTCTTATCAATTTTACAACATCATCCTCCTCCTCTAACCATATCTTGTCTGGTAATGCTTGTATGTTTGGATATATGTGTTGTTTGAGTTTGGGTATATTTGTGTCTAGGTCTATTCTAAGTTTTTGTTTGATTCAGTCATGGTTGTGTGGGTTACAGGAGGAGGAGGCTGGCAAGAGAAGGGCAGGGTATTTTAGTTTCTTAACAGTTGTTTGGACTCATAGAGATCAATTATCTTTCAGGATTGGTCTGGATTAAATTCTATTTAATCTCAGTGTTTCTATTCATCTCTGCTCTGTTGCGATGACTAATTCCATTTCATAACCTTATATATTTGTTCAAGCAAATGAAGGAAAGAAGGAAATAGGTGGTTGACATTATTGTTGTTCAAATCAAACCTCATTGAACCCAATTACCTAGCTGAAGAAATGAAACCAAATCCTAATTCGAGGTATGTGTAGATGGCCCTATATATGTATCTCTCCTTTTGATTAGTTTAAGGCTCTGCTTCCACCTCAATAATTTATATTAGATTTAGTTTTCTCTTCATTGCTTCAATCAACCTTCTTGAAAATTTCTATTAAATTTATCTTTTTGTTCATCTCTTTAATTGGTCTCTATCTCTAGGTTAACCAATTTATCCCCTCTGAAACCAACCATCACAGACTTTTTGAATCACTTCCCATAGCTCTATATTTGTGTTTAATATGGTGCATATTAGTATAGTTTTGGTTTTCCGGTATAACATATTCTTTATTAGTTTAACCCATTGTATTTTGGACATAACTTGTTGTGTATTGTGTTCTTTGTCTGTTTAACCCATGGGATTTTTCTCTTTTCGGTATAACTCATTGTATATTGTGTATTGGTTCAACCTGAGGGATTTGGCTTTAATTTTTTATTGTGCCAGGTGGATCAACAATGGATTTAAGGCTATGTTTCCTCCTATTGTGTCGCGTGCATCAACCACATCAATCATTGATTTAATTCTCTGTTTCCTCCATGATAATTTGATATACCCTTGTGCCATGTGCATCAATAATTTGTTATACCCTTGTGTCATGTGCATAATCCATGGATTTAAGGCCCCCTTTTCTCAACAATAATTTTACCCTTAATGGGCTTTGTTTACTCTGCAATAGTTTTACCCTCATGTGTTCACCATACCATACCATTTCTATTACATTTAATTTTTCATTCATTTCTTCAATCAAAAAATGTAACTTGTGTCTTCTTTCATTGTAGCATGCCATGTATTGTGCATCGTGTGTTATTCTAACCCGACATTTTTTAATATTTCCTATTGTGTATAAGTTTAATGTGGATTTTTTGATATATAACCTACTTTGTATGGTGTTATGTGCTATTGTAATCCATTGTTTTTAACCCTTATATTTTTAACATTAACCAATTAAAACCCACCCTAAAACAATGTTAGTATGTGAATTAAATGCCAAATGCACCAATGAATTTATTGGCTCAACCTCATTAAAACTTCGTCCGCTTTTATCATCTTACAATTACCCTGTTTATTAAATTCTCAAATTAATATATAATATACATTTCCAAATTCATAATAATATGTACAACTCTCTGAATTTCTCTTTCTTATCACTGCTTTATACTACTTTTAAATTAATAATATTCCAACTCGGCTATTTCGTGTCAATTGGAAATTCTCTGTTATATTTCTAGCCCTCTTTCGCTTCAATCCTATTACATTGCATCCTTTGCCTTCTTTAGCGATTCAACACCCCATCAAGTCGGGTTTGGTTCAGTCTAGTATTATCTAGTACCTCTATCATTTCTACAAATTTATGTCCCTCTAGTATTAACTAAGCCCTATACCATTCGTGTTAATTTTCCGAGACATAGTTAAAGCCAAATATATTGTTTATTAGTGTGCTACTTTAATCCATGGTTTTTAATACTTATAATTTTTATATTGTAACTAAATAAGACCACGAACAATTTTAACATGTCAACTAAACCCACAAATGAATTTATTGGCTCAACTTCAAAGTAGGTCGTTTGGCCTAACGGTAGCAAAGTCATTAACGGTGGGAGTGGTCGGTGGTTCAAACAACGGAGCACACCTCATAGTATATATAGTTTTACAGTCGTATTTTTTATGGCACGTGGTTGGGTCTGTTAGAGCAGCCATAATATATTTTGAAATGTGAAGGCACCTTGGAGGTGGGCTAGCAAGACGAGGCCAACAGTTTTTATGGTGGTGGGGTTGGGTCTGTCGATAGGCTTCTCGCACAATACATTTAATATGTTTTTATTTGGTGGGGTTTGGCAGGGCTGCTGAGCCACCGACCCATTTTGGGTTTTTTGAAATATAACAATGTTCTTTGGTAGGGTGGATGGTTTCAGCGAGCCCAACCCGCCCCCCATTTTTAATATTTTATTTTATGTTATGAAACAAGCTCACAAAAAGATAGGAAAGATATACAAATGCCTTAGAAATCATCCTCTTCGAGGGGGAAACCTCATTTACATTACACAAATGAACAATTCTTGGGTGATTCAAATGAAAAAACATCCCTTTTATATATAGGAGTGTAAGGGGACATAATATAACCAAGCCGACCAAACAATAATAATATCAAGGCACAAAAATAACAATATGGGGACAATAGGGCCACAACAATAATAATAAGGGATACAATGACAATAGTAATGGGGGAATCACTAGTATTATAGGCACCTAAAATGTCCCTCATGATGAGAATAAAATAAATGTTAATCATGATTTCATAGACTCTAATGTTGGATCAAAGAACCACCATGTTCCAAAGATCAATATGAGGAAGTTTGATAGCAAGGATCCCGGAACATGGATACTATAGATGGAGAAATTTTTCGATCTCCATAATGTGAAAAACACAAAAAAGGTACACATTACAACTTTATATTTGGAACCAAATTAGTTTTTATTGTATCGATGGCTTTGCTCTCGTAAACAAATTGTCACTTGGTCTATTTTTACGGATGAAATGACAACACATTATGAGGATACAAAAAGAAACAATTTTTTTAGCCAATTCATAAATCTCAAACAAAAGGGTTCAATGATGGTGCACATTGAGGACTTCCAAAAATTGAATATAAGGGTAAAATATATTTTATGAAACCAACTCAAGAAAAAGATAGAAAAGATAGATCGACACCTTAGAATTCAGCCTCTTCGAGGGGAAAACCTCCTTTACATTACATAAATGAGCAATTCTTGGATGATTCAAATGACAAAGCCTCCTTTCTATATATAGGAGTCTAAGGAGTCACAATATAACCCAGCCGAAATAACAATAATAATATAAGACACAAAAATAACAATAGAGGGGTTCTATGGGGCACAGTAATAAAAATATGGGGACAATAGTGGAACAACAATATTAATAAGGGATACAAATACAATAGTAATGGGGTAATCACTAGTATTATAGGGTCCTATCATGCCCCTCTCCTTCAAAAAAAGTGTTTTCCTCAATGCTTGAGTAGTTTTGGATTCTTCTGTATAAAATTCTCATCCTCCCATGTGGAATCTTCAGCAGATAAGTTCTTCCACTTGATGAGATACTCCGAGATTGATCGATTTCGTAGCTGTCGATTTCTTGTTTCTGTGACTGCTTCCATTTCCAATATAATTTTTCCTTCCTCGTCAAGTTCTAGCAATATTGGTTGAACTCAGAGCTTGTCGCCTATAACCTTCTTTAAACATGAAACATGGAAAACTAGGTGCACTCTAGACGCTGCAGGAAGCTCCAATTTGTATGCCATAGTACCAATCTTTTGCAACACCTTGTACAGACAATAATACTTTGGTGATAATTTATTATCCTTCTTAGCTTGCTTGAGGGACATTTGTTTATATGGTTGTAGCCGTAGGAATAACCAATTGCCTACATCAAAACTTCTTTTGCTGTGATGTTGATCTGCATGTTGTTTCATTCTATTATGTGCAAACACAAGGTTATCCTTTAAGAGTTGGAGGACTTGTTGTTGATGTTCAATGTGATGTTCCACTGCTTGAACCTTACAATTTTCTCTTAAATATGATGTGATGGATGGTGGCTGATATCCATAAAGTGCCATAAATGGGGTCATTTTTGTTGTTGTATGGAAGGAAGTGTTATACCACCATTCAGCCAGAGGCAACCATTTGACCCATTGTGTCTGTTTATCAGATAAAAAGCAATGAAGATATCCTTCCAAACATTTGTTTACTATCTCAGTTTTCCCATCAGATTGAGGATGATAAGATGAGCTATGAGCTAATTGAGTACAAAGACAAGAAAATAATTCTGTCCAAAAATTTCCAGTGAAAATGAGATCTCTGTCACTTACAATAATCTTTGGGTTTCCATTTAGATTTTGAATTGTTTCCATAAATGCAGTAGAAACTGTATTGGCTTTCAATGGATATGATAATGCACAAAAGTGTGCATACTTGGTAAGTCTGTCAACTACCACCATGATGACACTCTTTCCCTTAAACTTGGGCAAACCTATAATAAAATCCATTGAAACCTCCTCCCAACATTGGCTTGGAATGGATAAAGGTTGCAATAGACCTGGGGTATTAATGGTTTCAACTTTATTTTGTTGGCAAACCAAACATTCTGCCACAAACTTTTGAATATCTGATTTAAGGCCATCCCAAAAAAATTCCTTCTTAACCCTGTGGTAAGTTTTTAAAAATCCTGAGTTCCCTCCTAAGGGAGAAGTGTGCAATTCCATAAGAATCTTTTGTTTGACTTGCAAATTCTTACAGAGGTATAAGCAATCTTTGTACCATAACGAATCATTTTTCCAGCTAAATGTATCAGATGTACTGGAATCTTGTTGTAACTTTCAAATAAGTGCCCACACTTCTTCATCATTCTTCCACTCCTCCCTTGCTTTATTTATCCAATCTAGTTGGATAATAGAAATGGCACACAACAACGCTTCCACATCCTCATCCTTTCTTCAGAGTGCATCTGCCACCACATTTTGCTTCCCTTTTTTGTAGACGATTTCAAAGTCATAACCCATCATCTTTGTGACCCACTTTTGTTGCTCTTCAGAGGATAATATTTGTTCTAAAAGGTATTTAATGGTATCATGATCTGTTTTTACCTTGAAGTGTCTTCCCAATAGGTAGGGTCACCATTTCTTAAGTGCATGTAATATTGCCAACATTTCCTTCTCATAAATAGCTTTGTGTAAAAACTTTCCCTTGATTGGACGGCTTTCAAAAGCAATGGGTCTTTCATCTTGCATTAAAAAACATCAATTCCATTTCTTGAAGCATCACATTCCACAATAAAGGTTTTTGTGAATTCCAGTGTAGCTAGGACTAGTGCTTGGCACATTGCCTCTTTAAGATGTTCGAAGGCCTTTCTTGCTTCTCTAGGCCATGAAAATGCATCTTTCTTCAATAATGTTGTTAGAGGTGCTACTATTCTCCCATAATTTTTAACAAACTTGTGATAATACCCTGTCAACCTGAGAAATCCTTGCAGATGCTTTATGGATGTGGGTATTTTCCATTCTGTTAGTGCTCGAATCTGCCTCAGGCTGAGAAAGGCAAAACTCAAGGCAACATCATACCACGCTCATCCTCGTAGCTAGCCCTACGAGGACAGGAGAGGGCTCTCTCCGAGTCTATCTCGGCAAAAGGTTTTCAAAGGGGGTGAGATAACCAATAAGGAATACTGATCTTAGGCTAGATATTAAGCGCAGAGGTTTAAAGGTGATTTTTTGGGGTTTTTGTTGAATCAAAGGGAAAAGAAATTTTGGGTGTGGGGATGAGACACAGTTTCTGCAGAGGTCTGATTGGAGCAAGGTAGGAAATTGTTTTGATCCTTTTAAAGTGATGAGGTGAATAGATCAGACAGGTGAGGAGCTAAGGAGAGCAAGCAAGCTCAATGGTTCTCCTTAAACTGAAGAAAACATGGAAAATTAAACAAATTTAAAGGCAGAGCATAGGAAATTTATGGATTCTACCTTAACACTTGATTTTTTTCAATTGCGGAAGATGAGAGAGGGAAAATGATACACATAACAAACTTACAAGTACTGAAAGAAGCACACCATCAAGACATAAAGCCACAATAATTCCAAATAGTGCTGCAAATCCCTGGTCTTCCCTTTGCCAAAATGCTGAAGTAAAATGTACAATAAAGTCTCAAAGCCTCTTCCCAAAGAGTCCAACCTCTCCAACCATGAAAATGATTTAGAAAATACATAATATAGACCATGCCAACCCATTCCCTAGCCTCTAGGGGTCGAGCTCATCTTCCTAGGAGATGTTTCAACCAATTATAAACAAAGCACTACAATCTAGGCAGTCAAAACAACTTGCCTCTATAAGCTAGGAAACCAATTCATTCATTAAATTTTTGCTATTTTATGAATGAATCGTCTAGAATAGGTAAATAAGTGTCAAGTCAACATAAAGTTCCATTAATTACATCAAGGAGGGTGGAAAATCCCATCACAAGTCAAAACTGGTCAAGACTGGCCGAATTCCTGAGCTGGAAGGTGAAAACTATAAAAAAATCTTGATGCGTAGTGTGCCTGAGCCCTACGCGTAGCACGCCTTTCCACCTACTTTTGGGGAACTTCCTGACATTCAAATTGAGCTTAGGTTGGCTTGTTGGAAAGCCCGGTATGTCTACTTTCCAACCCAAGTGTAATTTTCCATTTTGGTGTCCATTTGCCCCTCCAAAATTGCATTCTCCCAAGTCTGCTTCCTGTGTGTCCAGAAAGGGGCAGTGAGGTCATTTTTTGCATGTTTTTTGACCTTTTGGGGACCCAAACCTTGATGAAATGCCTTGGAAGTGGTTGAGCAGGTGTATTTCATCATGAAAAATCCAAAAATGCAAACCTTTCATGATTTGGACCTTCCAATTTTCAGGGTAGCGCGCAGCACGCTACGCATTGAGCCCAAAAACCTGTTTTTTACATAAAAATTTCAAAATTGACAAAATTTTCCCCAAATTTCTTGAAATTTGGGCTGGGGGTCTCCAATCGAGTACTATGCTCAGTCAAAGAGGCTTCGGCCAAAATTTGGAGTGGATCGGGCCTTTTTCGCCGTTTTAGTGCCTTGCTCAATCGCCTCTTAAAGATCTTCATTTTCACTTTGCAAACATCCATGCGGGCCCAGTAATGATTCTTCATGTGACGAAGCAAGTCTTTGTCTTTATTGGCTTTCTCCAACAACCCCTCCAACTGTCGATTGACCTTCTCAAGCACAAATTGCCGCGCAACAGGTGTCAAATCACCCGGTCTTTTACGGTCCAACCTACGGTCTTCACGAATTCGTTGTAGCTCTATAAGTGTGTGCTCGTCCTCTAACTGTTTATTGCGCTACTCTAGATACCTGATATATGAAGCTGTCTCATCATGACTAGTAACAAAACCTGATGGCTCACCTGAAGGCCTCTCCTCATGCTTGGGCTTCTTGCCCTTATCCTGTACCTGCGGTGCTGCTGTCGAAAGCAAGGCCCCTTCCACACGAGGTGGACATAACACTCGATGTGCTGATGAAGTAAACAAGACCCCTTCCACCACGGGTGGAGATAGTACTCGTCGTGCAGATGCAAATAAGGCCCTGTGTCCTCGCTGATATTTCACACATGTTGGAGCGCTGACATGCTCTATCTCAGGAATGTCAAACTGATGTGAAGGCCCTCCCTCATCATGAACAATCTCAAGAGGTGGTTGTGGCACTGTGAAAAGGTCACGAGAAATAAAATCCTCCCAAGTAATGCCCTGCTGTGCCAACTGATGCATCACTATGATTTTGATCAATGCATAATGATAGATGCTTTTATGCTGATGTGCTGGGCTCTTCCTTTGTACTAAAGGCACCATTCCCTCTATGTTGCGACACATGAAAAATGGAATGTTCATCATACGTACCCTTGTAAAATGCATCAACAAACAGACATGGTACGCGTAGAGACGTGAGAATCTTCCCTCACAACTGAAATATCGAATGATGAGTTTCATCAATGGTGCATACTCATCCCTTAGGAATCTGAAAGGAAAAACTGCAGTCAAGTGTCTCATACATCCGAGCTTGATATATGGCTCATAGTGAAATCTGTCTAACTCTTGGCGTTTACTCCATTCCTCCCCTACATTTGGTATTCCAGTGGCCTGAGAAATAGTCTCGGGTGACAAGGTGAAATTCACTCCGGCAAGGTTTACAAGACCATCCTGCAAATGTAGAACAAATAAACGGACTAGTTCCCAATGATGCTGGATTTGTCAGATCCGATCACAATATGCAAAACAGGATTGATACTGAAAACAGTCCATTGCAAGTGGACAAGCTTGCAATTGAGCCAAAGAGGTAGGCTCCTCCCTGACATGTCGACCACATTTACCACCTTTGTGATACCTTGTTGCCTCTGGTGTAGAATCACTATCATAATCCTGCTCATAAGCTGATTCGGTCTCTGACATGTTCTTTAAAACCAAGGTAGCTGGAATATATATGCTGATATACAACTGTGTGCAAAATTGACTGTGGACTTTTTCTTTTTGTCAAAATGTTGTGGTTTGCTTGAGTTAGGAGAGGAGTTGAATACTTGCTGGCGAATTCTGGGCAGACTTCCCAACACATAGTGCACCTCACCCAATGTGTAGTGTGCCCCTGGTGTGTAGCGCATGAGTAAATTTACACGGATAAAAGTGTGCTGATGCGTAGCGCGACTTGGGTGCGTAGCGCACCCAACCTGATGCGTAGCGCGCACCCAACTACATAGTTCATTTTACAGGAGGATTTTGGAGGCCTTCCTAGTGTCAAAATTGGGTGCAGGATAGCTCGTTGGAAAGGTATCTGAGTTTCGTTTCCAACCCAAGTGGAATTTTTCAATTTGGAGTTCATTTGCTTGGTCAAAAATAAAATCTCCCAAGACTGGTCAAAATGTGCCAAATGAGGCTGCCTCAAGGTAGAGTGTTGTTGCAGTCAACGTTTGAATGCCTTCCTCAACTCCAAATTGAGCTCATGATAGCTCATTGGAAAGATATTTGTGTCTAGTTATAATTGGAATCATCAAGAAAGTCATGTGGCCAACCAAGCTGGGAGAAAACTTGATTTTCCCAAAGTCACTTCAGAGGTACATTCGATTCTCCTGAGGCAACGATATTTTTGACATTTCTATAAAACCATGACACCTGTGTAAAAAGTGAGGGAGGTTTTTCTTCTTTGGCATGTTGTGGACAAAAAAATCTCTCAATTTTCCAAAATTAATCTTTGATTTCTCTGAAACATCTTTTGAGTGAAACTTATCCCGATGTGTGAAACAAGGAATTTTGTGGAAATGAAGCGAAATGAAGAGGATGAGGGGCTTCTAAATTCTTGGGGAAATTTTTGGATGTAGGGAAGGATGTTAGGAAGCAGGGGAAAGTGGAATATCAGAGATCGAGTGAGGGGAAGGGGTCCAAAAGGGAAAAACACAGGCCTAACCTAGAAAGTTGCTAGGTTGTAGCAAGAAACTAGGGTTTGTGCAAAAATGAGGAATTTGGGGGATCTCTGAGATGGGAAGTGTTTGATAAGGTACATGAAGGATAGGGGAAGGTGTATGAACATCTGGATACAAGTTTTTCTAATGATTTGACCATCCAAGAGAAATTGCCTTCAAAACCCTAGGAGAGGCAAATGAACCTTGCCTAGGCGAAACTGAAGCATGAACAAGGTGTAAAATGACCCAATGGAACTTGTCATGATGAGGACAACCCTATGAATGATGATAGACTCAGTTGAATGATGACATGGACTAACATTTGGACAACTTTAGAAGGAGTGAAAGCAAACCCTAGACCTAATGCCTAGTGACCAAATTTTGCTTGAACACTCTTTGAAATGACAAAATTTGACCTTCACACTCTGAGACCACTTTGTAAGAGAATATTTGATCACTGGAGGAAGGCTGGAAAGGCATACACTAAGAAATTCCTTAATGGCTTTAATTTTGCTAGGGTCTACCTTAACTCCTTCATGAGATACAATATGACCCAGATATTTCACCTCTTGTACTCCAAACAAACATTTGGATCTTTCTGCATATAATTGTTTCTCCTCCAATAGTTGTAGCACCCTGTCAACATGTTCAACATGATCCTTCCAAGACTTGTTGTAGATTAGTATATCATCAAAAAATACTAACACAAATTTTTTAAGGAAGTGTTTGAAAATGGAATTCATCAAACCTTGAAATGTAGAAGGTGCATTGGTAAGGCCAAAAGGCATGACCAAAAATTCATAATGACCCTCATGAGTTCTAAATGTTTTTTTTGGAATGTATTCAATCTTCATTCTAATTTGATAATATCCTAAACGAAGATCCAACTTGGTGAAATAAATTGATCTATGCAATTCATCCAATAATTCATCAATGACAGGAATGAGAAACTTATCTTTAATAGTGAGCTTGTTGAGCTCCCTATAATCCGGACACATGCACCATGATCCATCCTTCTTGTGCACCAATACTACTAGAGTAGAGAAAGAACATTAACTAGGTTGAATTATACCAGCCTTTAGCATTTCTACAACCATATGTTCAATTTTACTCTTTTGGGCATAGGGATATTTGTACGGCCTGATGTTTGGAGGAACACTTCCTGGAATCAGATAAATAGCATGATCATGATCACGAATAGGTGGGAGACCTCTGGGAGTCTCAAATACCTAGGAATGATTGTCCAAGACCTTTTGGAGATCTAGAGAAATAGATGATTCTGATGTGGAAACATCTAGCGAACATAATTGTGAAATTACACCTCTTTGTTCCTTTTTTTGAAGCTTTGTCATACCGTTAGAGATGATTATCCTTCCCAGTTTCCATGCAATACCCCTTAATTCAAATTTCTTTCCTTCCGCAGAAAATTTCATGAAAAGTTCTTGAAAATTAAAAGTTATTGTACCCAAGGATTGTAACCATTGGACTCCTAGTACAACATCGGCACCTCCCATTGGAATGGAAAGAATTGGGCTAGTCAATACATATTCTCCCATGGATAGCTTGATATTATGGCACTTTCCAGAGTAATTTATCATTCCTCCAATTGCAATCATCACTTGACAATCTATTGTTGGATATAGGAAGCAATTCAATTCCTTTCCTACCTTACAATGAATAAAATTATGGGTACTTCCTAAATCAATCAACACTATTACCTTTTTCTTCTTGATTTGTCCTTCTATCTTGATGGTTTGAGTAGTGGTAATTCCATCCAATGCATTACAAGATATGGTTGGATTCGTTTCTTCTTTATCTAGGCTTTGTTCCTGGAGTATATCCTCTTCCTTTGACCTTTCTTGCTCCTTTTCTTCTTCCTGTTCACAATCTATGTAGAATAATTTCTTCTCAGAACACTTATGACCTTTAGTGTATTTGCAATTACAATTGTAACAAAGCCCTTTTGCTCTTTTTTCTTCCAATTGTTGTGGTGTCAACCTTATAGGTTGTGGAAGGCTAGGGGTAACAACACTTCCATATTTATAGTTGTGACTAGTATGCTTCCTGGTTGCCATAATTTTGCTTTCCATTTTTCTTGCTAACCTGAATGCCTTCTCTAATGAATCAGGTTCCCAAAGGCGAACATCATGTTGGATATTATCCTTTAAAGTCCCCATGAACACATCAATCCTATGCTCCTCTGGAATATTTTTTACCCTTATGTTAAATTTTTGGAACTCCTCAATGTGCTCAATTATTGAACCCTTTTGTTTGAGACTTATCAATTGGCTAAAAAAAGTGTTTCTTTTTGTATCCTCATAATGTGGTGTCAATTTTTCCGTAAAAATTGCCCAAGTGATAATTTGTTTACGAGAGCAAATCCATTGATACCATACAAACTGATTTGGTTCGAAATATAAAGTTGCAATACGTACCTTTTGTGTGTTTTGCACATTATTGAGCTTGAAAAATTGCTCCGTCTGTAATATCCATGTTGCAGGATCCTTGCCATTAAACATCCTCATATCAATTTTTGGAATATGGTGGGTCCTCGATCCAGCATTAGAGTCTATGGAATCATGATTAACATTTCTTTTCTTCTCATCATGAGTTTCCTTTACTACCCTTTCACCATTAGTGACCATTTCTTGTAGGAACTTATTCATATTTATCTTCAATTCTTCCATGTCTGTCTTCAAATCTATCTTCAAATCGTCCATCTTAGCTTCCATGTCATTCATCTTAGCTTCTACGCCTTTATTTAAACAATCCATCTTAGCTTATGACTTTCTTTAAACCATCCATCTTAGCTTCTACATCTTTCTTTAAACCATCCATCTTAGATTCATTTCCTTTTTGTGCAAGTGACACTTGTTGCACGTGGTCTTGTAATTTTGATATATCATGTTGCATTTCTTCCTCTTCTTCATGAGTAATGCTAGAGCTTTCAGGTTACCTACTACGTGTTTGCATTTTCTTTCCTCAGGGAATCAATTACCAATAATAATGCTTTACTATGCCCTTTGAATTCCTTCAAACTAATTTTTCAAACCAAGCTTATGCAAAAAAATTTAAAAAACTACACACTTTTTTTCACTTTGTACGAGTATGATATTGAATCTGATGTATCTTTATAATTTCGGATCATCCAATTCTAAAATTGTTATCTGTACTAACCCTCTGCATCCTCTTTCTAATGCCACCAGTCTGGTCCAAATTGGATTGTCCAAGAAAGCGTTATGCACAATCTCCCACAGTGACCTGATTATAGACTAGCTTAGTAGAGCGAACTTGTATGATGTGCCATGAGTCGTTTCGACTTTTGGCTCTAAAAAATATATACAAGAAACTAAAGTTCATCCTCTTTCTGTACCTTCTGATGAAATTTCAATCGAATGCTTCGAATGAAAGTTATGATGATTCTCCCCAGGTCACCTGTTTGGAATGTAATTCAGTAGTCTCCAAAAGACCAACCTCCTCAGATCATATCTCCACAAATATAGAGAGAAAATCTCTGAAATTCAGACTCAAGATTCAGCGTGATTTCTTTTGAAATGGTTTTTTTTTTAGCTTCTGAAATGTCGCAAAGCAAAATTTATAGCAAAAATTCCACGATGACCTGTTTGGAGCAGCGAAACCCTAGAATCCAAAACTCTCATACCAAATGTTATGAAACCATCTCAAGAAAATAGAAAAGATAGATCAACGCCTTAGAATTCAGTGTCTTCGAGGGGGCAACCTCCTTTACATTACATAAATGAGAAATTCTTGGATGATTCAAATGACAAAAACCTCCTTTCTATATATGGGAGTTTAAGGAGTCACAATATAACCCAGCCAACCTAACAATAATAATATAAAGCCACAAAAATAACAATAGAGGGATTTTATGGGGCACAGTAATAAAAATATGGGTACAATAGGGGAAAAACAATATTAATAAGGGATACAACTACAATAGTAATGGGGTAACCACTAGTATTATAGGGTCCTATCAGATATTCCAGGGGAGCATAGGATTGATATGTTCATAGGGACTTTAAAAGATAACATCCAACATGAGGTTCACCTTTGGGAACCAAATTCATTAGAGAAGGCTTTCAGGTTGGCAAGAAAATTGGAAAGAAAAATTATGGCAACAAGGAAACCTACCACTCACAATCATAAAGATGGAAGTGTTGTTGACCCTAGCCATGCACAACCTACAAGGTTGACGCCACAGCAATTGGAAGAAAATTGAACGAAAGGGATTTGTTACATTTGTGATAGAAAAATCACTAAAGGTCATACGTGTGCCGAGAAGAAATTATTTTACATAGATTGTGAAGAGGAGGAAAAACAGAACAAGAAACAACAAAAGAAGAGGATATACATCAGGAGCAAACCCTAGAAACAGAAGGAATGAACCCAACCATATCTTGTAATTCCTTGGCTAGAATTAGCACTCCTCAAACTATCAAGATAGAAGGGCATATCAAGAAGAAAAAGGTAATAGTGTTGATTGATTCAGGAAGTAACCACAATTTCATTCATTATAAGATAGCCAAAGAATTGAATTGCTTCCTATATCCAGCACCAGAGTGTCAAGTGATAGTTTCAAGTGGAGGAATGATAAATTGTTCAAGAAAGTGTCATAATATCAAGCTATCCATGGGAGAATATGTATTGAACAGCCCAATGCTTTCCATTACAATGGGTGGTGTTGATGTTGTACTAGGAGTCTAATGGCTACAATCCTTGGGTACAATAGCTTTTAATTTTCAATAACTTTTCATGAAATTCTCTTCAGAGGGAAAGGAAGTTGAATCAAGGGGTATCACATGGAAACCAGGAAAGATAATCATCTCCAATGGAATGACAAAGCTTCTAAAGAGAGAACAATGTGGAATAATTGCACAATTATGTTCACTAGAGGTTCCCACATTGAAATCATCCATTTCTCTAGATCTCCAAAAAGTCTTGGACAATCATTCCAAGGTATTTGAGACTCCCAAAGGTCTCCCACCTATTTTTGATCATGATCATGCTATCAATTTGATTCTATGAAGTGTTCCTCCAAACATCAGGCCTTACAGATATCCCTATGTCCAAAGGAGTGAAATTGAACGTATGGTTGCAGAAATGCTAGAGGCTGGTATAATTCAACCTAGTCAAAGTTCTTTCTCTGCTCTAGTAGTAGTGGTACACAAGAAGGATGGATCATGGCACATGTGTCAAGATGATAGGGAGCTCAACAAGCTCACTATTAAAGATAAATTTCCCATTCCTATCATTGATGAATTTCATGGTTAAATTTACTTCACCAATTTGGATCTTTGTTAAGGATATCATCAAATCAGAATGATGACTGAAGACATAAAAAAAACAAGATTTAGAACTCATGAGGGTCATTATGAATTTTTGGTCATGCCTTTTAATGCACCTTCTACATTTCAAGGTTTGATGAATTCCATTTTCAAACCCTTCCTTATAAAATTTCTGTTAGTATTTTTTGATGATATACTAATCTATAGCAAGTCTTCGAAGGATCATGTCCAACATGTTGACATGGTGCTCAAACTATTGGAGGAGAAAAAATTGTATTCAAAAATATCCAAATGTTCCTTTGGAGTACAAGAGGAGGAATATCTAGGTCATATTATATCTCATGAAGGTGTTAAGGTAGACCCTAGAAAAATTAAAACCATTAAGGAATGGAAAATCCCCACATCCATAAAGCATCTACAAGGATTTCTCAGGTTGATAGGGTATTATCACAAGTTTGTTAAGAATTATGGGAGAATAGAAGTGCCTTTAACAACAGTATTGGAGAAAGATGCATTCTGATGGACTCCAGAAGCAATGAACGACTTTGAACATCTTAAAGAGGCAATGTGCCAAGCACTAGTCTTAGCTACACTGAACTTCACAAAAACCTTTATTGTGGAATGTGCTACATTAGGAGATGGAATTGGTGTTTTTTTAATGCAAGAACAAAGACCCATTTGTTTCAAAATCATCCAATCAAAGGAAATTATTTACACAAAGCTATTTATGAGAAGGAAATGTTGGAAATCCTAGATGCACTTAAGAAATGGTGACCCTAGCTAATGGGAAGACACTTCAAGGAAAAAACAGATCGTGATAGTGTTAAATACTTTTTCAAACAAATATTATCTTTAGAAGAGCAGCAAAAATCGGTCACAAGGATGTTGGGCTATGACTTTAAAATCATCTACAAAAAAGGGAAGAAAAATGTTGCAGCAAATTCACTCTCAAGAAATGATGAGGATGTGGAAGCATTTCTTTGTGCCATTTCTATTATCCAACCACATTGGATAAACGAAGCAAGGGATGAATGGAAGAATGACGAGGAAGTGTGGGAACTAACTCAAAAGATACAACAAGATCCCAGTACATATGATACATTTAGCTGGAAAAATGATTTATTACGGTACAAGGATCGATTATACATATGTAAGAATTCCCAACTCAAACAAAAGATTCTTAGGTAATTGCACACCTCTCCCTTAGGAGGGCACTCAAGATTTATAAAAATCTACCATAGGGTTAAGAAGGATTTTTTTTGGGATGGCCCTAAATCAAATATTGAAAAGTTTGTGGTGGAATGTTTGGTTTGCCAACAAAATAAAGTTGAAACAATTAAGACCCTAGGAATATTACAACCCTTATCCATTCCAAGCCAACGTTGGGGGGAGGTTTCAATGGATTTTATCACACGTTTACCCAAGTCCAAAGGAAAGGGTGTTATCATGGTGCTAGTTGATAGACTTATGAAGTATGCACACTTTTGTGCATTATCTCATCCATTTAAAGTGAGTATAGTTTCTATTGCGTTTATGGAAACAATTCAAAAGCTACATGGAAACCCAAAGATTATTGTTAGCGACAAAGATCCCATTTTCACTAGAAATTTTTGGAAAAAAATATTTTCCTATATTGGGACTCAGTTAGCTCATAGCTCATCTTGTCATCCTCAATCTGATGGGAAAACTGAGAAAGTAAACAATTTTTTGGAAGGATGTCTTCGTTGTTGTGTATCTGATAAATAGACACAATGGGTCAAATGGTTGCCTCTGGCTGAATGGTGGTATAACATCTCCTTCGATACTGCAACAAAAATGACCCCATTTATGGCACTCTATGGATATCATCCACCATCCATCACATCATATTTAAGAGAAAATTCTAAAGTTAAAGTAATGGAAGATCACATCAAGCATTAGCAACAAGTTCTCCAACTCTTAAAGGATAACCTTACCTTGGCGCATAATAGAATGAAACAGTAGGCCGATCAACATCGCAGCGAGAGAAGTTTTAGTCTAGGTGATTGGGTATTACTACGCCTACAACCATATAAACAAATTCCCCCCAAGAAAGCTAAAAAGGATAATAAATTATCACCAAAATATTATGGTCCATACAAGTTGTTGCAAAAGATAGGTACTATGGCATACAAATTGGAACTTCGTGCAGCTTCCTGAGAGATCTAGCCACCTTTATTTTTGATCTATTATGAGTCTTCTTTGACTTTTGAGCATATGTGGGCCCTCCTAGATCAATACTCTTTTGAGATCACTACTCAATCCGTTGACGTGCTACGCTCTAACAAATATCAATCTTTGATGATCTCAGGAAAATGTTCCCTTGTCTCAAACTTCGGCCTAAACTTTGTTAATAACAACTAACCTCTCAACCTTAAGAGAAATTGTATTCCTACTTATAGTTTTGATCAAGATATGGATTTTATCTCTCAAACACAAAACCAAGCTAAGACTTGATTCATTCTAGATATTATAATCATCTAAGCTACAACCATCCTCTAGTTTCTTGCTATAAATATCAAACATCTCTACGAAAGATGTGTGCCCTAATGTCAAATATTTTCCTTGATATTATCAATGGTGTTTGAGCTCTCCACCTTAAAATTATGATTTTTCTACTCAAAATGTCAATAAATATTTGTATCCCATTTCTAAGATGAGGTATAAAATTATGCATATAATGATTTTTTTTAATTAATCAATTAAAGCCCATCCACCCTCCAATTTATTTAATAAAAAATTTAGTATTGAGTCTTGAGTTTTACATTGTCAATCATGCTAGGACTCACTGCATTTATAGTTATAGTATTTCCAATGAATTAATTCCCTACCACTTTGTAGAAAATGTCTTCACGAATATCTAGTTATTAGCATCTAATGACAAGAAACAAAAGTAACCTAAACAAAAGAAATCGTATATGAAAGTCAAAAAAATATTTGCAATAAAGAAATCCAGACAAGTAAGAGGTAAGTTTTCCTTATCTATCCCTAGAACTACAAATAAAATTCGGTTCCAATACCATGTTTGAAGGTAAATTTAAAAATAATTGTGACAATCTACAAAATTCCAAATGATATTAAGTTTATGCAAACTAATTCAAGGATATTTTACTAAAAACTCCTTCTCCTCAAGGCTCTTTGAAACACAGTGAAAATTAACATTGGTACCATTGAGTAAGGTATGCTAATATATGTCTTTTTATTAGTGTTTTTTAGATTTGAATTTTCCATCATGCATAGTCAAAGTGCTAACTTTGTAACCATTTCATGTTTTGCAAAATTTTCGTGAAAACTAATTTAGGGATATTTTACCAAAAAATCCAACTCTCTGGGTTATTTCAAACAAATAAAAATTAAACTAAGTACCATAGGGTAAGACATACTAAGGTAGATTTCTTATTGCTTTTTTCTTGTTTTAAATTCCTTGTGAGGCATAATTGAAGGGTTAAACATGTAATCATTTCTTCTATTTTGAGAGATTCTATTTTTTTCATGTTTTCAAGAAACAGCATAGACTTGTAAGAAAAAACATGAAAGGTTAAAAAGAACCTAAGATGAATGCTAAGAACTAATTGTGAGGATAACACAAATACCTTGTAAGTAAAGGTAGTTGTGACAAATTAGAATAAATTCTCTTCGACTCAATATCGAATTGGATGCTGGAATGATTGAAGAAATAATACGTAAAGGGTAGACCAAGTATGAAACTCTTGTTTTCACAAAACATGATAACAATTTATCATTATGCTTTAATGAAACATATTAACTATTAAACATGAAAACATAATAAAATTCCACAAGAATGATTCCAAGTTGCCATGGAAGGGAAATTTGCAGTCATGGCATAGAAATTTTTGTTATAAGTAATCAACAATCAAAGATAAAAGTTCAACCAACTTATAACATTACCTAGAAAATTGTGTGAAATTATTAGACTTTATACTCTATCTACATAATAAAAGATTTGAAATTATTTGTAATCTATCATGCCTCAAACTTGTAGAGTATTAACTTAATAGCATTTCATGCAACGCTATTTGTTACCTTGAGTTTTTATAAGGGAAATCATCAATTGTTAAAAGATGTTGCCTCGGGCTAATAATGAAGTTTAGTTGTTCATTTTCATTCAAAATTGCATACTCCAACAAGCATTTTAAATAAATGAATCCCCAGAAAAGATCAATATGCTAAACAACAATACATCTTCACCACCATCCAACATGTTCTTGCATACATAGGACTTTCCAGTACTAAAATAATATCATATCCATCATATATACCGAAACAAACAATCTTCCTATAACCAACTGAGCTCATTTCCTTAACATTAGCTCCTACAACTGTATAAGAATAGTTTTCATGAATGTTAAATAGGTAAATACAATCAAGAAAAATCAATATGATTTTCATTTAAGAACTTGTAATGTTTATGGTGAAATATATGCTTTAAGAAAACTATTAAGCACATACATCATATCAAATCAAAATGTTTGTAGGAAAAAAAAACACAAGTTTTAGGAAGCCATATCAAATTGGGACATTGAGAATAGTAGCCATGTGAAGGATGGAAAGAACTAGAAGCTTGGCTAGTAAAAATGTTTTCAATTCTTTTACAATGTGCACATATTGTTAGGAAATTAAGCAAAAGAAAATGTTTCTATTTGGGCTAACTATAGAAATGGAAGAGTAGTGATAGTTGAGAAATGTAAATACTAAATAATAATTCACTAAAAATATATAGACTTGTTGTTGACATAAATTGGTTCAAAAAAACTACCCAAGTGCCTCATATGTTAGTAAATCTACATTAGGGTTCATAAACAATATTCAATTACATTTCTAAAAGCACTTAGGAAGTTTATTTCCTAGAAAAGTATAATGGACAACAATCTTGTTCGAATAATACATAGAAAAAGTTTATGGAAGACTCAAAAGGAAAAAAGCCTCTAAATAATTGAATAGTGTCAGTTGTAATTAATGACATTTTAAAATAAGTATAAAATTTAAATGGAAAGAATATAAACCGACTTCTATATCACAAGCAATAATAAGATTCTTATTCTTCTTTAGAACATCTTTTCTTCTACTATGTGTGGCAATGGTGTCATCGTCATTAAATATAGTTTTTACGCCATTGTTAAGGTCAATAATGTTACCCTTACTTATAGGAGTTTCCCTTACTTATCAAGAAAGATCAACCAGTGATTATTCTTCTCTAGAACACATTTGGTGATAATATTTGTGACAATGGTTGTGATGACCCCGGAAAATGTAATTATTTAAGTTTACTACGGTAAAAGACTGAATTAAAATGACATTGAAAGACTTCTTTTTCTTTAAGAGTATTCTTTTAATTTTACATGTGCACTAAAATGTTTTAAAATAAATACTTATGAAAGTATTGGCAACTCCCGGAAGGGAATTGGAGAAAGAAAGTTAGTTAGTAAAACTGAAAATAACCACCTTCCCTAACTGGAAGGGTCTCCAGGGAAAAGGGGAGGTTGGTTGGCAAAACTCTGGGCTGTAGAGACAGGCAGAGGAGCAAAAGGGAAGAACAAACCTGAATAGACTAAGTCTGGTAAGGAGCAGATAGTCGAGTACGAAGTGCAGCCTTGCTGAGGATAGTGATCCGGCAAGAAGAAGCTTGGGGGGAGACTCTGGTCCCGGAGGACAAGTCTCACGGATGGGTGGTTAACAAGCTATGCACAGAAATTTGCAGGTGACTTACTTAGGAGTTACAGTACTGGCGGTGACCAGGTAAGTAAACTAAACCTTAATGCATCTGTAGTTATCTGTGTAATATACAAAACAATGTTTCTTTGGAAATAGCAAACGTTATTACTGCTGCATTAATAGGTTTGCAATGACTATGACTCAGAGCCAATAAACTGTGGTACTTGACCCAGAACAGGAAACGTAAGAGCGGAATAGAAACCCGGCTGTAGGGGTACTACCTTAACTGCTAGCGCATGCAGAAAAAAAACAGAGACATGGTTAAACCCCGGCTGTCAACCAGAGGGTAGAAAGCCATGCCTCGTGGGTAGTTTTCTTAAGATAGAGGGGTTTTGTCATTATCAAGAGAAGCTATCAATATTAGAATAGTGGAGTGGAATGACGATAAAACCCTTACCCACATTCCTTTTAAAACTCGAATGGAACCTTTCCAAGTATTGCACTGAGCTCAGGTTATAAAAGAGGACAAGAAAGAAGATTAATAAAACATAACCTCCGAACCGGGTAGATCCCGCAGTGTGGATGAGTTCTGGAGATTTCTTTGTGCAAGGCAATTACCCGAATGGGTGGTGTATACCTGTAAAACGGTTCGCACTCTGGAAACCAAACAGAACTCAAGCAGGAATCAAAGCTTACGAATTATCCTTTAGATAAATTATTAAGAGAACCGAACAGCCCTAGACCGTTTCCCGGGGGACTAACTCCTGTAACAGTAGAAATTGATATACAAAATCCAGCTCTTAAAAGAAATAGTGAGACAAAGCAACAAGCGCTGTAATAGACATTCAAATGATGTACAATGAAGCATATATATCGAACGATTACAGGAAAACATATATATATAGCGAGCTGCGGAGGAATGTCCATACATTGCCAAGTTATGGAACAAATAAACATCCCGACTTGCGGGCACAACTTACAGAACCAATTAATCTCTTACATACAGAGAACCCAACGTCGAAACGACCAAAACATCTATTGTATTGAGATGCAGGCGCAAATATTCATAAGTACTTCACAAAAGACCTACTAGATAACGATTCCGAATGCAGACAAACCTTTACCTAACACTGGAAAAACAATAAGTACATTTTCAGAACGGAGAACTAAAATGCAAAATCTGGGTAGTGCTCGAACGTCACCATTCATACAAATCTTTAAAACAAAGTAGATACTTGTAATTGACAGGAGAATATAAACAAAGAGCTTAAGTTAATTAAAATAGCCACAAGGCTGTATCGGTCCAGACCAATACCGAATGGGCCGGAATCCCAACATATGTCATCAGAAGAGTCATGAATGAAGATAATCCAAAGAATATATACAATACATAGTTTGCTACAATAAACCAAAGGCGGAACTATAGTCTCATAAACTAAAAGCTTCCAAACCAGAACTGTTGGAAGCGAAGGGGTTACCCTAGAACCCATATCATAAATCCAAGACGAACTGGACCGGACAATGTTGAACCTTCCGTCGCCATCTACGTCCAACCATGAAAGAGTAAGGTTGGGGCTTCGTTTAGGCGCAGGGGGTAACCCTCTGCCGACGGATGGTAGAACAGAAGAACGGAACATTCAACCAAGAATTACCATATACAATACATCAGAGAGCCGAAGAGTCATACCTGTGGTAAACCTCGGCAATCTATCGCCTGGAGGAAGACCTCCCTGTCGAATCAACCCCAAAGCGGATGTCTGCATCAGGCAATAAAAAGATAGAGAAAATCATTAGTCCCGAGTCCTTAAAGGATAAACCAAAGAAACAAGGAAACGATAAACCTTATGGAGCTAACCATATGCTAGCGACTGCAACACTTACCAGAAGCCAGTTTGGAGATTTATAAACTCAGAGCAGAAGCTCGGTGGTGAGGACGCGCGTTGTCGGAGATGGCAGATGTTCCCTCGGTGCAGAGTTGTGGAACAGTCCCACCAACTGTGGCGGAATGGAGCTGAGAGCCGCGGAAATGCCGAGTTGTGCCGTAAAAACCTCGAAGAATCGGGATAAGCATAATTATATAGCGAATTTCCAGAAGTGGAGTCGAGGGGGTATCTCCACCCTCTGATTCCACCCAGAGCATCCACACCGTCGATTGAGGCAGTAGCACAAAAAGGAAAGCGGGAATTTCTAACCTTGAGCCATTCCCCATTCACGTGAACAGGCCGGCGGAATTTAATGCCACGGACATTTGTCCACTGCGGTGGCGCCAGCGAAGTTAACAAACAGAGCTGCCTCGATATGCCAAAGCCACAACACTTGAGTTATGTATTGGGTATTACACCATCGGTAGAGGGGCGGCACATAATGTTTAATCAATATAACTTTATAAACATATCCGACACAAAGGTAAATTAATCCGAGAGCTATAATGCTACTGAAGTTGTAGCCTCACCATAATTTTTTTTTTTTATCTATATAATTTAGTATGTGGGCGAGGTATGTGACAATTGGTATCAGAGCCCAAGATGCCCATAATGTGACCTCTGGGATGTGATTAACATGTTAAAATTGAGAGGGTCATCATAGTATTTGTTGGGTTGTGTTATATTCTTTCCACAACTAACCTACGTAGTTAAACGGGGGGTTAGAGGGGGGCGGAAGCCCCCCTTCGTTGCACCGATTGCGCAGCGGGGGCGACAGCCCCCCTGTCCGGGGGGTTTGAGGGGGGCGGGTAGCTCCCCTCTATGGGGTCCGGGGCAGCGCCCAGGGAAAATTTTTTTTTGGGCCCTATATTAGGTTGGGCGAACCTACCTATGGTTTTGTGCATGATTTTCGCACATGGTATTGGACGTGATGGTTTTTCGGTCCATGGTATTGGATGCTTCGACATGTATAAATATGTATTGTAACATTGAAAGGAACATAATGAAAAATCAAGCTGGTAGTCCCGGTTTTGGGATCCAGGGAAAAATCTCTGTGCATATGTGTTTTATGGGTTATGCTCTCGCATTGTTTATTTTCTTTGTTTAAGAATTTGTATGCAGGTAATTTCTGTATAGGGTTAAAACCTACATTTGGTATCAGAGCTGTTTTGGCTTCAAGGGGACGCCTTTGTTGCTGAGGGGTTTCACTCGGGCCTGTGGTAGACCCTGTTCAGTGGGAGATCTGCGAGATCGATTCTGGTGGTGAAAGAAGATGGCAAGCAGTGGAAAGATCGAGATTGAGAAGTTTAATGGTCAGAATTTTGAGTTGTGGAAAATCAATATGGAGGATCTGTTCGTGGATAAAGATCAGTGGATCGCGGTAGATCCGGGTACTAAACCATCGGGAGTGACCGATGAAGAATGGAAGAAGTTGGATCGAAAGGCAAAGAGCACAATACGATTGTGTGTCTCAGATTCAGTATTGTTGAATGTATCAGGGGAAGCTACGACGAAGGCTTTGTGGGTCAAGTTAAGGACTTTGTACCAATCTAAGTCTTTGGTGAATAAATTGTTCCTACGGAAAAAGCTGTATAACCTGAGGATGAAAGATGGAGACTTGGTGACAGAGCATCTGAATGCGTTTAATACTGTGGTAAGTCAGTTATTATCTGTTGATATTAAAATTTCAGATGAAGATAAGTGCATCAGTCTATTGTGTTCTCTACCAGATTCGTGGGATAGTCTGGTTATTGCAATAGGTAGCAATGCAACTGCTTTGTAGTTTGATGAAGTAGTCTCAGCCTTGCTGACGGAGGAGATGAGACGGAAGAATATGGGCAACCAAAATGGTGATGCCTGGTCTGTACGAGGACGGTCCTAGAACAGAAACAAAAATAAGTCATCGAGTGGGGGATCTAAATCTAGAGGGAGATCTAAATCTCCAGGAAAACCTACAAAGGTGGTGTGCTGGAAATGCGGAAAGGAAGGACACTTCAAAAGGGATTGTAAATCTAAAGCTCCTGATAAAGGAAAGGGATCTGATGATGCTCCTTCTGCAGAGGTGAAAACCACCTCAGATGAAGGTGGGGATGTGTACTTGGCTTCTTCAAGTACACATGTAGATCATGAGGTATGGTTGATTGACTCAGGTGCATCCTTTCACTTCACTCCCCATAGAGAGTGGTTCTGCGAGTATGAGAAATACGATGGTGGTGATGTCTTCTTAGGAGATGATAGGAAGGCTAGAATCATTGGTCGGGGAAAAGTAAAGTTGAAGTTGCAAGGTGGAAGGGTTAGAACACTTCCGGGTGTTCTACATATTCCTGCATTGGCCAGAAATCTGATTTCTGTAAGCAAGTTGGATGATGCAGGTGTAAAGACGGTGTTCGAGAAAGATACCTGCAAGATGGTTCGAGGAGCACTGATACTGATGCGGGGAGTTCAGACTGGAACTCTGTACAAACTGCAAGGTAGCACTGTTGTTGATGGGTGCAATAGTTCTATGGTTCCTGAAAATGGAGTAGAAAATCTAGTGGTCTCTGGAGAGAAGACCATGTTGTGGCATCAAAGGCTTGGACATATTGGAGAGAAGGGCCTTCGAATACTTCATAGTAAAGGTATGGTAGAAGGTATGAATGATAGCTCTCTGGATTTTGATTTCTGTGAAAATTGTGTGTATGGGAAGCAGAATCGAGTGAGTTTCCCCTCTGGTGGTAAGAGGACGAAACAGATATTAGAGCTTGTGCATAGTGATGTGTTTGGACCTGTAAAGATTCCATCACTGGGTAAGTCTGTGTACTATGTATCATTCATAGATGACTTCTCAAGGAATACATGGATATATTTCCTTAAGAAGAAATCTGAAGTCTTTGACAGGTTTAAAGAATTTAAGGCTCTGGTGGAAAATCAGACAGAGAAGAAGATAAAGGTGCTGAGGACAGATAATGGTGGAGAATTTTGCAGCAAGGAATTTGAAGAATTTTGTAAGAAGTGTGGTATAGCACGGCAGAAGACTACTCCATATACACCTCAGCAAAATGCAGTCGCAGAAAGAATGAACAAGACGTTGATGGAAAGGGCAAGAAGCATGCTCAGTGGTGCCGGGTTAGGACAGGAATTCTGGGTAGAGGCGGTGGATACTGCATGTTACCTGATCAACAGATCACCTTCATCAACGTTGGAGGATAAGACTCCACAAGAAGTATGGAGTGGTAAGAAACCCTCTCTTTCACATCTGAGGGTATTTGGATGTGTTGCATATGTACATGTTCCAAAGGAGAAACGAACCAAGTTGGATAGTAAATCTGAAAAGTGAATCTTTATTGGGTATAAGGATGGTTTAAAGGGTTATAAGCTTTGGAACCCAGTCACAAGGAAGGTTGTGTACAGCCGAGATGTGGTGTTCAGAGAGGTAAAATATGTTATTCAACATGAAGTCCAACCAAAGGAACCTGAGAAGATAGAGTTTGAGCCAAAGGAGGAAGAATCAGACTCTGCAGCAGAGGAGGAATCAAAAGATGAAGAGCCACTAACTCCGGCTGTGAGAAGATCAAGTCGAGAAAGAAGGCAGCCAGAAAGGTATAGTCCATCTGCTTTCAATTCAAATTTTTCTTTGTCTGTTTCTGATGATGATCCCAGAACTGTGAAGGAAGCAGTGGATTCAGAGGATGGAAAACTCTGGAAAGAGGCCATGGTTGATGAAATGGCATCTTTGCACAAAAATGACGCTTGGGATCTGGTAGAGTTGCCGGCTGGAAGGAAACCCATTGGCAGCAAATGGGTGTTCAAGAAGAAGACTAATGCAGAAGGAAAGGTGGAGAAATACAAAGCTCGGTTGGTAGCAAGAGGTTATTCCCAGGTGCCGGGAATTGATTTTGGTGATATTTTTTCTCCCGTTGCCAAGGTAGCTTCTATTAGATTACTTTTATCTGTTGCTGCTGCTTTTGATTTTGAGGTAGAACAGATGGATGTGAAGACAGCATTTCTTCACGGGGATTTGGAAGAGGAAATCTACATGAAGCAACCTGAAGGCTTTGCGGTGAAGGGTAAGAAAGAACTGGTATGCAAGTTAAAGAATTCTCTGTATGGGTTAAAACAGTCACCAAGGATGTGGTATCAGAAATTTGATACATTTATATGGGGACTTGGCTTCACCAGAAGCAAAGCAGATCATTGTGTGTATTTTAAATTAATTGGTGACCGTGTTATTTATCTGGTCTTGTATGTGGATGATATGTTGCTGGTTGGAAATGATAAAGAAATTATCCAGGATTTGAAGACCCAATTGTCCTCCAAATTTGACATGAAAGATCTTGGTGATGCAAACTATATTTTGGGCATGGAAATTAAAAGAGATCGGGAAAAGAGGAAGCTCTGGTTAAACTAGAGGAAGTATTTCAAGATAATACTGGAGAGGTTTAATATGCAGGACAGTAAACCGGTGAAGGTTCCTATTCCTGTAGGTGCAAGGTTATTGGTTGAACAGTGTCCCAAGACACAAGAAGAGGAAGAGGACATGTCCCGTGTTCCATATGCAAGTGCAGTCGGTAGCCTGATGTATGCAATGGTCTGTACTAGACCAGACATTGCACATGCAGTGGGAGTATTGAGCAAGTTTATGTCAAAACCTGGGAAGGAGCACTGGACAGCAGTGAAGCGGGTTTTCAGGTATTTGCGTGGCACTAGTGATTATGGTTTGTGCTACCAAGGAAGACCAAGATTGGATAGAGTGTTGGATATTCATGGTTTTGTTGATGCAGACTGGGCTGGAGATCTGGATCAGAGAAGATCTACAAGTGGGTATGTGTTTAACCTATTTTGAGGTGCAGTCAGTTGGATGACTAAGAACAATCTGTAGTGGCACTATCAACTACAGAGGCAGAATACATGGCAGCCACTCATGCAAGCAAGGAAGCAGTTTGGTTGCAGAGATTGTGTTCAAGTATGGGGTTAGTACAGGGAGCTATAAGAATAGACTGTGACAGCCAAAGTGCAATTTTCTTGGCAAAGAACCCTGCTTATCATTCAAAGACAAAGCACATTGATGTTCAGTATCACTTTGTGAGGGATATGATAGAAGACAAAAAGGTGTTGCTGGTAAAGGTGGACACTTTGAAGAATACTGCAGACGCATTGAAAAAATCTGTGAGCTCTGAGAAGTTCTCTTGGTGTAGAGAAACAATGGGTGTTTCATGGCTGGAAAAATGACTAAGCTCTCCTGTGGCTCCTTGTGGAAAGAAAACAACAAGTGGGAGATTGTTGGGTTGTGTTATATTCTTTCCACGACTAACCTACGTAGTTAAACGGGGGGTTAGAGGGGGGTGGTAGCCCCCCTTCGTTGCACCGATTGCACAGTGGGGGGTCACAGGGGGGGCGGAAGCCCCCCCCGTCCGGGGGGTTTGGGGGGGGTGGGTAGCCCCCCTCTACGGGGTCCGGGGTAGCGCCCCAGGAATTTTTTTTTTTGGACCCTATATTAGGTTGGGCGAACCTACCTATGGTTTTGTGCATGATTTTCGCACATGGTATTGGATGCGATGGTTTTTCGGTCCATGGTATTGGATGCTTCGGCATGTATAAATATGTATTGTAACATTGAAAGGAACATAATGAAAAATCAAGCTGGTAGTCCCGGTTTTGGGATCCAGGGAAAAATCTCTGTGCATATGTGTTTTATGGGTTATGCTCTCACATTGTTTATTTTCTTTGTTTAAGAATTTGTATGCAGGTAATTTTTGTATAGGGTTAAAACCTACATTTGATTTGGTGGTATGATATTGTCCACTTTGGGCCTAAGCCCTCATGGATTTGTTCTTGGGCTTTACCCCAAAAGGCCTCATACCAATGGAGATATTTGTCCATCCTTATATACCCATGATCCTCCCCACTTCTAGTCAATGTGGGACTTTGGTCGTATACCCAACAGTATTGATATCTTTTTCTTTTCTTTGAGTAACAAAATTGTGCCAGGAAACTCACAGTGTTAAATGTTTCATGATTTTAGACCAGACGAGACCAGACTAGACAAAGGAGAAGAAAAGGGCAACAGAAGGCACTAAATAGTAACAGTCAGCATGCAGAGAGCTAGCAGCGCACCGCACAGGTCTGCAGCAAATCAGGGGCCTGCAAGAAATCCTAGAGACAACCCAGAGTTGTGGGTACAGCTTGGTGAGGAGACACGTAGCACGAACCTGGCCATACTAGAAATAGTCCAGGAACTGAAAAATGAAATGGCTCGGTTGCGGGAGGATAATGCACGATTGACAATGGAGCAAGAAAGGATTTTAAAAAGTTTGTCTGACAAACAGAACCGACCACTAGCCAACCCCAGTGCAGAATAGCAGAGAATGACGGAGGAGCAACGTTACCAAGCAGAACCCGAAAATTCGGAAGAAGGAGAGGATAAATCCGATAATGCATCGGAACAGCAGACCTCAAAGCATCAAAGGGTGGAATTACAGGGAGAATTCCGGAAAATTAAACCCCCACACTACGATGGGGAACAAGAGGAAGCGGCTGAAGCATGGCTAATTAATATGAACAAATATTTCCAACTATATGAGTATGACCATAACCTGAAGGCACGATTGGATATCTTTCAGTTGCAAGGAAAAGCAACCCTATGGTGGGAGGAGGTTAAAATCGTCAAAGGGGTAAGCGAACGAACCATAACATGGGAAAAATTCCAGAAATACTTCAAAGAGAGATACTTGACAGAACGCTTTTATGATGAAAAGGAAAAGGAATTCCACGACCTGCGATTGGGACAGTAGACTATGGATGAGTTTATTAATCGTTTTACATCCCTGCTCCGTTATGTACCCTATCTTAAAGAAGAAAAAGCCAAGGTACAAAGATTTGTTAGCAGTTTACCCATGTATATGAGAGAAAGGATTGAATTTGACAATCCTAGAACCATGGATGAAGCTATTCGCAAGGCCAGAATCTGCTATCAGCAGAACAAACAGAAAGGGGACGGTTCCAACAGAAAATGGAGTGAGAAAAAGAATAGTAAAGTTGCTGGAGACAGTAAAGGAGGCCAGAGCGGAGGAGTTAAAGGAAGCAGTAAAGGGCAGAACACTAGAGCAGCACCGAGAGGTTCGTTTAGACCCAAGACAATCAGTGAAACCAGAATGGGCGAACAATCCGCCAAGTTGGACAGCGAAGGAATAACCAGACCCCCAGTGCAGTGCTGGGGTTGTGGCGGACCGCACTACGTCAAGAACTGTCTGCAACGGAAGGAAGCTGACCAGATATCTCAGATTCATGAGGCATCAACCGTTGGCAATGTGGGATGAAGTGTGCCAAGGATTAACGCAGCCTTGGATGATCGCCAGGCAGAGTACCAGCCCACCATGGTAGAATTTGAAGGTAAGATTTTAGACTTTTCTATCATTGTTCTAATTGATCCAGGAGCTACTTTAAGTTATATTAGCCCAAAGATAGTTGAACAGTGTAA
The DNA here is from genome assembly GCA_031772625.1 of Pinus tabuliformis. Lineage (NCBI taxonomy): Eukaryota > Viridiplantae > Streptophyta > Pinopsida > Pinales > Pinaceae > Pinus > Pinus tabuliformis. The sequence goes on from CM062804.1 coordinate 1,021,939,527, forward strand.
ATTACAACCTAAAAAATTCAGGAACCCTTGGCTGGTACAGCTAGTTACAGGGGCTAAAAGACGAGTAATGGCGAAAATCAAAAACTGCCCTATAGTAATAGCAAGACAGCCAGTGGTAGCAGATCGGAACATGCTTCCACTTGGATCCTATGACATTCTAATCGGGATGGATTGGCAAGAAAAGCATTGGAATTAGTGAACTGCAAAACGAAGATCATTCAATACAAGGATGATTCTGGAAAGGAACAGGAAATGCAGGGAATTAAACAACCAGTCCAGGTCCGGCCAATCACTGCATCCCAGCTAGCGAAATGCATCCGGAAAAGATGCCAGGTGTATGCCATTCAGGTGGGTTATGTAGAAACCAAGGATAAAACGACCACGCTGGACCACCTTCCGGTAATAAAAGAATTCGCGGATGTGTTTCCGGAGGAAATCCCTGGGTTACCCCCAAAAAGGGATATTGACTTCACCATTGAATTAATACCAGGGGCTACCCCAATTTTGCGGACACCTTATAGAATGAGTGTACCCAAGTTGACTGAGTTGAAAATGCAATTACAAGAATTGCTAGATAAAAATTATATCCGTCCCAATGTATCTCCATGGGGAGCTCCTGTGCTATTCGTCAGGAAGAAAGATGGAACCCTCTGAATGTGTATCGATTACCGACAGCTAAACAAGCTCACAATTAAAAACAAATACCCCTTACCTCGGATCGATGAGCATTTTGATCAAGTCAAGGGGGTGACAGTGTTTTCTAAGATTGATCTGTGATCTGGTTACCATCAAATCAGAATTAAGGAAGAGGATATTACTAAAACAGCTTTCAGAACCCGGTATGGACACTACGAATTTGTAGTGCTACCTTTCGGATTGACTAATGCACCTGCCACTTTCATGTGCTTAATGAACAGCGTGTTCCATCAATTTTTGGACAAATTTGTACTAATATTCATTGATGATATTTTGATTTATTCTCGTTCCAAGGAGGAGCACGAGGAACACCTCTGGTTGGTGCTGCAAACTCTTCAAGAGCATCAGTTGTATGCTAAACTCAGCAAGTGCGATTTCTACAAAGAGGAGATCCAGTATTTAGGCCATGTGATCACAAAGGAAGGGATTGCAGTGGACCATGAGAAAATAAAAACCATAATGGATTGGCCCGTACCTAAAGATGTGGTGGATATCAGGTCTTTCATGGGATTGGCTGGGTATTATAGAAGATTTGTGGAGGGCTTCTCAAGGGTGGCATATCCTATCACATCCTTGCAAAAGAAGGGGAGGAAATTCAAATGGAATTCGGAATGTCAGCAAAGCTTTGAACGACTTAAGCATTTTCTCACTTCTGCTCCCGTCTTGAGTATAGTTGATCCTGATAAGGATTATGTGGTATGTACCAATCCAAGTCGAGAAGGCGTGGGAGGTGTGTTAATGCAAGAAGGGAAAGTGATCGCCTACGAGTCAAGAAAGTTGAAGGAACATGAGCATAAGTATTCTGCCTACGACTTGGAATTGGCAGCCATCATACATGCACTTAAAATGTGGTGGCACTATCTTTTGGGAAGGAAATTTCTGTTATTAACAGATCATCACAGCTTGACAAACTACTTCAGTCATCCCACCCTGAATGCAAGGCAAGCCCGTTGGGCAGATTTCTTAAGTGGATTCGATTTCGACATTAAACATCTGAAAGGAAATGAGAACCATGTGGCTGACGCCCTGAGTCGAAAGGTACAATGTTTATATGAAGTTACACTTAGTAAATGGAAAAATTCCTTGCAGGAAATGATAAAAACAACAACAAACCAAGATGTCGAATATCAGCAAATGAAGCAGCAAATGCCACTTTCCAGCAAGGAAAGTCAACAGGGGTATGAAGTAAGCGAGGATGGAATGCTGCTTTACAGAAAAAGATTATTTGTACCGAACGACAATAGCCTTAAAAATCTAATTTTGAATGAATTTCATCCCAGCCACTACGCAGGTCATCCCGGATACCAGAAGATGCTTACTGCACTTCGAGGGGAATACTACTGGCCGGGAATGAAAAAGCATGTGGCCGAATATTTAGCGTGATGTTTGGAGTGTCAGCGGATTAAAGCAGAGCACCTGCATCCGGCAGGGTTATTGCAACCCCTGCCAATTCCAGAATGGAAATGGGAAATTATATCTATGGACTTCATAACTGGGCTGCCTAGAACAAAGAGGAACAATGATTCTATTATGGTGGTAGTAGACAAGCTGGGTAAGGCAGCACACTTTATACCAGTGCAATCTACCTACAGGGCAGTGCAGATTGCACACATTTTTATGCAGAACGTGTTCAAACTGCATGGGCTTCCGAAGACTATAATATCAGACCGGGATGTAAAGTTTACATCCGCCTTCTGGAAAGCCCTATTTGCAGAACTGGGTACACAGCTGAATTTTAGTACAGCTTATCATCCCCAGACTGATGGACAGACGGAGCGAGTAAATCAGATTGTGGACGACATGTTGAGAGCATGTGCAATGCAAAAACCGACACAATGGGAAGACTATTTACACTTGGTGGAATTCGCCTACAACAATGGATACCACACATCGATCCAAATGTCTCCATTTGAAGTCTTGTACGGACGAAAATGTCGTACGTCCTCAAGCTGGAATGGTCCGGAGGACAAATTAAGGTTGGGTCCAGAAATGCTCAAGGAGATGGAGGACATGGTCAAAAGGGTACAGGCTAATTTAAAGGCCGCTCAAGATCGGCAAAAGAATTTTGCAGATTGGAAAACAAGGTTTAAGGAGTATCAGGTTGGCGACCATGTTTATGTAAGAATACAAGCCAGGAAAAGTACCCTGCAATGGAGCAGTTGCGCTAAACTTGCACCTCGTTATTTTGGACCTTTTCAGGTCTTGACAAGAGTTGGGCCAGTGGCCTACCAGCTTGCTCTACCAAGCCACATTAGAATTCACAATGTCTTTCATGTTTCCATGCTTAAAAATTATATTTATGACCCTAAGCATGTGATCAAGTGGCAAGATATACGGGTAAGAATTGATTTCAATTGAACTAATTGAAAATGTATCTGGAGACAAATGACTGATAATGTTGATGGTTGCAGGTCGAACCAGAAGGAGAGGTCCTGGTCGAGCCGCTGAGCATTCTCGACCAGAGAGAAGTACAGCTGCGGAAGCGGGTTATTACCAAAATTAAAGTGCAGTGGCAGCACTATGGGCCTGATGAGGCCACTTGGGAAGATGAAGAGCTTTTTAAGAAAGCTTATCTGGAGCTGTTTGGGGACACTAGACATCGGGACGATGTCCAATCTCAGGAGGGGGAGATGTGATGACCCCGGGAAAATGTAATTATTTAAGTTTACTACGGTAAAAGATTGAATTAAAATGACATTGAAAGACTTCTTTTTCTTTAAGAGTATTCTTTTAATTTTACATGTGCACTAAAATGTTTTAAAAGAAATACTTATGAAAGTATTGGCAACTCCCGGAAGGGAATTGGAAAAAGAAAGTTAGTTAGTAAAACTGAAAATAACCACCTTCCCTAACTGGAAGGGTCTCCAGGGAAAAGGGGAGGTTGGTTGGCAAAACTCTGGGTTGTAGAGACAGGCAGAGGAGCAAAAGGGAAGAAAAAACCTGAATAGACTAAGTCTGGTAAGGACTAGATAGTCGAGCACAAAGTGCAGCCTTGCTGAGGATAGTGATCCGGCAAGAAGAAGCTTGGGGGGAGACTCTGGTCATGGAGGACAAGTCTCACGGATGAGTGGTTAACAAGCTATGCACAGAAATCTGTAGGTGACTTACTAAGGAGTTACAGTACTGGCGGTGACCAGGTAAGTAAACTAAACCTTAATGCATCTGTAGTTATCTGTGTAATATACAAAATAATGTTTCTTTGGAAATAGCAAACGTTATTACTGCTGCATTAATAGGTTTGCAATGACTATGACTCAGAGCCAATAAACTGTGGTACTTGACCCAGAATAGGAAACGTAATAGCGGAATAGAAACCCGGCTGTAGGGGTACTACCTTAACTGTTAGCGCATGCAGAAAAAAAACAGAGACATGGTTAAACCCCGACTGTGAACCAGAAGGTAGAAAGCCATGCCTCGTGGGTAGTTTTCTAAGATAGAGGGGTTTTGTCATTATCAAGAGAAGTTATCAATATTAGAATAGTGGAGTGGAATGACGATAAAACCATTACCTACATTCCTTTTAAAACTCGAATGGAACCTTTCCAAGTATTGCACTGAGCTCAGGTTATAAAAGAGGACAAGAAAGAAGATTAGTAAAACATAACCTCCGAACCGGGTAGATCCCGCGGTGTGGATGAGTTCTAGAGATTTCTTTGCGCAAGGCAATTACCCAAATGGGTGGTGTATACCTGTAAAACGGTTCGCACTCTGGAAACCAAACAGAACTCAAGCAAGAATCGAAGCTTACGAATTATCCCTTAGATAAATTATTAAGAGAACCGAACAGCCCTAGACTGTTTCCCAGGGGACTAACTCCTGTAACAGTAGAAATTGATATACAAAAGCCAGCTCTTAAAAGAAATAGTGAGACGAAGCAACAAGCTCTGTAATACACATATAAATGATGTACAGTGAAGCATATATATCGAACGATTACAGGAAAACATATATATATATATATATATATATATAGCGAGCTACGGAGGAATGTCCATACATTGCCAAGTTAAGGAACAAATAAACATCCCGACTTGGGGGCACAACTTACAGAACCAATTAATCTCTTACATACAAAGAACCCAAGGTCGAAACAACCAAAACATCTATTGTATTGAGATGCAAGCGCAAATATTCATAAGTACTTCACAAAAGACCTGCTAGATAACGATTCCAAATTCAGACAAACCTTTACCTAACACCGGAAAAACAGTAAGTACATTTTCAGAATGGAGAACTACAATGCAAAATCTGGGTAGTGCTCGAACGTCACCAATCATACAAATCTTTAAAACAAAGTAGATACTTGTAATTGACAGGAGAATATAAACAAAGAGCTTAAGTTAATTGAAACAACCACAAGGCTGTATCGGTCCAGACCAATACCGAATGGGCCGGAATCCCAACATATGTCATCAGAAGAGTCATGAATGAAGATAATCCGAAGAATATATACAATACATAGTTTGCTACAATAAACCAAAGGCGGAAGTATAGTCTCATAAACTAAAAGCTTCCAAACCAGAACCGTTGGAAGCGAAGGGGTTACCCCAGAACCCATATCATAAATCCAAGATGAACTGGACAGGACAATGTTGAACCTTCCGTCGCCATTTGCGTCCAACCATGAAAGAGTAAGGTTGGGGCTTCGTTTAGGCGCAGGGGGTAACCCTCTGCCGATGGATGGTAGAACAGAAGAATGGAACATTCAACTAGGAATTACCATATACAATACATCAGAGAGCCGAAGAGTCGTACCTGTGGTAAACCTCGGCAATCTATCGCCGGGAGGAAGACCTCCCTACCGAATCAACCCCAGAAGCAGATGTCTGCATCAGGCAATAAAAAGATAGAGAAAATCATTAGTCCTGAGTCCTTAAAGGATAAACCAAAGAAAAAAGGAAAAGATAAACCTTATGGAGCTAACCATATGCTAGCGACTCCAACACTTACCAGAAGCTAGTTTGGAGATTTATAAACTCAGAGCAGAAGCTCGGTGGTGAGGACGCGCACTGGCGGAGATGGCAGATGTTCCCTCGGCGCAGAGTTGTGGAACAGTCCCACCAACTGTGGCGGAATGGAGCTGAGAGCTGCGAAAACGCCGAGTTGTGCCGGAAAAACCTCGAAGAATCGGGATAAGCAGAATTATATAGCCAATTTCCAGAAGTGGAGTCGAGGGGGTATCTCCACCCTCCGATTCCACCCAGAGCATCCACACCGTCGATTGAGGCGGTAGCACAAAAAGGAAAGAGGAAATTTCTAACCTTGAGCCATGCCCCATTCATGTGAACAGGCCGGCGGAATTTAATGCCGCGGCCAATTTTCCACTACGGTGGTGCCAGCGAAGTTAACAAACAAAGCTGCCTCGATATGCCAAAGCCACAACACTTGAGTTATGTATTGGGTATTCCACCATGGGTAGAGGGGCGGCACATAATGTTTAATCAATATAACTTTATAAACATATCTGACACAAAGGTAAATTAATCTAAGAGCTATAACGCTACTGAAGTTGTAGCCTCACCATAATTTTTCTTTTTTTTTATCTATATAATTTAGTATGTGAGCGAGGTATGTGACAATGGTGCCACCCTCATGAAATGTAGGTTTTGCACCATTGTTAAGGTTAGTAATCTTGCCCTTACTTATAGGAGTAATGCTTACTTATAAATAAAGATCAACTTGTATTGATATGGGGGAATTCCATCCCTATCTAAAATGTGTTCCTTATTGTCGACAATTATTTCTATCTCTCAAGTTCAAGTGATTGAGAAAATTTTGCATGCCACCACCCTGAAAATGAAATAAGGGGAGAGTCAATTCCTTTAGACTAAACATGTAAAGGTTGTATATTAATGTTTGATACCCAAGCAAAGATCAACCTTTGCTAATCTAGAGTAATTCCTTCCTTATCTTCAATTTCAGCGTTCACATCAAAGCTCTTAACAACAACTATAATAGTCTTATAGGTCAACAACTTCACAAATATGTACATATTACTTGGGATATGAAGGACATGCAAAAGGGTACGTACATCTTAATATTATAATCAACTCGTACATTTCTACCATCTTCAAGCTCGTGTCTAGTGAAGATAAACCTGTGATGATTTGGAGGAATTCCTTGTATTGAATTTTAGCCTTGGCATTATTGAAAATCTTTGAGCTTTAAATTTCACAAGTAATATTCATCCTAGGTAGAGTTTTGAGATGTGCATTCCACCTCTAAAATAGAGAACCAATTAGATTTAATTTTGTTAATGTGGCTACACTAAGTCCTTCATTGTATATTAATTAATACCTTTCCCTTAATTGTATGGCACACACATTTTCGCTTGCCGTATTTAAAACTTGTTAAAAATTGTTTTGCAAATTTGTCAAGATGTTATCCTACATACATATTGCTTTGCAATTTAAAATAATAAAAATAATAATCTAAAAGCATGTTAATTTGTATCACGTTTTATAAAGATGAATGGCGTTGGAATGTTTCCTCTTAAATTTACAAAATCATCAACAATTAGGTGCTCGTAAAAGAAGACAAAACATGTCAATTTAAATTCACTTTCATGTAATATTTTTCATAAAATTTAATATATATTTTTTTATCTAATTTATTCATTTTTTTTAAAAGATATTCATTAATGTTTTACATAAATTTTAAGTAGTGATGAAATCGAGAATCCCATTTCTCTATTGATTTATGTTTTTTAATTCCAATTTCTTTAAGAAATGTGTTGTAAACATTCTAAAAATTGCTAAACAAATTTAAAAATAAAAAATAAGCATATTATCATTATTATTATTAAAATACTATTAAAAATTATAATTTTTTTGTATATATAAAACCACAACCCAAGAAACTAACCTTTCAAGTTGATAAAATCAATTTTTTTAATAGAAATTTGAAAATAACATATAACAAAATGTTGAAACTATTTTTTGAATTTTTTTAAAATATATTTGAAAATTTGTATAATATAGTTTTAAATAAGATTATAATAACATATTTTATATTATTCAAAATATAATATATAAAAATAATATTAAAACAAAATACATAATTAAGAAATTATATACTCACAATCAACACGTTAATATTTATTGTGTTGAAATTTTTTAACAAAATATATAAATTATCGATATATTTTTTAAAGCCATAAAAACGAAAAACTTCATTAAAATTTGTTTTATGAAGAAAAAAAATTCAATTCCAAACCTGATGCTATAGCAGCTAAGGTAAAATCTAGGTTCGTAAAACCTAAGTTCAAAATTAGTAATTTTAATGCACATATCACTGGTCAAATTTGATGCATTCCTTCGAAAGCGCATTCCACCGAAGGTACTAACATGATTCATATAGAGTATTCACTCCAAAGAATTACAAAACCATGTTCCATAGAAGTATTTACATAACCAATGAAGTAAAATGGATAAGACTTCAGTCGAACATATTACAAATAACATTTGGATATCGCACATCGAAGGAGTTATATATATTACTATAAACCATAATCTACTATTTAAAATTTTAAAATTTTAATATTTATGAAAAATTAAACTATATTCTATTTTTTTTTGAAAACAATGTAATTTCAATAAACCAGGGTAAATATTAGGATTATCGATTAGAAATTTCTGAAATAATAATCTTACTCTAACATTATCTCCTTCATAATAAATCATTATTTCATAAAATAAATTTACAAAAGAAAATTAAATAATGTTATTTTTAAAAATTAAAATTATATTTTACAAATATAAATAAAATATGAATTTCATTTTATTAAAGATTATTAGAAAAAATATGGTTTAATTAATCATTTTATTATATTTAATTAAAAATTTTATTTTTAAATATATCTTAATATATTTTAACAATGAATGGTCGTTAAATAAATAATTTAATAAAATTTGAAGATAATTTTTTTAACTAAATTTATTTTATTTTATATAAAACAATTGAATTACATATTATTAAATATGTATGCTTAAATTAATTAAGCATATTTTTACATATAAATTAATTAAGTATATTTTTCTATGTAAAATTAAAGTCAAAATTGAATAGTAATATTGTAAATAGGAGATTGTTAGAATTAACCATTCAATCATAATTTTCTAATAAAAACTTTGCGTTACTTTGTTATATCAATAAATTTATAAATGTTAGTATATATCAATAAATTTATAAATGTTAGTATAAAGAAGTTGTTGTTAAGGGAATTTTTTTAGATATAAAGAGAGTATTTATAATAAAAATTAGAAGTGGTTAATAGAATAATAATTATTGATATTTTTAAATGTAAAATTTAATATTTTGGAAGCAGAAATGAAAAATTACTTAAATATAAGAAACATGATTTTAGTAATAAGAATGGTAATTGTTAATATTGTGAGAGAAATTGTGATTTTAGTAATAAGAATGGTAATTGTTAATATTATATCAATAAATTTATAAATGTTAGTATAAAGAAGTTGCTGTTAAGGGAAACTTTTTAGATGTAAGGAGAGTATTTATAATAAAAATTAAAAGTGGTTAATAGAATAATAATTATTGATAGTTTTAAATGTAAAATTTAATATTTTGGAAGCAAAAATGAAAAATTACTTAAATATAAGAAACATGATTTTAGTAATAAGAATGGTAATTGTTAATATTGTGAGAGAAAATTGTGATAAGTACATCAAATATTTTCAGTAGTTGTTAATTTTGTCAAGAACAAGTTTTGGTAAGTACAAAAATTGTTTTTGGTAACAATTAGATTTTGGAACAAATGATGACAAATACAAAAATTGTTTTTAGCAATTATTAATTTACAATTTTGTGAAGAATTTTTTTTGGAAAGCATTGAAAATTTTCTTTTGCCTTTTTATCAAAACTAATATGTCATAAGTGATAAAAGAAAACTTGCCAAGTATGGTAAACAGGCTGTTTCCAATATAGCATGTAATTATTTATTTTTATAAATAAACTTTTGTTTCATTAACTCAATACAAGATTAGGGAAATATTTCTTTCGAATATAGCATGTAATTATTTATTATAAATGAACTTTTGTTTCCTTAACTAAATACAAGATTGGGGAAATATTTTTTTTCTATTTTTGTTTGTAAGAACTACATTAATGGAAAACACGTCATTCAAAAAATTTGGATCTTTTTGCATTGGATGTGCTAAATCATGGCATCTTTGGGGGAGCATTTCCAACAAATCATACACTTTGTTGTATGAGAATTGTAATTTTTGGTTTTGTTAATTGCTAGATTCATTTGATAAGAATTTTTTTTTTTTAAATTCAAAATTCTATATAATTTTAAGTGTGTGTTTTGTATAATGTGAATGGAGAATATATAGTGAAATATTGTACAAATATGGGGAGCCAGTTTACGAGAAAGAATAAATCAGGTGGAAAACGTCCTCGTTTCTTTAGGAAGAAAGGAATGTAAAAGGAATAATAACTTGGTATAATATCCAACAACAAGAAACTCATGAAAGCTAGCAAAATATCATTAATACTACTATATAAGGAACCAGACATCAAAGATCCAACATATTAAGTCAATTTTTGCACTCCCTCCCATTGCAATACTCCTATGCAAGATGATGTCCAAAACATGGATGTTTTGCGAGGAGAGGGAACATCTAATCAAGGTTGAAATAATTTATTCAACCAACATATTAGTTCATCGAGTCAAAATCTAGAATTCCAAAACCGAGATACACAAATGCAAGATAGAAGATGTGATATTTTGGGTTAGAAAGGAGCATCTAGTAGTAGATCAAGTTTACCAAAATACATACTAGCAAGTATTTCATCATCTATTCAGAGCTAGATTTATGTAGGAGAGAACATGTCTTATCGCACCTTGCGATACCATACAAGTAAGATGTATGAGGAATATTTTTCACCTAAATCTTTAATTTCTCAATCCCAATTTCTAGCATGCTTATTGTGATGAAAGGAGATGAAACCTGTATTGTGTTTGCCTAGAATTAATCAAGATGATAAAAATAAAGTTTCAGATATAATGTTTAATAACGTTAAGTCATGATATGACTTAATTGGTAGAAAAACACACACAAAATACCATAGAGATACTCGAAGAGCGATTATGAATACAATATAAGGAAAAAGGCATCAAATGAAAGGTTGGTTACTGCAATTTCAAAGGCAATTAATATTAGTAGAAGAACATTGAGAAAAAGGATTGCTACTAGAGAACAATTGGAAATCATGAATCCTCACTAGAAATTGGCAATAGTGTGTAGGGCTCCTAGAAATGACAAGGTTTCAGATGAATGGCGTAGCATAATAATTGAATATTGGAATGAAAGTTATAGAGTTTCTTCTAATAGAAGAGATGTCTTGACACAAAATCTCATGTGGTGTTAGGGAGGAGCATCAAAAATAGTTTCAGACATTTCACAAACAAAGCTATTCCACCGGTTTCAAGATGCACATCCTAATATTAGAGTTGGACAATGAACTTTTGAGGTAGTGAAGCCTTGGTATATATTAGCCAAAAAAAATTGTGGCACATGTTATTGCAAGTACCATGTGGAATTCAATTATTATTATGAAGTATTTCATAACTACAGGTTATAATTCCCACCTTCAAATGAAGGACCTCCATTGCATGTCACTGAACTCATCAAGCCTTTACTTTGTGAAAGGGGAGAAGGTGAGCACTTTTACAATATGAAGTGTGTTAAAAATAAATGTGATAATTATTTTAATTTAAAAATATGGAAATATATTGCACATGATTATTCAAATAATATGATTAAAAGAAATAATTTCAAAGTATCACATTTTCTTTATCTCATGGAGGTGAATCGAGAAGCATTAATTTGGCTGAATATGAAGTTACCATCAAAGAATTTATTGGTGCAGTTAAGACTAACCAGATTTATCACTATGTCCAAGATAGTGACATAGCAAGATGGTAAGACATGCAATTTCGAACTAGCTGAGATACTTTTCCATTTGGTGTTGTATTATATGTTGTTGACTTTGCAAAAAAGCTATAAATTTTCACCACAAAAATAAATACAAAGCCAATATTATGATTCAGAACAAGTTACAATTTTGGACCGTGTATCTTATAGGCATGTAGAGCAGCATATTGGTGGAAGACAAAGTACATTAGAAAATAGAATCATGATCAAAGAGGTTCACTTTATGTTAGCGATGATTTAGATCATGATACCCTTTTTATGCAACATTCTTTCAACAAATTTTTTTATTTTCTTATAAAGGATAGAAGTGTCACTTTTAGAGAACATTAGGTTTGCTCAGATGGTTGTGCTGGGCAATTCAAATCAGCAAGATCATTTTATTGGTTGTGTCGTCTTCATCGTAACATCAAAATTAAACATACATGGAGCTTCTTTGAAAGTCGTCATGAAAAAGGAGAGCATGATGGAACTGGAGCTTGCATTACATGAGCTCTTCATGGATACCAAATGAAGTTTGATGCTAATATAGTGCAATATGAAAAAGGTGTTGTTGATTGGTGTACTAAAAATTTGTGTCATAGAATTGATGGTCAAATTGATAAGTTTATATGTGGATTTTTTTGGAATATAGAGAATGTTGATTGTGAACATTCTTATGCATGTAAAAATGTACTAGGCACAAGATCTTTTCACTCTGTTATAAGCATAGATCACACTGATTGGGTTTTGTGTGTGAGGGAGCATGCTTGTTATTGTGGATATTGCATAGGAAATGAATTCCTAGAAGCATGCATAAATTTACAACAAGAATTTGTTGATGAATGAAAACAAACTATCTTGGAACCTTTACATCGTGTTGGGCCTACTCAAGTTCACATTCCAATTGAAGAAAAAGATAAAGACTCAAAATTCTCTTCACTTTATGATGTTATTTCTAGGTTAGTATACGAAGGTATGCAAATTCTTATACCTTTATAATTTTAAATACTAAATTATCAATTTTAATTATCTTTGAATATTATATTTGGACTAAATAGTAGTTAAATTAAACATGTTTTTAATGTTTCAAGTATATATTAAATCCCATACAAGTGATGTATTTCTTGGTATAGCACCTCTTAACAATGTGGAAGGGGTTGACTACTATCTGTTGAGATGTACTACAATGAAATGAAAATTGCTGGAAACCCAAGTTGATAGTGATGGTCAAGACTTTTAAAGAGGATCTATTATTCTGAAGGGAAATTACTTGAAAAATTTAAAAGGGAAATTACTTGAAAAATTTAAACTTTACATATTTAAACTTATATATTTGAAAAAATTATTTGTATTTTGTGACTGATTAATCAGAGCTTGCACATATATTAATATGAGTTGACCTATTTACAAATTTAGTATTTTTTTTATAACATTATTTATATTTTTTGAAGCCATTAAATAAATTAGCTATAGCTTTTACCAAAATTTATTACCTGATAACTTTGTTATAAATTTAACATTTATTTTTTGTAATTAACAAGTATGAAACTCAACTCATTTAATAGAATTTTTAACATACACAACTATGTACCTACAATACTTTCTAATAATAGTTTGAACATAAAAATATAGAAAGTTTTCAAGATTTACATAACATTACATTTTAAATAATTTATGATATAATTTATATTAAATAAATGTTGTTTAACTATACATAATATAAACATATTAATTTATATAATATTAATTCAAATATTTCTATTTAATATAATTTCAAAATTTAAATATTTTCAAATTTTTATTGAAATTTGATTTTGATTTTCAACGAGACACGGTTTATCTGTGAGCTCCTCTTTCTTATCATTGGTTTATACTATTTTTAAATTAATAATATTCTAACTCAGAATTTAAAATATTCTAACTCAGCTCTTTCGCGTCAATTGGGAATTCTCCGTTATATAGCTAGCCCTCTTTCGCTTCCATCCTCTTACATTACAGCCTTCGCCTTCTTTGGGGATTCAATGCCCCATCCAGTCCGGTATTATCTAGTCCCTCTACCATTTGTACTGATTTATCTCCCTCCGGTATTAGCTAGGCCCTGTACCATTTGTGGTAATTTTTCGCGAGATAGTTAAAGCCAGATATATTTTGTTAGCGTGCCACTTTAATCCATGGTTTTAAACCCTTATAATTTTTACCCTATAACCAAATAAAACCATGAACATGTCAATTTTAACATAATTATTAATTATTTTTAATGAATATTATTGCTACAATAATAATATGATTAATGCATATTAAATTAATATATTTTACAAAAATATCTATTAACATCACTAATCATTTAACATATTAAATTAATGAAATTAAATTACTTCTAAATGTTGATATGTTAAAAAGGCCATATCAACAATGCAAAATTTTTGGGGTATATAAGCTTCCACCTTTACATGGTTGACCTTATTAACCTTATTAGTAGATATTATAATCTGAAAAAAAAAGACCTTCTCTAATTATTATCATAACAAATATTAAAAAATAAACATATTAAATAATAAAAGTTTCCAATAGTATCTTTTTATATATTATAAATTTGATTCATTATAAAATATAACATTTCAAATAAAGGAAAATGAATTATTTACTACATTATTTTATAAGAAAAATATCAATTCAATCAAAACATTTCATGAATAAATTGAAGGAAGCTTCTTTGAAGAAAAAAAGGTGGTGATCCACCCCTTTTAGTATATTTACTTTTGAAGATAAATCTTACAAATCAATGCCTTATTTTAATCCCTATCCTCAGCTTTACAAGGTTTTCCAATTGAATTGGTTTAAGTCATTTTAAGAGCAAAACATTATTTGCTACATTTACTATTAATCACTTGATACAATGTGTTTACGGCCTTGCAAAATACACAATGAAAACATACAAGTATCATAATCTATTCCATGTAAACGTTCAACTACCATGCATAATTATTCTTCATATCTAATAAAATATATATACATATATATAACAAGAATTATGAAATTTTAATGTATAAGAACATTTTGTCCCATGTAAAACATGTCCTTTATAAGTAATATAATTTAAGAAATGAGACCTCAACGATATTAATAAAAATGAAAGACCTAATTATTCTTTATATGTCCAATTAAAAAAATAAAAAAATAATGTCATTTTAATGTATAATTGCATTTTATCCATCCTAATTTGTAAAATAGTTCATACACAATGTTAAATAAAGTCAATATAATAAAAATGAAAGGGATACTTATTCTTTAGATGTCCAAAAAAAAATGTCCAGCATGAAATATCACTATAATTTGTAAAATGGTACATACACCATATTTAATTGAGTTTTTCCCTATTATTAAATTAATTGTATAATAAAAATGTCATACAATTTTACTAATAGAACCCCATTATTGGGCAAATTGTTCTTCCATTCACCTTTAGAGTTGACTCCATATTAGGCTCTCCTTAGCCAATAAAAGAAAAAGATAATTTTTTAAATAACATAATTGAACTTTCATATAGTTGTTTCTCAATTCCTTCCAATAATTATGTAACATAAAAGAAATGAGTATTTATCAAATATTTTGTATTTTGAAAAATATCCAAAATACATATATGAATGGTTATAATACATGCTCATTACCCTTAATATGAAAATGAAAATGATATCAAATGAAAATGGCATACAATATGATACTTCCAAAAGAGTTTTTTTGACATGCTCATGGCAAAAATATGTTTTAGGCCCTTGGGGTGATTCTAAAACCATCTCAAGAGAGTTGCATATTTGACTTGAAATATTGCAATCCTTGTAGTTTTTGTATAGTATCTCGGTAGTCATATTGCTAACTTACACAATTGCAAGCTTTCTTTCAAAAGGGGAGGTTTATGGATTGAGCGGGCTTAGTTGCTAAGAACATGTGCTTCCTCATATGAGACAACATGTTTTAATCTAGAGGGGGAGTTTTTATACCTTCATATCATTTAGCAATCAAATTTCCACATGATGGTAGGTCTTTTATCACATAAACAGGGTTATCTCATACATCAATTCCGTGTCTAGGCTTGATGTGACCTTAGAATTAGATTATTGTTATTATTATCAATATAGATAAGGGATATGTACATTAAAGTCTATAAAGATTTGTTCCACATGAGTCAAGAAAAGTTGAAATTATTATATATAAACATATAACTTACTATGATGGATGTCATCCACAAGATTATGGTGAAGCATCCCTTTCTTTTCCCCATAAGGTTCCATAACATGCAAAAACATAAAGCTATGAGATATCATGTAAAAAGCAAGTGATGCTTGGAATGGCCATAAATTGGTTAAGATAAAGTCACAAACACGTCTACATAGGAGGATTGAAGCAATGAATGGAAAATTAAATTTAATAGAAATGACGGATATGTTAGGTTGTAATTATTGAGGGTGGAGAACCTTAAATCCATTTTAAAATTGCTAAAGAACAATGTTTAGGAAAGGTGCATGATATATATATATATATAGAGAGAGAGAATTGGGATTAGTTATTTCATTTCTTCAGCTAAGTAGGCTTTAAACCATAGAAAAGCCAATGAACTTTATCCTCATTCATTATCTCATAACATAAACCCTTCACTCATTCCCCATTTAGATTGTTAATTCATTTCTCATTTAGATTGTTAAATAATTTACAATGTAAAAAAAAAATACAAGGTAATGAAATAGAATTAGTTCTTGCAGTAGAGCAAAGATGAGAAATAAATATTGAAATTAAATCAATTTTGTTACATACCATTTCAAAGAGATAATTAATCTTCGTGTGCCAATAAACCCTATTCACTAAAAGTCAATTTTTGCATCATAAACCATTGTACTTTTTTCATATTTATCACGAGTTTAAAAAAAATGGCGTTATCTCGTGGCATTATGAGAATTTATGGAAACTTGTATTGTCTTATAGATAATTCTTGGATTTATGAAAAATTATGACAACTTGATTTGTCTTTCAGATTGAATCACATATATTATTCTTTCCTTCACATGTTTTTTAATTCTCAATTTGTGCTTCGTTTGTTACTATCTTATTATTATGTCAAAATGTAAATGCTTATCAATTCAAGTCTTGAACATTTGATTCATGTGCATTGTTTCTTCTCTATGTGTATAATCCATTCATACGTTGAGTTTTTTTCTTTTTTATTTTTTGGCTTCATTACGAACCCATTAGCTTGACATTTAAGGAATGTGAATATATCTGCTAGATTTTTGGTTTGACATTTGATCTATCAACTTAATGTTGGTTAAAGTTGTGACTATTGAGGTAACAATTGAAAGGTTTTAAAACTTGATGAGTTTACATTTTGGAAAATTACCCAAAGTCGCCAAACACAAGAAGACATTATTTCCTCTTTCTATGGTCATGAAGATGTAGGTCCTTATGTCAAATAGTTTCTTTGAAATTTTCATTGGTGTCTGATATCTCCACCTCAAAATTATGGTTTTTTTATTTAAAATTTTAATAAATATTTGTATCCCGCCTCTAAGAAGAGGTAGCAAATGATGCATATAATTATTTTTCATATTTAATCAATTAAGGCCCATCCACCCTCCAATTTCTTTCCAGCAAATTTTAGTGTTGAACCTTGACTTTCACATTGTCAATAATGCTAGAACTCTCTATATTTAGAGTTATAGTATTTCTAATGAATTAATTCCCTAACTCTTTCCAGAAAATGTCTTCTAAAATATATATTCATTAGCAACTAACGATAAGAAATAACTGTAACCTAAACAGATAAAAATGGTATATCAAAGTCAAACAATGGTTGTAATAAAGAAATCCAGACAAGTAAGAGATAAATTTTCCTTCGCTATCGCTAGAACTACAAATAAACTATGGTTCCAAAACCATGTTTGATAGTAAATTAAGAAAAAAAAATAGTGACAATCTAAAAAGTTCCAAAAGGTATTAAGTTCATGGAAACTAAGTCAAGGATATTTTACTAAAAAATCCTCCTCCTTCAGGTTGCATCAAAGACAATGAGAATTAAAACGCGTACCAATGAGTAAGGAATACTAAGATATCTCTTTTTCTTAATTTTCCTTAGGTTTGAATTTTTCATCACGCATAGCCAAAGTGATAAATCTATAAACATTTCATGTATTGCAAAAATTTCATGAAACCTAATTTAGGGATATTTTACCAAATGTTCCTACTCTTCAGCCTACTTCAAACAACTAAAAAATAAAATAAGTACCATGAGGGAAGACATACTAAGGTGGTTGTTTTTATTAATTTTTTCATTTTTTGAATTTCCCAGTGGGCATAACTGAAGTGTTAAAAATTTAATCATTTCTTATATTTTCAGGGGAATAATAATAATAATAATAATAATTTGTTCCTATTTTGAAGAAAGAGCGT
Organism: Pinus tabuliformis; assembly: GCA_031772625.1. Classification (NCBI taxonomy): domain Eukaryota; kingdom Viridiplantae; phylum Streptophyta; class Pinopsida; order Pinales; family Pinaceae; genus Pinus; species Pinus tabuliformis. The sequence goes on from CM062804.1 coordinate 1,021,957,598, forward strand.
AGACTTGTAAGGAAAAAAACTCAATAATAGAAAAGAAACTCAAAGAAGAAACGAAAGCATGCATATAAAGATGTCAACAACTAATTATGAAGACAAAACCAAAATATAAATATGAATGATTACCATACCTTGTAAGTAAAAGTAATTGTGACAAATTGGAGTCCATTTGCTTCAACTCAATGTCAAATTGGGTAGTTAAATAATTAAGAAAGTAAAACACAAAAGATATACCAAGTATAGAATTGTTTTTGAGACAACAGAACATAACATTTTATCATAATGCTTCAATGCAACAAATTAACTATCGAAGACGACAACATAAAAAAATTCCACAAGAATGATTCTAGTTTATGCCATGTAAGGGAAATATGTTGTCGCAACATAGAAATTTTTGTTACAAGTAATCAATGAGAAAAGATTAAATTGAACAACTTAAAATACTATGTAACAAATTGTGTGAAATTTCCAAGCATTGTATTTTATGTACATGGTAAAAGTTTTGAAATTATTTGTAATATATCATGCTTCAATATTTCAAAATTTCAACCTAATAGCATTGTATGCAACGTTATTTGTTACCATGAATTTTTATAAATTATAAGGGAAATGATTAATTATTGAAAGATGTTGCCTCGAGGTAATATTCTAGCTTAGTTTATGATTTTAATTGAAAATTATATAATCCAACTAGAATTTTGAATAAAGTCCCATTATAAAACTTCATATTGGCTATGTTAGTCAATATAATGACTTTTGTATCCCAAATACTAACCAGAAACATGATTTCATCATTAACAATCTGTACTTGATCTGAATCTCCTCAGCTACCATACTTATCCATAATTATCCAAGACGTTTTACTTCTATGATGTAATAGAATTGCATTTAAAAGATCATGATATACCACTTGTGCATATTGTAAAGAAGACGAAACATAAGAACATTTATCAAATCAATGAAGACAAAGACATTGATAATGGAGCTCACCCAATGTGGGTTACGTCTCTGGGCCCACTGTCAAGAGAGTGGAGGTCACTCCATTAATGCTGTAAGATGATGATGAGCACATAGTACGTTTTTTGTTATTACACGTACAAATAACCTAAACCTTGAGCGTTGTGTCCCTCCATGAGACATTCTCCCTACAATAAATCTCACTCAAATGGGTCCTCCTTTAGCATGACATGCAAAAAAAATCTCACATGATGTAGAAAAAGATATCCCTCAACATAATGGTAATCATGGATATCAAGAATAAAGACATAAAATTAGCAAATCATGAAGAAAGATATTGCATCACTGCATCATATACCTCCACTTTCGAAGATGGAAGAAAACTAAAAAGATCATATGTAGAAATGGACTATACCACTCAATTCTTGGTGATGAGTGGTGTAAAATCGACTGTAAACTTGTGCAATTCTGAAGTTATCCAATTTTGGACCTTTGGGAATCTTGAAGATTCTCCCAAAGTTTCCTTCATGAAGGTGGTCGGGAAATCAACTTCTCGGGTGAATATTGCGAGCACACCACTACGCTCATTGTGAAATTCTGTGAAATGTGACTATAAAGTGGACAACATTTTCCCTCAGTAAAAGATTAGCATCCAAGGGAATGTTTAAGATTCAACAAGATTCTCCAAAGATTCCACGTTGTTGGACAACTATATTTATTCTACTCATATGGAGATTATGAATGGATGGTGGCAAGAAAACGTGCAAAAATGATTGTCCACTTGTCAAATTCTATCACTGGCACCTCTGGCCCTCAAGGGAATATTTTTAGCATCTTAACATTATACACATTTAGGGTTCCACACCCTCTGTTCACTGATGGTTCTGTCATCCACTCCATCATGGTCATCGTCAAATGGAAATTTTAGGTTTATATGTAAGTTTACGAGTGGATTAAATAGAGTTGGTTGTTTGGCCTAACGGTAGCGGAGTTATTAATGGTGGGAGAGGTCGATGGTTCAAGCCCCATCGCACCTAGATAGTATATAAATTTTTGCAGTTGTGTTCTTTTATGGCATGTCATTGGGTCTCTTGGAGCTACCATCATATATTTTAAAACATGGAGGTGCCTGGGTGGTGGGCCAGCTGGACCAGCTGGGTGGGTTCAAGCCCTGCAACCTCTAAATTGTACCATGTGTTGTTTTTATGTGTTTATTTGGTGGGCTTCAATGAGGGTGGTGACCTACCAACCCTTTTTGGGTTTTTAAATATAACAATGTTGTTTGGTGGAGTGGGCGGGGCTGGTAGGCCTAACTCGCCCCTCATTTTTAATATTATTTTTATGTTTTAAACAAACTTGTTCTCTTTTGAATTTTCCAAAAATAAGCGTGATTAGAGAAATTAACCATCCTACAAGTTCGACCAACGCGATGGATGAATTTTGTATGTCGGGACTTGGTGAAATTGTTCCCTCGTTAAACTTGGAAACTTCGTTATGTTTGACCAAAACTTTGACCACCAATTACTCGACCTTGACCATGTGAACTCGAATTCGAGGGTCCTTCCCACCATTGGACTCAGCGGGGTGAGCACTATGATCTGGTCCTAGTTTGGGAGAAATCTGACCGCTTGTATTTTTAAGCTATTATGAGTAGTCTTTGATGTTTAAGCCATCTAGAGCCACCTGAATCGTTCCTCCCCACTGAGGAATTTTTGCTCGTCCCAAATCATGAACATAATATGAAACTATTGTGTACATTGTCTGCACCACAACTGTGATTACAAGTCACCCTTCCTTCTCCTTCATGGTCACTTTTGAATGGAAAGTTCATGTTTATATGTAAGTTTACGGGCATATTAATCAAAGTTCGTTGTTTGGCCTCACAATGGAAGAGTTATTAATGGTGGGAACAGTCAGTGGTTCAAACCCTGTTGCACCCTACATAGTATATACAGTTTTACAGTCATGTTTTTATTGTGTGTGGTTTAGTCCATGGGAATTGACGGCATATATTTTTAAACATGGAGGTGCCTGGGAGGTGGGAAAGTCAGACCAATTGGGCGGGTTCAAGCCGCACCGACTACAAATTATGCCATTTCTATGGAGGTGGGGTTAGGTTTGCTAGCATGAAGCCTACCCAATACATATAGTATGTGTTTATTTGGTGGGGTTCGGGACCGGTGGTGACCCGTCGACCCTTTTTTCTTTTTATTTTAAATATAAAAATGTTGCTCAGTGGGGTGGGAGGTTCCAACAAGCTTGGCCTAGCCCCCATTTTTAATTTTTTTTTGTATTTTTAAAAAGCTTGGTTATTTTTGAATTCGTCGTAAATAAGGGGAATTAGACAAATTAACCATCCTATAAATTCGCCCATCACGGTCAACATATTTCATTCACAGGGTCTCGGTGAATTTGTCACCTCGTTAAACCTAGCCACTTGGCCAAGTTTGGTAAAAACTTTGATGAGCAATAACTTGACTAGACAAAGTCAGATTGGAGTGTTGTTCACACTTTTGGAATCAGAGTGATGAGCACTATTATCATGTCCTAGATTGGGAGAAATCTTACCACTTTGATTTTTGAGCTATTATGAATCTGCTTTGACTTCTGAGCATCTCTGGAGCAACCTGGATTAGTACTCTTGTCAAATCACTACACAATCTCTTGATGTGCTACTTTCTAATAAAGATCAGTCATTGATGATTTCAAGAAAATGTTTTCCTGTCTTGAACTTTTGGCTCAACTTTGTTAATGAGCACGTACCTACCTCCTAGCCAAATACCTAGCCTTGTAACTCAAACCCCTAGTTGGTTGTAACGAGTCATTCGTCAAAGACTCCTCTTGGTTTGTAAATGAGTTAAAGGGCTTAAATTTTGATCATGGGGATACTCTTGTTAGTTTTGATGTAGTCTCCCTTTATACTAGCATCCCCATTAAGGATTCCATCGATGTCATTAATCGCCTCACTGATCCTGATACTGCTAAGTTAGTAGAATTTTTTCTTACTTCTACTTTATTATTCTTTGAAAGGGAATTCTATCAGTAGAATTGCGGGGTTTCCATGGACTCCCCCTATCCTCTGTTGTGGGTAATATTTTTACGAAAGACTTTGAATCCAAGGCGTTGGCCTAAACCCATCTTCAGCCTAAGCTATGGAAAATGTTTGTGGATGACACTTATGTCGTCTGGCCTCATGACCAATAAAAGTTAGACCTTTTTTTCCAGTATCTCAACAACTAATCTTCCTTGATAATGGAGCAAGAAGTTGGAGGATGCCTGCCTTTTTTGGATGTTCTCATTTGGAAGAAGGATGATGGCTCTTTCTCCCACAATGTATCTTCATGCTAAGTCTCATCATTTCCCTGCTCAGAAGCTTGGTGTTCTCAACACGCTAGTTACTCGTGTGCTAAGAATCTCTCATGAAAACCACCTCAATAAAGAGAAAGAGAAAGCCAATCTCTTTAATTTTTTTGTTCAAAATGGATATAGTAGGCACCAAGGTCTTAAGGCTTTCCTCAAAGTTGGGGAGGTTCTAATGTTAAAAAAGACCCTAAAGATAGAATATCATAGGTGCATCTCTCTTTCATCCAGGGGACCACTAAAAATATTGTGAGGATCTCAAGAAAGCATAATGTTCCCTTAACCTTTAGAACCCTTAACACCATTCAGAGCTCCTTAAGATCTGTAAAAGACCTCGTTGACCCTAAGGATATGAAAGGTGTCTATGTTATTCCTTGTTCTTGTGGGACCCCCTATGTTGGTGAAACTAGGTGCTCTATTAATTAGAGAATTCATGAGCATGCAACCAACATAAAGCATTGGAGGTCCCAGTATTCAGCTTTGGCAGAACATATGGTAAAGGCTAAGGATCATATCTACATTGAGGAGGTCTGAGACATCACTAGAATTGCTCCTTTTCATCACTGAATGTTTAGGGAGGCCATTGAAATTGAAAGGAGGCCAAGTAATATTAACAGAGATGATGGATGGAAAATCAACAATTATTGCATTCCCGCCCTTTCCTCTTAGAACTCCTCTTCCCCCCTTCTCCCGCTCTTTTCCTTTGTCTCATGTTTTTTGTTTTTTTTTTTCATCTCTTAAATTGTTTGATTTTCCGTGTTCGCTTCTCTATTTATCTGTTGTTTTTCCTTTTTTCTATTATTTATTTAGTATTTCTCAATGTTATCTATTTATTATTATCTTTATAAATATTGATATGATTTATCTCATAATATTACTATAATAATATTAAGATAAATTTATATATATATATATATATATAAAATTTATTAATGAAAATAAGAAAATATTATTAAGTTTAATTTCTTCCTTTAAAAACATAATATTTAACTAACATATATGTGTAATTAAGTTTTTATTTAATTAATACACCACATTTTTAGATAAACATATATTTTTAGTTATATATAGTGATAATATAAATAAAACCTAACTATATATATATATATATATATATATATATATATATATATATATAATTATATAATTATAATTATAATTTAATATATTTTTAATTTTTTTTAATTTTTAAACCCATATTATAATAAATAAATTTACATATTAACATATATAAGATTTTAATCGTAAGTAAGTATGTTCAATTATATAAAATTATAATATAAATAACTTTTAAGCAATATATATTTTTATAAATATATATAATGTTTACTCATATATTTTTAATTAGTTTTTATTAGACCTAGGATTTATAATAAATAAGGTTATATATAAATTTAGTTAAATATTTTAGTTAATTAAAAAATAATTAATAAATATATAAACTAATTTATAATTAATATAAAAATGGCTTGGCCAAGTTGAAGCCTTGTCAAATATAGCCATTTCTTTTGGCCGAAAATAGCTATTTTTTTTTATAGTAGTTTTAATTGTCAGTTTCTTTATTTAACAAGTTACTATGATGTGATTTTTTATCTTGTCTAAATTACACTTGCTGGTTCACATTAACAAGTGAATTTTGATGTGATCGTTCCCAAAACACTTTTCAAAAAACTTAATATAGATCACAGAAATAAAATGAAATATTATTATTTAATAGAAAAAATTACAGAAAAACAGAATAAAAACATGGATTCAGAAACGAATGATTACAAAAAAAAGCAGTGCCAAAACGTTCCAACGAAGACGGGCTTCGTTTCACTACTTTCTCTCGCAACAATCTCTGCATTATCAGCCAAATAAACGAGTTACTGTATCATATTAGTGCTTTTGCAGGCATGTGAGAAAACATTCTGTGCAAAATAAATAGAATACCCATTGAATTTTCATGTAAATTACGCACCCCTAGAAATTTTCTATATCCGAGTAGAAACCTTTTTGAATAACGTACTTTCCTCAACCGAAATCTCTTTGAATAAGAAAAAGAAAATAAAGCAAAAGGCAAATTGAAAAAAGAAAAGAGGAAGAAAGCATTAACAAATAAAGCATATTACAAATACGAATAAAGAATATTACGGAAATTAGTAATTGCAATTCAATGTAAATTTGGTAAAAGGTTATTAATAAATTAATATATAAATTAACATAGCTATATAAATTAAAAATTATTAAAATATATATTATTATTATTATAAAAAGAAGTGATATAAGTCGGAAAGTTATTAATAATTAATATATAAATTAACATAACAAAATATATATTATTGTTATAAAAAGAATGGATATGAGTTATATCAATATATATTTTAAAAAATGTGTACCATTATTCTTAATCATTGAGATTTATCTTTTTATCATGGAACTTTTTAGCTTGTAAATCGTTTTTTACAATATTATGGGTCAATATCATGGTTTATCAATATCATATGTGTTGATATCGCATTTTCTTTAATAATTAATTTGAGAAAAAAATAGTAAAAAAACATAACTAATTTGGAGATAAATCTTAACCCTTGCCCTGTGAATACTACGTTGAATATTCACTACTATGAATATTCAAACATGCTCCATGAAAGTTAAATCTCTACCATCTATCTAGTAATTATTTATATTTAAATCAAAATTATGGGAAACCTATTTTGAAATAAACATGCTTATGGACATAAGAAATTAAGTGTTAAAATAGTCCATGTCACTCAAGTTCAAAATTACGTTTTTTGTGTAAAAGAATTATAACTTATATTGTTAATTTCTAAATTAATGGTGGTCATAGGCAATCAAATCATATATTTTTGCTTCTGTAAAGAAAAAAAATTTGTAAAGTGGATACATTAATTGCTTGGTTACTTACAAGGACTTAAACCCTGAAACAAAATTAATTCTTTCCTTCTACTTAAATTAATTAAGGGTTGACATCTAACTAACTACTTTTTATACTACTCTATTTGACTTTGTAAAGTTGTTTTAATCTTAAGATCTTCACTAATAATTGTTGTTCTTTCAACTAATTCCTCTTTGATATAGTTTTTGTATCAACTTATTTGACTTAACTATGAGAAATAACAACAACTACTCCTCTTTCTGGATTATTTCTAACTCTCGTAGTTGGAAATGTTCTAGATGTAATGCTTTCCCCAATCCCTTGTAATTTATCAATTGCGAGAAGTGTTACTTGATAATTAATAGAATCTCCAAAGTCTATTATGAAGATGAGATTACAAAAATCCCCCTCTTCGAAAGTTTCTGGGAATCAATTCTAATATATCCATCGTATGTGATTCTCAATATCTTTATAGTGGTATAAATTTGATCAAATATAAATATGACTCTGATTGAAATTTATGCCCATTTTATGTTTAACCAATCATAAGAGTAATATCAACATGAATCTTGCAAGTGGAAACTAGGTCACTCCTACCTGGCTCACATGGCACCACCATGTCAACATAATAAGAGGTCCACATCACAGCACATCACAGTACTTGATAGCCTCACTGCCCATGGTGGTTGAATGTTAACCAAATGGAAAATAGTAGTAAGATGTAAGCGACATTAGGTTTTTAGAACAGAGGTTGGTTCTCCCCCTGCACGAGATTCCACCAAAGACGTAGCAGTTTTTACCATCGGTGGGTTTAAATCTCGAACCCCCTTGTTAACTTACAATAGACCAGTGAAACCCCTAGGTAAACAAGGGTCACTCATTAGTCCCACAACCTTATCACACTACTTGTATGTGATTCCTCTTTAAGGAGGTACCCCTGGTAGGAATCTGTATGTCGAACCCACGAGGTTAACTTACAGTGGAATAGGATTGCCCTATGGTGAACAATGGAGATTTAGAGGTGACGCGTATTTAACAAAGGCCTCCATGGAAATGGACATTATCGTCAATTAACGTGGACGGGAATTATCCCATAAATTGTCGCCATCGCTCCATCACTATTGCTGGATTGTGAAGGTGCAATAAACCGTACGCATCGACGAGTGGCTAGTGGTCCTATCAATAAACCATTTGAAGGGATTTCTCTTACCAATTACCATCACTTCTACTACTTCATAGAAAAGGCAAAGTCCCATGTATCAGGATAGGCCCTTTGTATCAGGATTATACAATAACAATATTCGGGTATCATGAATTTAAAAAAAAAATGGTAATCTATAATTGAAACAAATTCTCACCATAACTCCTTATATTATATGTGCAAGGTTAAGAACTATAAGAGTAAAAAGTAAATTAATATGCCAGTTAAATTTTCTTACCACATGTATGAAAGCATAATATCTTTAAAAATTGTACTCATATTAATTTTTATTGGCACATCTAAATTAATAGATGAAAATATAACATACCTACCAATGAAGTAATTTTTAGTGTTATTTTTAATTATCATGATAGAAGTGTAACCAATAAAAGTTAATTAAACACAAAAGTTATTGTATAAAAATACAAATATCTATGGTAAGGCTTTAGTATGAGCACTAAAATTACATATAAATAAAAATTTACATTTAATTCATTGCAAACTCATCACGATAACTTATATTAAAATAAAATTAGAAATTCATAAATTTTATAGCTCATAATCTTTAAACAATAACCAAATCACTCCTAACTCAAAAACTCTAACTATAACTTTTATACATAATTGATTATTTTTTACTCCTACTGAAAAGTATTAAATATCATAAAAATCAACTATTAAACTATTTTAAAATTTTGATTTTATATATTCATAAATATTATAAAAAAAATAATCTTAGTTTATATTTTATAATCTTAATAAAAAATTATCTTATCATTATTAATTTATTAATTAATAAATATTTTTTAAAAACAATTTTATTTAAATATATTTTAAAAACAATTTTATTTAAAAAAAATATAGTTAATTTTATTATTATTATTATTATTATTATTATTATTATTTAATTTTTCTAAAATAATTTTCATTCTCAACTCTTCCTTATAAAATTTAAACTTCAAATCTAATAATTAAAACTAAAAAAATAAAAAGTAATTGATGTACACCTCATAAATTAATAAATTATTATTTTTATAAAATAATATATAAAGTAAGTTTAATAATTCATTTATAATTATATAATCATTTTTTGAAAATAAAATAAGTTAGGTTTTATAATAGCCCAATAAAATATTAGAATAAAATAAAAATAAAAATAAAAATACATCTAGAGAAGAATCACTAAAACCTTATATTATCTGATTATTAAATTATTTAGTTAAACATAAGCATTCATAAACATATTCATATAAAGAGTTAAATACAATTATAATCACAGTATTGAGCCATTAATCCAAAACCTATTAACATATACTTAAATGTGAGTTAGTATTTAAAATATATGATCAGCTTGATAAACCGCCAATCCAAAGCGATTTTAAAAGTTGAATTACTAACCATTAAAACAATCGCGTTAAAGTTAAACTCAAGTTACAGTTAAGACAAAATTGACAAACATCCAAGTTTTGACAATGGTACACACCATCACTGTTTATAAAGCCCACATTGAAATTCTTCAGAGCTGAAGATTATAAAGAAAAATACAATAAACTAACAAAAGAGTTAAGCAAATACTAGTGGAACATTCGTCTTCAAAGTTTTGTATAACTCATTAATAATATAAACTAGGTCATTATTGCAAACAGAAATTTATGTAAGTAGAAAGACATTCCATAGTCTCTCATTTCCGCAAAAGGTGGCGGACAGTAACAGTTTTTCTATCAGCCCTCATCACCGAGGAGATTGGTAGTATCATGGGTCATAGATTTTGTCGCCACATTTGCATTTCCACACAAAGTCATAGTCTCCACCTATTGGAGTGGCGGGGCATTGCAGTGCTGGAGTTAAGGCGTTAAGGCGCACTGCACAAGGTTACATGGATAGCACCCCTCGCATTTATCATAACATGATGGCGGCCCGGAGCCAATAGTAGGAAATGCAACCTTGCTTCTACCCTCTCCCACCTCCTTCACCTGTCAGCAACAGTTTTTATCATTGAACTGCACACCAATATCTTCAATCCGATCCAGAGAAACACAGTGAAAGATAATTATTTATGAAAGATTACAGAGAAGCAGAGTGAAAACATGGATTCAGAAACGTATAATTACAAAGAAAGCAGGGCCAAAATTTTCCGACGAAGACGGTGTTTGTTTATCACTAATATCTCTCCCAGCGATCTCTGCATTATCAGCCAAATAAATGGTTGCTGTATCGTATTAGTGCTTTTGCAGGCATGTGAGAAAATAATCTGTGCAAAATAAATTGAATACCCAATGAATTTCCATGCAAATTACGCATCCCATAACCAAAAGCGAGAGTCTTTGTCATGGAATACCGTGAAAATTCAGCTTCCATAACCGCGTGTTTTTCTATATCCCAGTAGAAACCTCTTTGAATAACGTACTCTTTGAATAATGTATTCTTCCCAGCAGAATCTCTTTGAATAATGTATTATACCTCAGATAGTTAAAAAAGAAAAATAAATAGAGCACGAGGCCAATTGAAAAGAAAAAAGAAAGAAGGAAGAAAGCATTAGAAAATAAAGCATATTACCAATATTACCAATAACGCATAAAGCATAATACCGAAATTAGTTATTGCATCTCAGTGTCATTTTTGGTAAAAAGTTATTATGTTTCTATTTTTTGTGGAACTTTTATCCTTTATGATTTTTATGATGAATGTATATTTCTATGTTTTTGGTAAAAAGTTAGGATGTTTCTATGTTTTTTTGGGGAACTTTTATCTTTTATGATTTATATGATGGATGTATAGTTCTATGTTTTGGCGGGAACTTTTATCTTTTATGATAAATGTATATCTCTATGTTTTTGGTAAAAAAAGTTATTATGTTTCCATGTTTTTTTGGAACTTTTATCGTTTATGATTTTTATGATTAATGTATATTTCTATGTCTTTTTCGAACTTTTATCTTTTATGATAAAAGTAAATTAAATGTGTTTTTAGTGTTACTATGGGTTTATTAATAGTTTAACATATAAATTAATATAGTTATTTAAGATAAATGATTAGTTTATAAATATCAACTCGTAATAATTATTAAAATATTTATCTGACAGTAATTTTGTATGGCTTAAAAATATATATGTAAATTACATTATTGTTATTATTATTATTATCAAAAGAATTAATATATGATTTATAGAAATATATATTTTAAAAAATATCTAACATTATTTTTAATCATGGAGATCCGATATTTTACTATGGAAATTCTTAACTTGTAAATAGCTTTTGCTACAATATTATGAGCCAATACCATGACTTATCAATATGACATGTATGGATATTGCATGTTCTTTAATTAATCAATTTGAGAAAAAAATAATCAAAGAGCATAGCTAACTTCTAGATAAATTTTAACCCTTCACCCCTGAATACTATTCTACGATCCATCTTGTAACATCCTACCTATGTATATAATTAGAATTACTACGTTAATCTAAACAACATTAAAACTTTATAATATTAATGCCTTGTTTACTCATTCGTCCATCCAACATTGACCTGCATGATTGTTATGGTAATGTATTGGGTTAATATTGTTAAAGGTTTAGAGTTGGAGCTGTGGAGTCGGAAAGATGCAGCTTACGTGGTTCATCCCACTGCTGTCATTATTGCTCCCACTCTCCCTAAATTTCCTCGGGTAAGATACCTGCCATTAATGTTACAGGTCTTGGAGGTGTCCTCTTGCTTGAAACACACATTCTCCTACTTTCCAGTTGTGATGGAGTTAATACCCTTACTCAACTTAATGTGGAAGGATCCTGAGGTTGGGTTTACTACCTGTATATCGTCCGATCACGGTCGATTGACGATGTTGACTGCTCAGACCTGGCTGAAGGTTTATTCGATTGTCTTGGCAGAAGGAGTCATTCATTTGGTTTGCCTTTACCTCTTCGCTCTGCTCTGTCGTGGCGAACTTCTGAAACTCTTCTGCCAAGCTTCTTCTAAGACTCCAGGTGCTATCCTCGTCCCTATTTTGCTCGTTTCATGATGTTATGCCTTATTTCTTCCACTGAGGTTGGATTAATACAGTTTTGGAACTGTTTAACAGATTAATGGAATTTTGGGCAACAATGGAGAGCCCAACCAGGTCCTTCGCGGTCTTCAAGCAAGGACCAATGCTTCGACATCCTGAGGTAACCTTCGTTCCACTGAAGTAATGTCATTAATCGTCTTGTATGTATTTTTCCAAAGTCTATTTCCATATAGGTTTGGTCACAGGTTCAATGGCTTCCCAACTCTCCTACAGCTAAACCTACTTACATTTCATGGTTGATTGTTGTTTAATGATCTCAGAGGTGGTTCCCTTCTCATGGCGATTTGTTCTGCAGGCATTACATCAGGGTTTAGTTCGAAACCCTCATTCGGTTTCTGCATTGTTGGGGATGATTCCAATGATGAACTCTGCTTCTCCTTACTCCTTCGAGGTGTGTCAACAACTCGTTTAATGTGCCTCAGTTAAAATAATATTCTCTCAAACGGCCGGTGTCGAGAGCTTGTAATTTGTTTAATATTGTGGATTCAACCAGAATGAGTTTTAGGCTATAATTTGTAATATAATGAAAGTTTTTGGTTTAATCTTGTTCAAACTAGCCACCGAGAATTAACACAATTCCATGCTCTTCTTAGTTGAGTCTATCATAGAACTTAACTGTAATTTTGTGAAATATTCTTCGAATGGACTGAATTCGAGGAAATATAAGTATGACAACTTGTTAATGAATGTTTTGGTGTTTATTTATGTAAACCCCTATTGTTGTATAGTTAGTAATGAGCTTTGGAGTTTGGTTGATCACTGAGAGTTTATGATATGCATGATTTTTCTCAGTTTATATACCGGTTATGACATTCATTTTATCATTGCTTAAAATACTTTATGTATATATTTGTGTTCAGTAAAATTAGAGTTCGTGGGTTAGTTTTTAAGAAACTAGGGTACATGGATATGGATGGGTTCTCTACAAAATCATCCATGACTACAAACCCTAGGTATGACTGTAAAGAAATCATGTAATTAATCAGAAACATGGGAAGGGTTTTCCGAGTTAAATTTTTCCGTCAGTTCTAAAGAAATTCTTGTGTATGACGGAATGTTCAATATTTAAACATATATGTTGTTGTATGATATGCCGACATTTCGTATCATTTATTTATTTATTTTTACAAAAAAATGATAGGAAAGTTTACAGTTTATATGCATATGTGTTTTCTAGATTAAATCAACATTTATATGTAATTCTATATTGCTTATTTAGTTAAGAATTGATTTTTAACTGACAGTGTACAATTCTCTAGAGGTGTATCAGTATCTATTGGGAAAGCATGCATCAACTACTTCCCTTACTGTTCTACCCAAAAATTCATGAATAACCATAATCTATATTAAATCATTTCCAACTATCTACTTACAGTAAACAGGTCATTCTTTTTTTTTTGCGTAAGCAAGAGTAGTTCCTTCTATTTCCTTATATCAAGAAAAATTTACAGAATATACAAAACCCTGAACTCCCGGAGGCAACAGGGTAACCAAGGGCATGATGCCAAAGTAAGGCTTCACCTTGTTACATCAGACAGCAAGATCGTGCACATCATATTTTAGGATGACTCAAACAAAACAAAAGCCTAATCTACGACTTACAAACACCCCTGCCATTCAAAGCGAAACGCCTGCAAGACCCGTGGCCCCACCAAAAAGCACCAACAGATCTGACAGTTGACACATCCCCAAGAGATCGGACGACACCCCGAAATATCGCACCACCTAAAATGTGTGAAACTTATCTCGTGATGGAGGGTGGTTTCGAAACCCCAAGTTGGCCATGTGGCGGAAGTCTAATGGGATCGCTGCCAAAAAAACTAAACCACTTACCAACCCAAATCAACGCGATCACCCATAACCACCTTATCCTGGTTTTTTGATTGGGAAGAGGAATGAAGGGGAAACTACTTCACCGGGAACCAAGAGTCGCCATAGCCCGGACACTCCCTAGACAGAACCGGCAACGGAGACCCCCGGAGATCGTGGGTAGATCCTGATTAGCAATCTAAAGTGGAAGTGTTTCGCCACATTCCACCAGGTAGAAACCAGACAACTTAGCACCTATTTTCCTTCCCTTAGCCTCCCGTCGAACTGTGATCAAACTTGATTAGACATCATCATACAGTTTCTTCCCTTTGGGCCCAATGTTTGAAAGTTCTCTATCTTCCGCTGCTTGTTCCTCACAAATAGCATTTACTCTTCCCAGAGACATTTCCTTACAGTTCATCTCAAATCTGTTTACAGTATTGAATGCTCCTTGATTGGCAAGAGTATCCACTAGTTTGTTGGCTTCACGTCTGACATGTCTGAAACTAATAGTTCGTAGATGTTATGAAACCAGCTCACAAAAAGATAGAAAAGAGAGATCCACGCCTTAGAATTCAGCCTCTTCGAGGGGGCAACCTCCTTTACATTACATAAATGAACAATTCTTGGATGATACAAATGACAAAACCTCCTTTCTATATATAGGAGTCTAAGGAGTCACAATATAATCCAGCCGACCTAACAATAATAATATAAAGCCACAAAAATAACAATAGAGGGATTCTATGGGGCACAGAAATAACAATATGGGGGTAATAGGGGCACAACAATATAAATAAGGGGTATAACTACAATAGTAATGGGGTAATCACTAGTATTATAGGGACCCAACATGCCCCTCTCCTTCAAAAAAGTGTTGTCCTCAACGCTTGAGTAGTTCTGGATACTTCTGCATAAAATTCTCATCCTCCCATGTGGAATCTTCAGCGGATAAGTTCTTCCACTTGATAAGATACTCTGAAATTGATCGATTTCGTAGCTGTCGAGTTCTTGTTTCTGTGACTGCTTCCGGTTCCAATATAATTTTTCCTTCCTCGTCAAGTTCTGGCAATATTGTTTGAATTGGAAGCTTGTCACCTATAACCTTCTTTAAACATGAAACATGGAAAACTGGGTGCAATCGAGAAGCTGCAGGAAGCTCCAATTTGTATGCCATAGTACCAATCTTTTGCAACACCTTGTACGGACCATAATACTTTGGTGATAATTTATTATCCTTCTTAGCTTGCTTTAGGGACATTTGCTTATATGGTTGTAGCCGTAGGAATACCCAATCACCTACATCAAAACTTCTTTCACTGCGATGTTGATCTGCCTGTTGTTTCATTCTATTTTGTGCCAACACGAGGTTATCCTTTAAGAGTTGGAGGACTTGTTGTTGATGTTCGATGTGATGTTCCACTGCCTGAACCTTAGAATTTTCTCTTAAATATGATGTGATGGATGGTGGTTGATACCCATAAAGTGCCATAAATGGGGTCATTTTTGTTGCTGTATGGAAGGAAGTGTTATACCACCATTCAGCCAGAGGCAACCATTTGACCCATTGTGTCTGTTTATCAGATACAAAGCAACGAAGATATCCTTCCAAACATTTGTTTACTATCTCAGTTTGCCCATCAGATTGAGGATGATAAGATGAGCTATGAGCTAACTGAGTACCAAGACAAGAAAATAATTCTGTCCAAAAATTTCCAGTGAAAATGGGATCTCTGTCACTTACAATAATCTTTGGGTTTCCATGTAGCTTTTGAACTGTTTCCATAAATGCAGTAGAAACTGTACTGGCTTTAAATGGATGTGATAATGCACAAAAGTGTGCATACTTGGTAAGTCTGTCAACTACCACCATGATGACACTCTTTCCCTCAGACTTGGGTAAACCTGTGATAAAATCCATTGAAACCTCCTCCCAACGTTGGCTTGGAATGGATAAAGGTTGTAATAGACCCGGTGTCTTAATTGTTTCAACTTTATTTTGCTGGCAAACCAAACATTCCGCCACAAACTTTTGAATATCTGATTTAAGGCCATCCCAAAAAAATTCCTTCTTAACCCTGTGGTAAGTTTTTAAAAATCCTGAGTGCCCTCCTAAGGGAGAAGTGTGCAATTCCATAAGAATCTTTTGTTTTAGCTGGGAATTCTTACAGAGGTATAAGCGATCTTTGTACCATAACGAATCATTTTTCCAGCTAAATGTATCAGAAGTACTGGAATCTTGTTGTAGCTTTCGAATAAGTGCCCACACTTCTTCGTCATTCTTCCATTCCTCCCTTGCTTCGTTTATCCAATCTGGTTGGATAATAGAAATGGCACACAACAATGCTTCCACATCCTCATCCTTTCTTGAGAGTGCATCTGCCACCACATTTTGCTTCCCTTTTTTGTAGATGATTTCAAAGTCATAACCCAACATCTTTGTGACCCACTTTTGTTGCTCTTCAGAGGATAATCTTTGTTCTAAAAAGTATTTAAGGCTATCATGATCCGTTTTTACCTTGAAGTGTCTTCCCATTAGGTAGGGTCGCCATTTCTTAAGTGCATGGAGTATTGCCAACATTTCCTTCTCATAAATAGCTTTGCTTAAAAACTTTCCCTTGATTGGACGACTTTCAAAAGCAATGGGTCTTTCATCTTGCATTAGAACAGCACCAATTCCATTTCCTGAAGCATCACATTCCACAATAAAGGTTTTTGTGAAGTCCGGTGTAGCTAAGACCGGTGCTTGGCACATTGCCTCTTTAAGATGTTCAAAGGCCTTTGTTGCTTCCGGAGTCCATGAAAATGAATCTTTCTTCAATAATGTTGTTAGAGGTGCTGCTATTCTCCCATAATTCTTAACAAACTTGCGATAATACCCTGTCAACCCAAGAAATCCTCGCAGATGCTTTATGGATGTGGGGATTTTCCATTCCTTAATGGCTTTAATTTTGCTAGGGTCTACCTTAACTCCTTCATGAGATACAATATGACCCAAATATTCCACCTCCTGGACTCCAAAGAAACATTTGGATCTTTTTGCATATAATTGTTTCTCCTCCAATAGTTGTAGCACCCTGTCAACATGTTCAACATGATCCTTCCAAGACTAGATTAGTATATCATCAAAAAATACTAACACAAATTTTCTAAGGAATGGTTTGAAAATTGAATTCATCAAACCTTGAAATGTTGAAGGTGCATTGGTAAGGCCAAAAGGCATGACCAAAAATTCATAATGACCCTCATGAGTTCTAAATGCCGTTTTTGGAATGTCTTCAATCTTCATTCTGATTTGATGATATCCCGAACGAAGATCCAACTTGGTGAAGTAAATTGATCCATGCAATTCATCCAGTAATTCATCAATAACAGGAATGGGGAACTTATCTTTAATAGTGAGCTTGTTGAGCTCCCTATAATCTGGACACATGCGCCATGATCCATCCTTCTTGTGCACCAATACTACTGGAGCTGAGAAAGAACTTTGACTCGGTTGAATTATACCAGCCTCTAGCATTTCTGCAACCATACGTTCAATTTCACTTTTTTGGACATAGGGATATCTGTACGGCCTGATGTTTGGAGGAACACTTCCTGGAATCAGATGAATAGCATGATCATGATCACGCATAGGTGGGAGACCTTTGGGAGTCTCAAATACCTTGGAATGATTGTCCAAGACTTTTTGGAGATCTGGAGAAATAGATGATTCCAATGTGGAAACATCTAGCGAACATAATTGTGCAATTACACCTCTTTGCTCCTTTTTTAGAAGCTTTGTCATACCATTAGAGCTGATTATCTTTCCTGGTTTCCCTGCAATACCCCTTAATTCAACTTCCTTTCCTTCCGAAGAAAATTTGATGAAAAGTTCTTGAAAATTAAAAGCTATTGTACCCAAGGATTGTAGCCATTGGACTCCTAGTACAACATCAGCACCTCCCATTGGAATGGAAAGCATTGGGCTAGTCAATACATATTCTCCCATGGATAGCTTGATATTATGGCACTTTCCAGAGCAATTTATTGTTCCTCCATTTGCAATCATCACTTGACACTCTGGTGCTGGATATAGGAAGCAATTCAATTCTTTTGCTACCCTACAATGAATAAAATTGTGGGTGCTTCCTGAATCAATCAACACTATTACCTTTTTCTTCTTGATTTGTCCTTCTATCTTGATGGTTTGAGGAGTGGTAATTCCCGCCAATGCATTACAAGATATGGTCGGATTTATTTGTTCTTCATCTAGGCTTTGTTCCTGGAATATATCCTCTTCTTTTGACCTTTCTTGCTCCTTTTCTTCTTCCTCTTCACAATCTATGTAGAATAATTTCTTCTCAGCACACTTATGACCTTTTGTGTATTTGCTATCACAATTGTAACAAAGCCCTTTTGCTCTTTTTTCTTCCAATTGTTGTGGTGTCAACCTTGTAGGTTGTGGAAGACTATGGGCAACAACACTTCCGTCTTTATAGTTGTGAGTGGTATGCTTCCTAGTTGCCATAATTTTGCTTTCCATTTTTCTTGCTAACCTGAATGCCTTCTCTAATGAATCAGGTTCCCAAAGGCGCACATCATGTTGGATATTATCCTTTAAAGACCCTATGAACACATCAATCCTATGCTCCTCTGGAATATCTTTTACCCTTATGTTCAATTTTTGGAACTCCTCAATGTGCTCCATTATTGAACCCTTTTGTTTGAGACTTATCAATTGGCTAAAAAAAGTGTTGCTTTTTGTATCCTCATAATGTGCTATCAATTCTTCCGTAAAAATTGCCCAAGTGATAAATTGTTTACGAGAACAAAGCCATTGATACCATACAAACTGATTTGGTTCCAAATATAAAGTTGCCATACGTACCTTTTGTGTGTTTTGCACATTATTGAGATCGAAGAATTGCTCCATCTGTAATATCCATGTGGCGGGATCCTTGCCATCAAACTTCCTCATATCGATTTTTGGAACATGGTGAGTCTTCGATCCAACATTAGAGTCTATGGAATCATGATTAACATTTCTTTTGTTCTCATCATGAGTTTCCTTTACTACCTTTTCACCATTAGTGACCCTTTCTTGTAGCAACTTCTTCAATTCATCCATCTTATCATCCATGCCATCAATTTTAGCGTCCATGCCATCCATCTTAGCTTCCATATTAGCTTCCATGCCATCCATCTTAGCTTCCATGCCCTTTATCTTAGATTCCACGCCATTTACCTTAGATTCCACGCCATTTATCTTAGATTCCACGCCACTTATCTTAGCTTCTGTTAGCTTTTGTGAGCGTGACATTTGTTGCACTTGTTCTTGTAATTTTGATATATCATGTAGCATTTCTTCCTCTTCTTCATGAGTCATGCTAGAGCTTTCAGGTTCCTTACTAGGTGTTTGCATTTTCTTTCCTCGGGGCATCAGTTACCGATAATAATGCTTTACTATGCCCTTTGAATTCCGTTAAACCAAGCTTACACAAAAATTTAAAAAAAAAACTACACACCTTTTTTTCACTTTATAGAAGCCTGATATTGAATCTGATGTATCTCTGTAATTTCGGATCATCCAGTTCTGAAATTGCTACCTGTAGTAGCCTTCTGCGTCCTCTTTCCAATGCCACAAGTCTGAGCCAAATTGGATTCTCCAAGGAAGAGTTATGTGAAATCTCCCACAGTGACTTGCTTTTAGACTGGTTCAGTAGAGCGAACTTGTACGACGTGCCACGAGTCACTGTTTCAACCTTTGAATCTGAAACTCATCGACAAGAAACTACAGTCCGTCCTCTTTCTGTACCTTTTACGAAATTTCAATCTGATCCTCAGAGAGAGAGTTATGACGATTTTCCCCAGGTCACCTGTTTTGAATGTAATTCAGGAGTCTGCAAAAAGGCCAACTTCCTCAGATCATATCTCCGAAAATATCGCGCTAAAAGCTCTGAAATTTGGACCCAAGGTTCAGAGCCAATTCTTCTCAAATGGGTTTTTTTTTGCGACTTCTGAAACGTCACAGAAAAAACTTTATAGCGAAAATGCCACGATGACCTGTTTGGAGCAGCGAAACCCTAGAATCCAAAGCTCTGATACCAAATGTTATGAAACCAGCTCACAAAAAGATAGAAAAGAGAGATCCACGCCTTAGAATTCAGCCTCTTCGAGGGGGCAACCTCCTTTACATTACATAAATGAACAATTCTTGGATGATACAAATGACAAAACCTCCTTTCTATATATAGGAGTCTAAGGAGTCACAATATAATCCAGCCGACCTAACAATAATAATATAAAGCCACAAAAATAACAATAGAGGGATTCTATGGGGCACAGAAATAACAATATGGGGGTAATAGGGGCACAACAATATAAATAAGGGGTATAACTACAATAGTAATGGGGTAATCACTAGTATTATAGGGACCCAACAGTAGACTTTGGAGATGTTTCTATATTCTATGATACACTTGAATTAATCTCTAATGTTCTGGGACCTTATCCGGCGCTGCTCCACAAATGATTCTCCTAACAGCTTTTATAGAGATTTCTGAGTCTGCATCTATGATGAAATTTGAGCTATGGGTTTGCTTCAGAAGTTCCAGGCATTGTTCCAAGGCCATTAATTCAGCCATGTTATTTGTGGCTTTACCTAAGTGGCAGTGGAAAATGAAGCTTATAATTCCATCTTCATCTCTTAACACCCCTCCATAACCAGCTATTCCAGGGTTTCCTTTCGAAGCCCCATCTATATTGCATTTCAAGTAGCCTTTTGGCGGAGGTTGCCAGAAATCCTTTTCCTTTCCCAAATTTCCTTCTTTTCTTTTGAGTCCATTGATAATGGTTTCTTGCATTCCCAGTTGTCTGAGGGTTCTCATCTCATTTATAGTGGGCGTGTTTTTGGGAAGATTGCGAACAGTTGTGCCCATTGTCTCTCTAATCTGCTTCAAGATCAGATCCAACAGTTGAAGAGGATTGGATTTTTTATCCCTGAAAACCCTTTTATTCCTTTCTTTCCAGACATTCCAGATGATGAAGCTAGGTGTAAAGGCCCAGGCCAGATTGAGAAACTCATTTTTTGAAAAGTTCCTTCCCCACTTGATCAAGGTGTTTGTGATGCTTTCTTTATCTCGATCTGTCTGTTGAAAAATGGCTGCAAAAGAGTCCCACAACCAGGTTGTAAAGGTGCAACTGTTAAGAATATTCTCCATTGTTTCCTTTTGAGCTTCACATAGCTGACATTTAGAGGGCCCAATGATACGTTTTTTCCTAATGTTGTCCCAAGTTAAGATTTTCTTATGGTGAACTAGCCACATGAATAGCTTGATCTTCATCCACCCTTGTTGTCTCCAGAGTTGTTGGCAAGAATTCATTACAATTCTGGATTCTAGGTTCATGAGAATCTTCTTAGCTTCCTTAAGATTAAGGAGCCTTCTTTGTTGAGACCCAATCTTAATTGATCTCACCCCTTTGTAACCAAGATTTTCCTTTGTTTTAGTATGTTCATAATTTCCTCCACTTTTTTTTTTCGGGGGGGGACTTTCGTCATTACAGTCTATGCTTCTCCAATTTCTCCATTTCTTGGAGCTGTAAGTAGGACTCCAGAAATCTTTAACTCTAATTAGTCCCTGGGAATCTGTTTCCTACTTGAGGTCTTTATAGTCTTCTTTTAGCAACATTGGTTCTTGTTGCCATTTGTCCTCCCAAAAGAGAGTAAGATCCCTTGCTCTGATTTCCCAGAAACTGTGGTCTTGTACTAGGCATCTCTTTTCCCAGGCTTTATTCCAAATGTAGGAGCCCTTTATGTTTCCAGACATTCTAATAAGATCATTATTTTTCCAAGAGCTTGCATATTTTTCTTTCCAGGTTTTATCCCATTGAGCTTCTGGTTCTTTAACCCATCTCCACTAGAGTTTGGCTCCTAGTACATTACTTAAGATGTCTGGATCATCTAAACATAATCCCCCATTGCTTTTAGGTTTGTAGATTTTATCCCAAGAAACAAGTGCCCATTTATTTCTTGTTTCCTCCTTGCCCTAGAGGAAGTCTCTCTAGATATTTCGAAATTACTGTAAGACCCATTTGGGGGCTGGCAGAGTTGATAACAAGAACACTGGGATTGATAGTAGAGCCACCTTTGTTAGAATTAGTCTGCCCACCAGGTTCAATGATCTGATGGTCCATTTTTTAACTTTGTCCTGCATCTTATTGAGTACCGGTTCCCAAATGCTCTTGTGCAGGGGTTTGTCTATAAGGGGAATTCCCAAATACTTTGAAGGGAGGGAATCCCTTTGGAAGCCTAGAATTCTTGAGATATTTCTTTGAATTGCAATGTTAGTATTTAAGAAAAAAAAATTGATTTGGAGAGATTTACTTCCATACCTGTGGCCAAGGCAAAAATGTTCAGGATTTGTTTATACTCTGAAGCTTCTTTGACAGTGGGAATTCCATGTAGCATTGTGTCATCCACAAATTGTTGATGAGTCATTGTCTGTCCATTTTCGGTTAATTGAAGTCCCTTAATTTTTCCCAAGAATTTAGCCTGCTTAATGGCTCTTCCCAATCCTTCCATCATGAGGATAAAAAGAAAGGGAGAGAGTGGGTTGCCCTGCCTGAGACCTCTAGAAGGAGTGAAGATAGCTAAGGGTGATCCATTCACCAGAATATAAAAGTTGGAAGAAGTTACAAGAGCCATGACCCATCTGATCCAGTTGTGATCAAACCCAAACACAACAAGGATCCTCTTGATGTAGCTCTAGTTGACTTTGTCATAAGCTTTGCCAATATCTAGTTGCATGATCATACCAGCTTGCTTTTTACTGGTTAGCGTGTGGACTGTCTCATGTTCTAGAATGATATTATTAAGAATTTGTCTGCCTTCCACATAATCATATTATTCAACTTGAGATTAAAGAAGGAAGAAGAGGTTTGATCCTGCTAGCCAAATTTTTGGATATCATCTTGTAAACCACATTACATAAGGCAATGGGTCTAAACTTATCAGTAGTTGGGGCTGAATCGCGTTTGGGGATCAAAGAGATGAAGGAGGTGTTGAGGGCTTTCAGAATAGTCCTATTTCTTTTGGAATCCTCCACAACATTCAGGATGCCTTGCTTGACAATGTTCCAGTAGGCCTTAAAAAAATCCACCTTGAAACCATCTGGACCTAGAGCTTTGCCATTTTGCATGTCCTTGATAATCTCATTAACTTCCTCTTCAGTGACTGGTTTTTTCAGGTTGAAATTGTCCTCTCTAGTCACCAGCTTAGGGATGTTATTTGTGATTTCTCTGATGCATTTCTCCCTATCTGGATTATTCTCTTTAGTGATACTGCTGAAATGTTGGACCAGCACCTCTTCGATGTTCTTGTGAGAGGTCTGTAGCTGCCCTTTGTCATTCAAAATCACAAAGATTCTGTTGTGAGAGCTATTGGATATGGTGGATCTGTGAAAAAAAAATTGTTACGATCCCCTTCTTTAAGCCATTGAATTCTAGACTTTTGTCTCCAAAATATTTCTTCTTATTTGCATAAATTCTCCCAATCTTGATGGTGTTTATCAGCTAATTGACTATTGTCCTTATCAAAACCCATTGTGATCAATTCTTGATTGAGTTCCTGTAGTTTGGCTTCCACTGCCATTTTCTCCACAAAATGTTGCCAAAAACCTCCTTGTTCCATTCTTTGAGTCTGAATTTAATATGCTGAAGTCTTTTGTGTAGGATGAACATATTCATGCCCTAGATTTGAAGACCTTCTGCCCACCATTGTTCAATGTTGTTAGTAAAATCTAGGTGGGAGAACCAAATATTCTCAAACCTGAAGGGTCTGTTCTTGGGGAAATCAAACCCCTTGAGTTCTAATTGAATCGGCCAGTGATCAAAACCCCAAAAGGGGAGAACCTTAGCTGTTATTTCTCTATTTTCTAGAATAAGCTCCTCAGAGATCAGAAATCTGTCTAACTTGGAGGTGACCTGAGCCTCAAATCCTCTTTTATTGTTCCAAGTATATAGGCCATTCTACATTGCCGAGTCCACCAGATTCATGTCACCAGTAAAGGTTTGGAATAGATCTGAGTCCTTATTTAGTAGTTTGGTGCCTCCTTTTTTTTCCGAAAGTGATTTGATCATATTAAAATCTCCTCCCAAGACCCAAGGTATTCCTACATGTCTGCTCTTGAGCTATGCTAAGGAGTTTAATAGTCTTAGTTTTTCATCTATTCTTTGTGGCCCATAGACATTTGTGGCAAGGAAAGTGTCCACAACTCCCACTGGTTGAATAATTACAGATAGATAATTTCTTGATGCCTCCACATCCAAAATACTAACTCTTTGGGGGTTCCATAGAGTGAGGATACCTCCCGCTATGTTTTCTGCTTTCACTTCAAGAAACTCAAAATTGTTCATCCATTTGATATGGATTTGCTTTAACTTTTGAATGGAACATTTTGTTTCTTGAATAAAGATGATATCTGGTGATGCTTGTTTCATTCTGTGACTTAACATTCTTTGTTTTCTTTTACTGCCTAGACCTCTAATATTCCAAGATATGAGCTTCATAATTAAAGATTTGTGAAAGAGTAACTGGTTAGGTCTTTCATCTTACCTGAATCTATCATTAGCTTTCCACACTCCATCAAGAACTCATTTTTCTTTTTCCTGCCCCGTTTTTTACCTGGATTTCTAGTTGCTAATCTTGGAGTTGATTTCATAGTTTTCACCCCTCTGTGTTCCTGCTTGTGAATACTTTTACCTTTATCCAATCCTCTTTCCTGGGTTTTCCATAAAAATAATTGTTGTATTCTAGAGCATTCTTCTGGAGGTATTGATTCTATTCCTTCCTTGGATCCTTGTCTCAAGGATCCTTCCAGATCAAATTTTTCCTTGTCTAATATTTCATGTAGTTCATGATCTTCCAGATCTAGTTCACTTTGGGTCATTTCCTGGTCCATCTTGATTTTTGTTTCACTCGTAACAGTCTCATTATTATATACCATGTCTTGAGATTGTTTTCTATTTTCTTTCGTTTGTTTTTTGTTAGGATCTTTCTCCTGTACTTGTTCATCCTTCGTGTTATCCTCATTCTCATCCAGCACTTGAAACCTGTTGTGGCTAACCCTCTGCCTTTAATTCTGTTGTTGCTTCATTCCCCTTTTCCCCCCTTTACTTCTGCTTACCACTTTCTGAATGATCTATGTTTCCTTCAAATTATTGAGGTGTTCTTTGTTGTTTACTTTACTGAGACAACAGTCCCTAAGAAGATGTCCATGTTCATGGCATCTACGGCATCTGAATGGGATATGCTTGTAGTCCATGATTTACACCCATTCCTCATCATGAAATTCCAAAATAACTTCATCCGGAAGAGCTTTTGATAGATACATCTCCACACATATTCTTGCAAAGGAAGTATATTTCCTTCTTCTTGTGGCTTCAGAAACTTTGACAAAACATCCTAGTTTATTACCAATAGCTGCTAATGATTCCATTTACCAATAATCAAGAGGTAGGGAATATAGTCTTACCCGTACTGGAACCAAGGTGAAGGTCTCCCTCTCTGGGACGAAGTTCATCCTCCAAGGTCTCATATAGAGACCAGTCGCAGCATAAAAGTAGCGTCCTCCTTCGAATATTCTATCTTTTTCTTCTATGTTTGAGAACACCATTATGAAGAATCCTTTTGAGCCAAGATGTAGGTCAATGCTTCCTTTGGGCTTCCAGTGATACTTGATCCACGTTTTCAAGGTTTTTTCAATGGGCCATAGTGCCATGAATTTGCAAATAAAGGCATAGTTCCCCATGTGTTCTCTGTGTGCTTGTAGAGCAGGGTCATTTAATATTACTCTTAGCGTGATTGCAACTTTAGGCTTGCAAGGTCCCCTTTTCCTGTGTTCTCATGACCTAAGATATTTGTCTTCTTCCTCCTTATCCTTTATGTTCCTATTTGTCTTGGTCTCTGTTCCCTCTGTCCCCCTAGCATTATTGTTGTTTTTTTCTCTAGCCACACCTTTGTTGTTACATTCCATTGTTTTGCCTTTGTTGGTGACCGTGTCCTTGTAGGAGGGAGCTAAGCTCCCTCCTTTGCCACCCTCCATCAAAAACCATCTCTGTTATCCTCTGAACCATCGTCATTTGCTCCCGCTTATTTTCCACAGTCCTCAACTTCGCTAAGGGCACATCCAACCTATTGATCACAGTAAACAAGTCATTTATTATTACTATATCATTACAATTTACAGTAAACATTCAACTATTCTACTGCTAATTATTACCATGTTAGTATTACTTATTTGTACTACATTAAATAGAAGTTAAATAATTCGGAAGATCTCACAACCCAGCCTTGGAACCCACAATTACGTTCAGGTTCCCCCCTCCAAGCCCTTCCACTTCTGCTAATAAGGAACAACTGGGTACCTTGGGCATTACGACTCTGTCCAGCCTCAAGTCACGTACCTCACAACTTGTTGCCTCAATTTCTTTCCCACTGGTTATGTTCACTAGATCAAGGAAGAATTCCACACAATCCTCCTTTTCCCCCGTGGTTTCTCCCTCTTTTCCCGTTCAAGGAAAAATGGTGAAGGAGCAATTGTAACTGTACTCAGAAGTTTGTTCAACTGTTTCGTTAATTCTTTTAATAATCTGATCCAAAGTCTTTTAAATAATAATTAATAGTATTGTTTCTGGCTATTTCGAGCCCAATAAATCTAATATTTCAATAACATAAATAAAATTAAACTTGGTAAAGAAAAAAACTGATGATGTCTCGTTGTGTGTTACAGCTCCCTCCCCTCGAGAGGAACACTGTACGTGGTGTTGTTTCTCTATGTAAAAAATGTAGCATAGGCTTTGCTCATGGCCTCCTCTTCTTCCTAGGTAGCCTCATCCGGGCCAAAGTGCTTCCACTACACTTTAGCTTGGATGATGGCTTGCCTCCGCAAGGTGGTTTATCTCCGATCGAGGATATGAAGAGGCTCTGCGAGAAACTCTCCCTTAGGTTCCACCTGCACATTCATATTATGTTGTTAGAACATTTCAAGACAATAATCTTTCAATCATATTGCTTTCTATTTATTATTACTTGAATACTCTCCCAGTTAATAATATGTTGAGGGTCGTAAATATACTTTTTCATTGAGGACACATGAAAGGCATTGTGTACGCGGATGTGGCTTGGTAGTGCTAGTTTATATGCCACAGGCCCAATCCATTCCAAAATTTAGAAAGGCCCAAAGTATCGTACGGCCAATTTTTCACAACCTTTCCACTGCAAGGTGCTATTCTGAGGTTTCACCTTTAGATACATGTGATCCCCCAACTAGAATTATTTATGAATTCTCTTCTTGTCTACATATACATTTTTCCTATCATGTGCACCTTCAAGTTCTGGCGAATCTTCTTAATGGTAGCCTCCATTTCTACTAGCATGTCGGGACCCAATGCCAATTTATTCTCCGGACTATTCCAATTCGCAAGTACCCAACACTTTCTCCCGTAAAGTACCTCGAAGGGACTCACACCCAAAGATTCATGATACCCCTTTTTGTAGGTGAATTCTACCAAGTGGAGGTAATCCTCCCATTTCTGTGGTTGTTTCATTATGAACATGCACAACATATCCTCCAAAACTTGATTTACTCGCTCTATATGACCATTTGTCTATGGATGGTAAGCAGTCCTAAAATGGATTTGGGTCCCCAGTCCTACAAAGAGAGTTTTCTAGAAAGCGGATGTAAATTTTACATCCCTATCAGAGATCACCACTCGGGGTATTCCGTGTAGGCGAAAGATTTCTCTCATAAATATGTCTGCAATCTCTACTGTTTTGTAGGTGGATTTTACAAGAATGAAATGAGTAGTCTTTCTCAGCTTGTCTACGACCACCATGATTGAGCCATGTTTCTTTTTGGTATGAGGTAATCCGGTAATAAAATGTAGAGTTATGGTCTCCCATTTCGATTCCAGAATGGGTAGTGGTTGCAACATACATGCAAGATGCTAATGTTCTACTTTCACTAATTGGCACTCTAAGAACCTAGAAAAATATTCAGCCACATCCTTCCATAAACCAGGTCAGAAATAACTTTTTTTAATGGCATAATAAAATTTTTGGTATCTTGGGTCAGCAACATAAGGTTTCCTATGAAACTCATCTAGTAACATCTGCTTCATGGAAATCTAGTTAGGAATGTAAAATCGATTTCTGAATGTTAACATTTTATCAGAATTACTTGCATACTCACATTGCTTTCCTCTTTCTTGGGCTTCTGAGGCTTGCTTCCATAGGAACGCATATTCCAGATCCTTGAGGGAAGCTTCTCAGATAACCTCTGGTAGGTTAGATTGCACATGACTAAAATGTACCTCATAGATGCAATGTAATTCTCTTCTTAATGCATCAGCTACATGGTTTTCTTTTCCTTTGATGTGTTTTAATTCAAAATCAAATCCACTCAAGAATGCGGTCCATCTGGCCTGTTGTGCATTTAAATTAGATTGATTAAATACATTTTTCAAACTGCTATGGTCAATTAACAACGAAAATTTGTTTCCCAGAAGGTAGTGCCACCACATCTTCAGTGCATGCACTACCGTGGTCAACTCCAAATCATAGGTAGAGTAACTTTGTTCATAATCCTTCATCCTCTATGACTCATAAGCAATGATTTTTTCCTTCATGAGTTAGTACTCCACCGACACATTCTTTACTTGCATTGATACATACTACAAAGTATTTTTCCGGATCCGCTACCTTTAGCACCGGAGTGGTTGTGACAAGTTGTTTTAACTGTTTAAATCTTTGTTGGCACTCCATTTCCTAGTGGAAATCTCGTCCCTTTTTCTGAAGTGAAGTAATTAGAAAGGCAATTTTTGAAAAGTCCATTATAAATTGGTGGTAATACCCTACCAAGCCTCAAAAGGATCTTATGTCGGCTACGTTTTTTGATGTAGTCCACTCCATAATAGTTTTCATTTTCTTTGGATCCACTACTATTCCTTCTACTGATATAACATGGCCTAGGTACTAAATTTTATCTTTGTAAAAATTGCATTTTCTAAACTTTTCATACAACTAGTTTTCTCGCAAAATCTGCAGTACCGTTCTCAAGTGTTTTTCATGTTCCACTTGGTTTTTAGAGTATATTAGTATATCATCAATAAATTCAATACAAAATTATCTAGAAAGGGATGGAAAATACCATGCATTAGGCTATGAATATGGTTGGTGGATTGGTAAGGCCAAACGACACTACCACGAACTCATGATGTCCATAATTAGTTAGGAATGTTGTTTTACATATGTCTTCATCCTTTATTCTGATTTGATGGTATCTAGAACTTAATTCAATTTTTTAGAACACACTAGCTCCTTGCACTTGGTCAAATAAGCCATCGATGTGAGGTAGTAGGTATTTGTTCTTTATGGTCAACTTATTCAGCTGATGATAGTCAATGCATAATCGTAGGGTTTCATCCTTTTTGCGCACAAATAGCACTACGACTCACCAAGGAGACACACTTGGGCATATGTATCCTTTATCTAATAGCTCCTGCAACTGCATTTTAAGTTTAGTCAATTTTGGAACACTCATACGATAAGGGGTTATCAAAACAAGGGCTACATGAGTCATTACTTCAATTGTAAAATCAATGTCTCATCTTCGCAGTAATCCTAGAATAGATTCAGGGAATACATCTAAGAAATCCTGGATTATAGGAATATTTTCTAAAGAGGTCATTTTATTT
The DNA here is from genome assembly GCA_031772625.1 of Pinus tabuliformis. NCBI lineage: Eukaryota > Viridiplantae > Streptophyta > Pinopsida > Pinales > Pinaceae > Pinus > Pinus tabuliformis. The sequence goes on from CM062804.1 coordinate 1,021,987,601, forward strand.
TTATCATTGTTGTAGCCTACTTGAACAACATAAATCTGGCACCCTTTTCTTATACACTTTCTGAGTTGGTTGGTCATAGTAGGGCGCAACTTGACATTTTTCTTAATTCCTTGAATTTCCTTCCACTGTCATGACTCGGTATGCTAACTTATGGATTTTTCTTTGAAATCTACTAGGGACCAGTGACCTTCTAACTAGTCCATCCCTATTATTACATCATATGACCCTAGTGGAAGAATATTTAGATCGACCTTGATAGGATGTCCTGAAATAATTATAGGGCAGTTTTCTATTTTGGCTGACACCTTTCTTTTCGTATCAGTAGCTAGTTGAACTATCCACGCTTGTTTTTATTTACTACTTTTCAGTTGACATCTTTCTACCACTTTAGGACTAATATAACTCAGGCTAGCACCTGGATCAAATAAAATAGAAATAGATTGACCAGCAATCATTCCTTCAAATTCGGTCACGGTGGGCTAATATTCCACCTAATGATTGTCCAAAGGCGCATTAATCCTAGGCATGATGCTTGAGATATCCCCTATCGTAGAGGCTTCTTGCATGATAGAAAGTTTCTCAGTTTGAACTTTATGCTGGAAGATTTTGTAATAATGTACTTCACCACATCCCCAACGTTGTAGTGATGGTTTTACTGGTTGTTCAGTAACATTTCTACTAACTCCTTCAGATTTTATAGTCTTAGTGAATGTCTAGGTTGTGGGTCGGTTTCTTATAAACTTTTCAAAAGTCCTTTACTGATTGTTTCTACCATGCATGTTTTTTTGATGTCTTTTTAGTGGCAAATTATTCATTTCCTTGGCAGCAACTCCTTTAGATCCTTCATTTTTCTGCTTCATCTTCTGATAACATATGCGAGTCTTTTGAACTACATCTTCCATGGTTCTGGGATAGTCGAATTATAATTTATCCTTCATGAAATTGTGCAAACTGCCAACAAATATTTGGATCTTATCTTTTTCTTCTTGCATATATGAAATGTAACGCAATAGGGAAGTAAAGCATGCTACATATTCATCCATAGTCAAGGTTCCTAGTCTTAGTTCATGGAACTCTATTGCTTTTTCATCATAAAAACGTTCTGTTAAATATTTTTTTTTAAATTGTTTATCGAATTCTTGCCATGTTACATGTTCTTCATTAATCTTCCTTAAGGTTTTAGTTTCTTCCCACTAGAGGGTAGATTTTCCTCGTAATTGGTAAACTGTGAGGCTTGCTTTAAGTTTTTCAGTATATTCATAAATCTGGAAGTATTTGTCCGTGGCTATGAGCCAAGCTTCTACCGCTTCTTCTAACTCTCCTTCGAATAGTGAGGGTCTGATCTTTTACAGTGCACCTTGTAATTCTATCTTTGGTCCTTTTGGTTTTCTTTGGTCAAAAATGTTATCTGCATGCCCTTCATCTTCTTCTTTGTGACCCTCTACAGATTCTGCATGATCTTCCTCATTATTAGAAATTAGGGTATTTTCTTTATTTTCTGTACTAGGGTCTAGTCCTCTCTACTTTCTTCGATTTGACAAAATTTTAAGAATCTTTTCCTACTCTTCTCTTAATTGCTCGTTGTCTGTTTTGAGGTTTATCATTTCTGCTTGAAGCTACTATACTATCTCAAGTAAGGCAACATTAGCCCACCTTGATTCTTCTCCCAATTGCACCCATAATTCTAGGTTGGCCTCTACATAAGGCACCTTCAGTTGGCTCGTCGATCTGGGACTCCTATGCATTTTATCCTTGATCCTAATTCACCTTTTGTGTTCACAATTGGTAAAAAATAAGTTTATTTTGCTTCATATATATATATATATATATATATATATATATATATAGGAACATCACAACTTAATTGACTCTTAGAATAACCCAGAGGTCTCAGTATGTGAGCCTAAGCTCTGATACCATTTGTAACATCCTACCTATGCATATATAAAAAAATTTACTACATTATTCTAACTAGCATTAAAACATTATGATATTAATGCATTGTCTACCCATTGGTCCATCCTACGTGGACTAGCATGATTTTTATGGTAATGTATTGGGCTAGTATTGTTAAAGGGTTAGAGTTGGAGTTGCGGTGTCAGAATGAGGCAACCTACATGGTTCATCCCAACGCTACCGGTATTGCTCCTGCACTCCCTCAATGTCCTCAGGTAGGGTGACTGCCATTAATGTTACAGGTCCTCGAGGTGTCCTCCTACCTGGCACACGTGTTCATGTACTTACTATTTGTGATGGAGTTAATACCCCTAATTAAGTTACCGTGGAAGGATCTCGAGGTTGGGTTGGCTGCCTGTATATCGTTCGATCAACGTCGATTATAGGTGTTGATTTCTCCAACCTTGTTGAAGGTTTATTCAACTGTCTTGGTAGAAGGAGTCATTCATTTGATTCGCCTTTATCTCATCGCTCTACTCTATTATGGCGAACTTCTGAAACTCTTCTGTTGGTCACTTCTAAGACTCCAGGTTCTATCCTCGTCCCCATTCTGCTTGTTTCATGTTGTTATGCTGTATTTCTTCCACTAAGGTTGGATTAATATGGTTCTGGGACTATTTAATGGATTAATGGCATTTTGGGCAGCAATGGAGAGCCCGACTAGGTCCGTCATGGTCTTCAAGCAAGGATCAATGCTTCGACGTCCCGAGGTAACCTTCATTCTACTGAGCTAATGTCATTAATATTCTTGTAAGTATTTTTCCAAATCTTCCCTCACTATTAGGCCCCTATAATATTAGTGATCCCCCCATTACTATTGTCATTGTATCCCTTATTATTACTATTGTGCCCCTATTGTGCCCATATTGTTATTATTATGCCCCATAGAATCCCTCTATTGTTATTTTTGTGCCTTTATATTTTAATTGTTAGTTTGGCTTGGTTATATTGTGACCTCGTAGACTGCTATATATAGAAAGGAGGTTTTGTCATTTGAATCATCCAAGAATTATTCATTTGTGTAAAGAAAAGGAGGTTTCCCCCTTAAAGAGGCTGAATTCTAAGGCATTCAACTATCTTTCCTATCCTTTTGTGAGCTGGTTTCATAACATTTGGCATCAGAGCTTTGGATTCTAGGGTTTTGCTGCTCGAAATAGGTCATCGTGGCATTTTTGCTATAACTTCTTTTATACAATGTTTCTGAAGCGAAACAAAAGGCCCATTTTAGACAAAATCACGCTGAACCTTAGGTTTGAATTTTAGAGCTTTTCGCACTATATTTGCAGAGATATTGTCTAAGGAAGTTGGCCTTTTTGCAGACTCCTAAATTACCTACCAAATAGGTGACCTTGGGAGAATCCTCATAACTTTTGTTTCGAGCATTAGATTGAAATTTCGTAAGAAGTTGCAGAAAGAGCATGAACTGTAGTTTCATGTATATATTTTTCATATACTAAGGTCAAAACAATGACACAATGCACTTCATACAAGTTCGCTATCCTTGAAAGGTCTATAATCAGGTCATCTTAGGAGATTGTGCATAACTCTGCCTTGGAGAATCTAAATTCGATTAGACTGGTGGCATTGGAAAGAGGACACAGAGTGGTACCACATGCCGCAATTTTAGAACTAGATGATCCCAAATTACAAAGATATATCAGATTCAATATCGAGCTCCTACAAAGTGAAAAAAGGTGTGTAGTTTTTATTTTTATTTTTGCATAAGCTTGGTTTGAAAAATTAGTTTGAAGGAATTCAAACGACATAGTAAACCATTATTATCGGTAATTGATGCCTCGAGGAAAGAAAATACTGACACCTAGTAAGCAACTTGAAAGTTCTAGCATGACTGATGAAGAAGAAGAAGAAATGCAAAATGATATATCAAAATTACGAGACCAAGTGCAACAAATGTCACTTGCAAAAAAAGTAACTAAATCTAAAATGGATGGTTTAAAGAATGATGTAGAAGCTAAGATGGATGGTCTAAAGAAACACGTAGAAGCTAAAATAGATTGTTTAAAGAAATGCATAGAAGCTAAGATGGATGGCATGGATGATAAGATGGAAGAATTGAAGATAACTTTGAATAAGTTGTTATAAGAAATGGTAACTAACGGTGAAAGGGTAGTAAAGGAAGCTCATGATGAGAACAAAAGAAATGTTAATCATGAGTTCATAGACTCTAATGTTGGATTGAAAACCCACCATATTCCAAAAATCAATATGAGGAAGTTTGATGGCAAGGATCCCGCAACATGGATACTACAGATGGAGCAATTTTGTGATCTCAACAATGTGCAAAACACACAAAAGGTACGTATTGCAACTTTATATTTGGAACCAAATCAGATTGTATGGTATCAATGGCCTTGCTCTCGTAAACAAATTATCACTTGGGAAATTTTTTCGAAAGAAATGACAACACATTATGAGGATACAAAAAGCAACACTTTTTTTAGCCAATTGGTAAGTCTCAAACAAAAGCGTTCAATGATGGAGCACATTGAGGAGTTCCAAAAATTGAACATAAGGGTAAAATATATTCCAAAGGAGCATAGGATTGATGTGTTCATAGGGACTTTAAAGGATAATATCCAACATGATGTTTGGCTTTGGGAACCTGATTCATTAGAGAAGGCATTTAGGTTAGCAAGAAAAATAGAAAGCAAAATTATGGCAACAAGGAAACCTACCACTCAGAACTATAAATATGGAAGTGTTGTTACCCCTAGCCTTCCACAACCTATAAGGTTGACACCACAACAATTGGAAGAAAAAAGAGCAAAAGGGCTTTGTTACAGTTGTGATAGAAAATACACTAAAGTTCATAAGTGTGCCGCGAAGTTATTATTTTACATAGAATGTGAAGAGGAACAAGAAAGGAACAAGAAAGGTCAAATGAAGAGGATATACTCCAGGAACAAAGCCTAGATAAAGAAGAAATGAATCCAACCATATCTTGTAATGCTTTGGCTAGAATTACCACTCAAACCATCAAGATCGAAGGACATATCAAGAAGAAAAAGGTAATAGTGTTGATTGATTCAAGAAGTACCCATAATTTTATTCATTGTAAGATAACAAAAGAATTGAATTGCTTCCTATATCCAGCACTAGAGTGTCAAGTGATGGTTGCAAATGGAGGAACGATAAATTTCTATGGAAAGTGCCATAATATCAAGCTATCCATGGGAGAATATGTATTGAATAGCCCAATACTTTCCATTCCAATGGGAGGTGTTGATGTTGTACTAGCAGTCCAATGGCTACAATCCTTGTGTACAATAGCTTTTAACTTTCAATAAGTTTTCATGAATTTTATGCCAAATGAAAGCAAGTTGAATTAAGTGGTATTGCAAGGAAACCAGGAAAGTTAATAAGCTCTAACGATATGACAAAGCTTTTAAAAAAGGAACAACAAGGTGTAATTGCACAATTATGTTCGCTAGATGTTTCCACATCAAAATCATCTATTTCTCCAGATCTCCAAAAAGTATTGGACAATCATTCCAAGGTATTTGAGACTCCCAAAGGTCTCCCACCTATTCGTGATCATGATCATGCTATTCACTTGATTCCAGGAAGTGTTCCTCCAAACATCAGGTCATACAGATATCCCTATGCCCAAAAGAGTGAAATTGAATGTATGGTTATAGAAATGCTTGAGACTAGTATAATTCAACCTAGCCAAAGTTCTTTCTCTGCTCCAATAGTATTGGTGCACAAGAAGGATAGATCATGGCGCATGTGTCTGGATTATAGGGAGCTGAACAAGCTAACTATTAAAGATAAGTTTCCCATTCCTATCATTGATGAATTATTGGATGAATTGCATGGATCAATTTACTTCCCCAAGTTAGATCTTCGTTCAGGATATCATCAAATCAGAATGAAGACTCAAGACTTTCTGAAAATAGCATTTAGAACTCATGAGGGTCACTATGAGTTTTTGGTCATGCCTTTTGGCCTTACCAATGCACCTTCTACATTTCAAGGTTTGATGAATTCCATTTTCAACCCGTTCCTAAGAAAATTTGTGTTAGTATTTTTTGATGATATACTAATCTACAGCAAGTCTTGGAAGGATCATGTTGAACACATTGACAGGGTGCTACAACTATTAGAGGAGAAACAATCATATGCAAAAATATCCAAATGTTTCTCTGGAGTACAAGAGGTGGAATATCTGGGTCATATTGTATCTCATGAAGGATTTAAGGTAAACTCTAGCAAAATTAAAGCCATTAAGGAATGGGAAATCCCCACATCGATAAACCATTTGCAAGGATTTCATGGGTTGACAGGGTACTATCACAAGTTTGTTAAGAATTATGGGAAAATAGCAGCACCTCTAACAACATTCTTGAAGAAAGATGCATTTTCATGGACTCCAGAAGAAACAAAGGCCTCAAACATCTTAAAGAGGAAATGTGCCAAGCACCATCTTAGCTACACCAGACTTCGCAAAAACCTTTATTGTGGAATGTGATGCTTCCAGAAATGGAATTGGTGTTATTTTAATGCAAGATGGAAGACCCATTGCTTTTGAAATTCGTCCAATCAAGGGAAAGTATTTACACAAAGCTATTTATGAGAAGGAAATGTTGGCAATACTGCATGCACTTAAGAAATGGCAACCCTACCTAATGGGAAGACACTTCAAGGTAAAAATGGATCATGATAGCCTTAAATACTTTTTAGAACAAACATTATCCTCTGGAGAACAACAAAAATGGGTCACAAAGATGTTGGCTTATGACTTTGAAATCATATACAAAAAAGGGAAGCAAAATGTTGTGGCAGATGCACTCTCAAGAAAGGATGAGGATGTGGAAGCATTGTTGTGCGCCATTTCTATTATCCAACCAGATTGGATAAAAGAAGCAAGAGAGGAATGGAGGAATGATGAAGAAGTGTGGGAACTTATTCGAAAGTTACAACAAGATTCTAGTACATCTAATACATTTAGCTGGAAAAGTGATTCGTTATGGTACAAAGATCACTTATACCTCCTTAAGAATTCCCAACTCAAACAAAATATTCTTCTGTAATTGCACGCTTCTCCCTTAGGGGGGAACTCATGATTTTTAAAAACTTACCACAAGGTTAAGAAATAATTTTTTTGGGATGGCCTTAAATCAGATATTCAAAAGTTTGTGGCGGAATGTTTGGTATGTCAACAAAATAAAGATGAAACAATTAAGACACCAGGTCTATTACAACCTTTATCCATTCCAAGCCAAGGTTGGGAGGAGGTTTCAATGGATTTTATCACACGTTTACCCAAGTCTGAGGGAAAGAGTGTCATCATGGTGGTAGTTGACAGACTTATCAAGTATGCACAATTTTGTGCATTATCACATCCATTTAAAGCTAGTGCAGTTTCTACAGCATTTATGGAAACAATTCAAAAGCTACATGGAAACCCAAAGATTATTGTAAGTGACAGAGATCCCATTTTTACTGGAAATGTTTGGACAAAATTATTTTCTTGTCTTGGTACTCAGTTAGCTCAAATCTCATCTTATCATCCTCAGTCTGATGGGCAAACTGAGATAGTAAACAAATGTTTGGAAGGATATCTTCATTGCTTTGTATCTTATAAACAAACACAATGGGCCAAATGGTTGCCTCTGGCTGAATGGTGGTATAACACTTCCTTCCATACTACAACAAAAATGACACCATCTATGGCACTTTATGGATATCATCCACCATCCATCACATCATATTTAAGAGAAAATTCTAAGGTTCAAGCAGTGGAACATCACATCTAGCATGAACAACAAGTTCTCTGACTCTTAAATGATAACCTCGTGTTGGCGCAAAATAGAATGAAACAACAAGCATATCAATATCACAGCGAAAGAAGCTTTGATGTAGGTGACTGGGTATTCCAATGGCTACAATCATATAAACAAATGTCCCTCAAGCAAGCTAAGAAGGATAATAAATTGTCACCAAAGTATTATGGTCCATACAAGGTGTTGCAAAAGATTGGTAGTATCGCATAAAAATTGGAGCTTCCTGCAACTTCTCAAGTGCACCCATTTTTCCATGTTTCATGTTTAAAGAAGGTTATAGGTGACAAGCTCCCAGTTCAAACAATATTGCCAGAACTTGAAGAGGAAGGAAAAATTATATTGGAACCAAAAGCAGTCATAGAAACAAGAAATCGACAACTACGAAACCAATCCATTTCAGAGTATCTCATCAAGTGGAAGAACTCATCCACTGAAGATTCCACATGGGAGGAAGAGAATTTTATACAGAAGCATCTAGAACTACTCAAGCGTCGAGGAAAACACTTTTTGAAGGAGAGGGGTATGTTAGGTCCCTATAATATTAGTGATCCCCCCATTACTATTGTGGTTGAATCCCTTATTATTATTATTGTACCCCTATTGTCCCCATATTGTTATTATTCTACCCCATAGAATCCCTCTATTTTTATTTTTGTGCCTTTATATTATAATTGTTAGGTCGGCTTGGCTATATTGTGACCCCGTAGAATCCTATATATAGAAAGGAGGTTTTGTCATTTGAATCATCCAAGAATTATTTATTTGTGTAAAGAAAAGGAGGTTTCCCCCTCAAAGAGGCTGAATTCTAAGGTGTTCAAATATCATTTCTATCTTTTTGTGAGCTGGTTTCATAACACTCACTGAGGTGGTCTATTTCCATACAGGTTCAGTCGCAGCTTCAATGGCTTCCCAGCTCTCCTACAGGTAAACCTACTTACTTTTCATGGTTGAATGTGGTTAAATGATCTCAGAGGTGGTTCGCTCCTCATGGTGATTTGTTGTGAAAGTATTACCTCAGGGTCTAGTTTGAAACCCTCATTCGGTTTGTGCATTATTGAGCATGATTCTAGTTTTGAACTCGGCTTCTCCTTACTCTTTCCAGGTATACTAGAAAATCGTTTAATGTCTCATAGTTCAAAGAATATTCTTTGAGACAGGCGGTGTCGAAAGCTTGTAATTTGTTTGATATTGTGGCTTTGGCCATAATGCGTTTTATGCTATAATTTGTGATCTAATGAAATTTTTGGGTTTATTTTTATTCAAACTAGCTACCGAGAATTAATATAGTTCCATTCTCTTCTGAGATGAGCCCATGATAGAACATAACTGTAATGTTGTGAAATGTTCTTCGAATGGACTGAATTCGATGGAATATAACTATGACAAACTTATTAGTGATTGTTTTGGTGTTTATTTATGTAAACCCTGGTTGTTGTACAATTAGTGCTGAGCTTTGGGGTTTGGTTGATTATTGAGGGTTTATGCTATGCATGATTTTTCTCAGTTGATATATGAGTTACGACATTCATTTTCTCCTTAAAATACTTTATGTGTATATTTGCACTCAGTAAAATTAGAGTTCATGGGTTAGCTTTTAAGAAACTAGGGTACATGGCCATGGATGGGTTCTCTACGAACTCGTCCATGGCTACAAACCCTTGGTATATGCAAAACTATAAAGAAATCATGTAATTAATAAAAAACATGGGGAAGGGTTTGCCGAGTTAATTTCTTCCTTCAATTTTAAAAAATTCCTACGTATGACGGAAGGTTTGATATTTAGACATATATGTTGTTTTATGACATGGCTAAATTTCATGTCATTTATTTATTTATTTCTATAGAAAACTGATAGGAACTTTTTACAGTTTATATACCTATGTGTTTTCCAGATTAAATCAACATTCGTCTATAATGTTATATTCACCCCTGGGTTCTCCCTCCTTTCCCTTATATGGAAATATGGTGAAGGAGCAGTTGTATCTGTACTCATAAATTTGTTCAACTATTTCTTTAATTATTTTAATAATCTGATCCAAAGTCTTTTAAATAATACTTAACAGTATTTTTTTTGGCTATTTTAAACCCAACAGTTTTAATAGTTCAATAACATAAATAAAAATAAACTTGGTTAAAAAAACAACTCATGATGTCTCTTTGTGTGTTACACATCTAGTAGTTATTGATATTTATATCAAAAATATGGGAAACCGATTTTGAAATAGACATGTTTATGGACATAAAAAAATAAGTGTTGCAAGTATTGAAGTCCTTTTCCACTCAAGTTAGAAATTAGTCCCTCACATTCAAGTTAGAAATGATGTTTTTTGCTTAAAAAAATTATAATGACTCCTAAATTAATGGTGGTCAATAGGAAATCAAATCCTATAATGTTCTTTTGGCAAGAAAAAGGAAATTGATATGTGAAGTGGATACATTAATTGATTTCTTATAAGGGCTTGTATCAATTTGGGTTGGTAGTGACCACTAGTAAGTCTACACAGTTACAATTATACTCATTCATAGGTGTTAATGGAAACATTAGTAATAGTGGGAAGTAAATCTCATTAAGTATATTTATTTACATCTTAGTGGGAAATAACTATCATAAATATGTTATTTCCCTAAGTATAAGATATCTTCAAGGATTTATTGCAACCATATCCATAATTTATGACAAAATATATTGTATTATGTATAAATTACTTGTAGATTCAAATTGATAATTTTAATTTACTAAAAAAAAAGATTTGAATCTACTCTACTTATCAGTGGAAACAATTAAATGATCGTGAAATCACAAAGCATACAAGAAACATAATTCAATCAACACATTAGATAATGTTTTCCTAGGAAAGCCAGAATTAAAAACTCCTGTTGTCTGTATATTGCATTAGTTAGAAATTATGAGAATATTACAATGCTTTTCTCAAACCCAAGAAACCTATGCACTATCTCTATCTATCTAAAAAATTCCAACACACGACCAGACCAATACTTTACCAATTTTTCGCCTTGCCAAGTCCCTATTTAATTGCATTATTTCTTTGGGAATTAGCCCCTATTAATTAGGGAAATTCCTCAATTGGAATTGTGCAATCCTCATAGGATTTCTTTTTATTACATGAACGACCTCTATATTTCGGATGATTATACAACTGATACTACAATGTACTTTTGTGTTAATCAACAACCTGCCTATTTATTGATTAATAGTTAATATTCTATTAATAAATGGGGACCATTTATAAAAAAATCCTCCAAGAAAAAAACGTAACACTTAAGCGCTTTCTTTTTAAATTTTATAAATAAATTAAGATATCAAGTCAAATACCTTTAAGACTAGCAATTCTCGCTTTTATGGCATATCATTTGACCAAGTGTGTCAAAGGTTAATTAACAACTAGGATCTGCAAATTGCAATGGAAGGGATCACCATAATAAACTTAGGATATCATCAAACTTTCCATTTAAAGCTAAGACATAAGGCATTTCTTGTGAAATGAAGTGCCTATCCGAATCACATATAGGCTCTCACAAAAAACACAACTCGCAAATCTTGTTGTAATATGCGAACTGCGATATTACAGTAGAGAAAGGCAAGACTTATTGCATCGCGGAACTTTACTTAAAGGACAATATTTTGGATTACAAAAGTTTGGAAAGTGAGATAGAACCTAGACCCAATAAAAATAAATGCTATAAAACATAATTTAAGTCTAGCGCTTAGCAAAAGGGAACTTTACACAGTAATGATTCATTTAGGAATAGTGCACTCTAAATAACGAAAAGTATGCCACTCTTCTAGCATCTCACAGAGTTCTAAACAGCTCCAAAAAACTCACAACCAAAAAGGCGATATTGTGATTTGCGATATTGAGATATTCTTATCGCAATCGCATAATCGGTATTTCGCACTTTAAAATCACCACTTTAAAGTTGTTCCCTTCCCATTTGTGATGCGATCTTACAATCTTCCACAAAAATATAAGTTATACAATCTTTCACAATGCACTGGAAAGAACTAAATATTTCTCCAATTACGAAACCATCCATATCGGTTTTTTTCTTTTCGTTTCTTTGTTTTTTAAAGATTTTTGTATTGTAATATTTTATTTTTTATATAATTAAATGAAAGTATATATATATATATATATGTGTGTGTGTGTGTGTATAAGTTTTTTATATATTTACTTATTTGAAATTGTATATATATGTTTGTGATTTTGTAAATGTTTTATATATCTATGTTGATATTTTGAATTGAAATTGTACCATCAATGTTTGTTCATTTTAAATTGTGTGTGTGGTTAGTGGAATTGTGTGTTTGCTTGTTTGAAATTGCATATATATGTGAAGTATGAATGTTTAGTTATCAGTGTGTGTATGTAATTTGAACTTGTATTCATGTGTTTGTTGTATTGAATTATGAATTTGAATGTGTATGCATAATGTACATTTCAATTTATATATTGTGTGTTTACTTTTTCTTAAAGTTTCATAAGCATATTTGAGTGTATTCATTTATTTGCTTCAAATCATATGATGTGAAATTAGTTATTTGAAATTGTATGTTGTGTGTTTGTTTATTTGAACTTGTACTCTGTATGTTTCTTTATTTCAAATTTCATATATATGTGTGAATGATTGTGTGGATGTTTATTTATGAATACTTGTATTATATGTGTGTTGAAATTGCAATTGTGTGTTTGTTGTATTGAATTGTGATTCTAATTAATTTCACAGCGTAAATTTGAATTTTAATATAAAATTTGTGCTTTACTTTGTATATTGTGTTTTTTCTTGTTTAATGTTGCATTTGCATATTTGAGTGTTTTCTTTTGTATTGACTTGAAATTGTCTGATGTGTGTTTCCTGATTTGTAATTGTAAAATAGGTGTTTTTCTATTTGAATTTGTATTTTGTGTTCTCATATTCAAAATTTTAAAATTGCTTACTTCCTTATTTAAATTTGAATTTTGTGTGTTGTTTGAAATTGTAATCACGTGTTTGTTGCATTGAATTATGAATTTGAATGTGTATGCATAATGTAGATTTTAATTTGTATAATAATTGTTTACTTTTTATTAAAGTTGCATAAGCATATTTGAGTGTTTTCTTTTATTGACTTGAAATTGTATGATGTGCAATTAGTTATTTGAAATTCTATGTTATGGGTTTAGTTGAATTTGTATATTGTGTGTTTGCTTATTTGAGCTTGTACTTTTTATGTTTCTTTATTTGAAATTTCATATATATGTGTGAGTGATTATGTGGATGTTTATTTATGAATATTTGTATTGTATGTGTGTTGAAATTGCAATTCTGTGTTTGTTGTATTGAATTGTGATTATAATTATTTTCACAGCCTAAATTTAAATTTGTATATAAAATGTATGCTTTACCTTGTATATTTTGTGTTTTGTTATTTAATGTTTGATTTGCATATTTGAGTGTTTTCTTTTGTATTGACTTGAAATTGTATGATGTGTGTTTCCCTATTTGGAATTGTGAAATATGTGCTTTTCAATTTGAATTTGTATTTTGTGTTTAATATTTATAAATCTAAAATTGTATATCTACTTATTTAAATTTCTATTTTGTTTTTTGATTGAAATTGCATATACAAAGGAGAATTATTTTGTTAATGTTTGTTTGTTAATATGTGTTTAAATTTTATATTCCATTGCATTTGAGAATTGTATTTATTTGAAATTGCTAAGTATATTTACTAAGTGTTTTTTTAATAAATACTTGTGTTTGTTATGTTGATTTATATTAGGGATGAATTGTATTATAGACTTGAATGTATGTATTTTATATATATTTTCCTATTTATTATATTGAATTTCACTTATAATTCAACATTTGTAATGTTTCTTCTTGTTTTTAAAAATGCGTTAGGTTAAAATATATTTATATACTTATATAATTATTAAAAAGAATATATTTAATTAAAATTCAAAATATTAATATTAATATTATTTTATAAAAAAAATATATATATCTTTTATATTTAGATTTTTTTTCCCTTTAATCATTAATAAGTTAATTGGAAAATTTAAAAGAAATCATAAACATTTTTATAACATTATGATGAATTTTTGCACTAATCATATTATTATTGTTCTTGTAGTAATATTTATTAAAGATAATTACTAATTATGCTTTTTTTTTTAATGTTATGTTATGGAAATGTTTATGAGTTTTTGTAAATATTCCAATTAACTTATTTATGTTGAAATGGTAAATTTTTTTAAAAAAAGCAAGCTAAATATAAAGGATATATAACTTTTTTTCAGCATATTTTTATAAATGACATATAACTTTTTTTTCAACATATTCTTAACATTTTTGTTTTTTTTTTATTTAAAAATTTACAAGTTAATTGGAACATTTACAACAAATCATAAACATTTTGATAACATAACATTTTATAATAATAAAAAAACATATTAATAATTATTTATAATAAATATTACTGCAATAATAATATGATCAATACATAAATTTATCATAATTTATTTCCACTAATATTGCCCACGGGGCTTTGGATTGACGGTGAATGGGTGCGCTGTTAAGGCACTCCTTGTGATAGATCACCGGTTCAAATCCCCGTGGGTACTTAGGTTAGTCTTAAACTAGAAAAAAAAATGTTAATCAATTAATATATTTTACAAATATATTCATTAACATCATTAAGCATTTGACATATTAAATTAATAAAATTAAATCATCCCCACATGTTGGCATGTTAAAAATCCCATAGCAATACAATTAAATTAAGCAACATCATGGTAGTGAACATGACTTGGAAAATTTTATTCCATTAATGACCCAATACATGCAAGGAAGTGAAGTAACTAGATAAATCATAAAATTGCAAGCACAAGTAAAAATAATGGGGTTTGGGTTAAGACAACTTGACAGAAAAAGGTAATAGACCGATAAGAGAACATTGTGCATTCATATAAGACTAGCCACATTAAAACATATGAGAAACACATTCATTACATATAGAAAAATGGAAAAATGATAACATTAAGAATCCTTTGATTGAGGCAATAAATGGAAGTCCATAGTAGAAAACAAATTGAGTTCATGGGCCCAAATAAAATGTAACATTGTCTATGCAAAGACGAATTAGTAATATTTCATAGATACAACTTGTATAACCATGAAATTCAACATCCACAAATGACCCAACTCATTGAATGGGATGGTTTACTCAGTTAACCCTAGGCTTCTACCCAAAAGGGTTTAGATCAACCTAGGAGGGGTCCAATTGGCCCTTGTAGTAGGAACCTCCTTTTTGTAGAAACCATGCAGGACAAAACTCAAAGATAATGCAATATTTTTATTTCTAACTAAATGATAGAGGAATATACTAAATCATGGAAATTAAGTAAACAATACCTAAGTATCTTTTACATGTGATAGATTTGTAGCTAGCATAACATTCTCAACACAGAAACCACGCAAAATGTATAGCCTGGATGCATAAAAAATGTGTTAAAGCCAAAACTTTGAGTCTGATCAGGCTGAGAAAAGGATTGGAGCATACGCTCTGACATATTGATCCAAAATGGATTTTAGATAGACTCTTAAGTCTAAGTGTTCCTCACAGAGGAAAAGAAAATTCCAAGGAAGTTCCTGGAACTAGCCCCATTGTAGAGATTTTCTCGTTCTGAATCTACTGCAACTCGAATGGGAAAAAATGGACATAGAATGCAAAAGTTATTGCAGAAATAAGATGCCTTTGTTCATTAGAAAAAGAGGAAAAATCCTTTTAAAAATGGTCTAAAAGGCTTTATGAAGAAAACCGCATCAGAGGAGTTCAAAGGTGAATTTAAGTGAAAAGGGGAAGCACCCTCGATTGTAGATCCCCCGATAAATACGGTCAAAGGAAGGCACATGCAAATATAACAGAAAGGTAGGATCGGGCCACCTTATTGCAATCACCGATATCGGTGGATCACAATCGGCGATAGCACGAAGCAAAAGTGAGACCTCGGGCCAAGTGATATCACTATGACCAATGTCAGTGTCGACGGATCACGATATGGATAGACCTCTGGACTCATGCGATATGCGATATGTTGATTGTCGATGATCAGATCGGCAATGGCTGGACCGGACAGCGATATGAACCAGATTTAAATTTTTTTGAGTTTCATCAATGGAAGTTTTCTATGTATTTTCGTGTCTTTCATTTATTAAATGAAACATGAGGGGAAGTGTCAATACCATGCAAAATGGACTCAAAAGGGTTTATGAATGAAAATATATATTGTTCAAGTCCGATATGGGTCATCTCGTGAGATTTCACAATGTTTCAATGTATTTTTGAAATACAAAGGAAATCACGAAACAAACAGGATTTCGGGCAGGCCGTGTTCAGTAAATGGTTTTGGCCAGGCTCCGCTTGAGCCCATACATTGGCTGCTACATGTCCAGGGCCTGGAGAGAGAAAACCACCCTTATCAGGTGGTTAACCCCTGTATGAAAGAGCCACCCAAAATAAACTTGAGTCGTTGGATCTAGATCTCCCGATCAACATTGGAGATGCGATCAACAATTAAAAGGCGGACCCAATAGAAGTATACGGCTGATTTATGGATATTTGATGTCTGATGAGCAGTGTTTTGGAAGATTTTTCTCGTGTTTGAATGCATTTCTATTTGTAAATAGAGAACAACTATTTCAGGGATTTCAAAGGCCAGATGACCTATTCTGTTACAAAACAAGTGGCCACCTTCCCTAAAAGCGTTAACAAATGATTGTTAAACGCTCATAAGGGGATTTGAGTGAATAGACGTTGGGAGCCAAAAAGGTTGAAGGGGAAAATAAAATGACCAACACCGATAGGCTTAAAAATTCATTCAATGACAGAGACAGAAGGGTTGCTAAGTCTAAGAGCATGATTGAGAGGCATAAGCAGGAAACACAGAGAGCTGAAGGGGAGAGAAATCTTGAGAGTGTGATTGATAGGTAGCAAAGCTATAGAAGAGTCACTATAAGGTTCTCGAGGATCACTTGGATGATAAGCTTATCACAGAGGCATGCAGAGGCTAAGAGAGAGAGTTCAAGATAGCTAGAGCTGAAGAGCCAGAGCCAGAGTAATAGCCTAGAGCCAGAAAGCCGAGAGCTTCAGAGCCAGGGCATAAAATGGTGTCTAAACCCATTGTTTCTGTGTAAAACAGTGGAGTTGATCCATCAACTTGTAAAAGAAAAGACTTTGCCATAATGTCATAGAGCCTAGTCGAGTTGAATAGAGCTCAAGGAGATGTAGCCCAAGGGTTTTGGGTGAACTCAAAATTAATATTGTTGTTCCACGTGTGTTTTATTACTGCATTGTAGTTTTTTTTTTAATTACTACTATTTCCTTTATATCAGTTTAAGAAAATTAATTTACAACACCTGAACAATTGAAAACAATCATAAGCATACACTTATATTATCATGCACACATTTAATTCTACATTGGTTAATCAAGAAGAATTGGGAATATTTAAATCTTGCCTTGTAAAAACAAATGTAAAATTGCCTTGTAAAAGTATAGTAATTTCTAGTCAATCTGGGCCGTTCATTAGGCAGATGATCTGACGGTAGAACTTATGTTTAGTTTAGGGTTTTTTGCCCTATAAGGCAACCCCTCTCTTTGTATGAGGGCATTGTATTTGAGGCTGTGTGATAGATGTGTATTCTGTGAGCGAGAAACAGAGAGGTGAGACTGTGAGAGAAAACAGAGGATATTACAACGGATTTGCTGTAGGTTGTGTCTCTTCATTTTGCTGGATAATAGAAAGGAAGGACTGGATGTTCGAGGTGGACGTGGCCCAAACTGGGTGAACCACGTATATCTGTGTCTCTCTTTTTTTGTGCGTTTTCTGTGTTTATATTTCTGCAATATTTTATGTGTTCCATTGCGCCATAATATATAATATTCTAACATGAAAGTATAGTGTGCTAAGTGAAAGTTGAAGAATGAAATGCATGCATGAGCATGAGATGCATGAACACAGGGATGTTGATGTTTTCCTTGTATTTGAACATGTATCTGTAATTAACTTATCATGTTGATTTCTTTGACATGCATATGATGCAGTGTTGACTTGGGAAAAGTTAACTTAGTCTCCAAGATGGAGATAATAATGAAGTATTTCATCTTTTGAAAAGAATCCTAATGGTCTTTTTCTACATGCCTGACTTGAAGAGTCATTTGTTTAAAGGCATGTTTTGTGGGCCTCTTATCTAGTCCATCATTTGTATGCAGATGTAAAACATGGAGGTGTTAACAAGTTGTGAAATCTGTTTCTTTTGTTGAAGCATGAGTTTAGGCCATCCAGTTGTTGTTTGTATTTATGTTCTTGTTAACAGTTGTTGTTGAAAGCTGGTCAAATAGATATAAATGAAAGTTTTGTGGAGCAGATGAGCTTCACATTAGTTTGAGCCACCTTGGATCAATGATCAAGGCAAAGCAGCTCAAACCACCTTCTATGACTATTTCAGCAGAAGTTCTGCAGGAAGGCAAGAAGGAAGACAATTCTTCTTAGGAGGACCATCCCATCCAGGAAGGGAAGCGGTTAGAGACATTGGTTCATAGGCACTATGCAAGACAAGTATATGGAGGCTTAAATAAGAGGGTTATGTTGCTATCAGATACTGTTCAGATCAGTATATCAGTCTTTTGGAGACCAAATTTTCTTTTAGCTGGAACGCATGATCCAAAATGGATTTTGGATAGACTCCTAAGTTTAAGTGTTCCTCATAGAGGAAAATAACAGTCCAAGGAAGTTCTTGGAATTAACCCCATTGCAGATATCATCTCATTCTGAATCTACTGCAACTTGAATGGGAAAAAAATGGACTTAGGATGCAAAAGTTATTGTAGAGAGAAGATGCCTTTGTTCCTTAGAAAAAGAGGCAATCCTTTTAAAAATGGCCTAAAAGGCTTTATGAAGAAAATCGCATCGGAGGAGGTCAAAGGCGGATTTAAGTATAAAGGGGAAGCACCCCCACTTTTTGATCCCATACAAATCAGTTTAGAGGAAGGCACATGGACATATAACATAAATGTTAGACCGAGCTGTCGATATTGCGATCGTCGATATCGGCAAATCGCAATCGGTGATACCATGAGGCAAAGGCGTGACCCTGGGTCGAGCGATATCGTGATCACCAATATTGTCGTCCATGGATCACATCGACATAGGCCATGCCATATGGAAAGACACCAGGGCTCATCCGATATGTGATATGCTGATTGTCAATGATCAGATCAATGAATCATTATTGGCGATGTCCGGACCCGATGGAAATATGAATCAGATTTAAAATATTTTAAGTTCCATCAACAACAGTTTTTAATGTATTTTTGCGTATTTTGTTTATTAAACGAAACATGAGGGGATGTGATGATACGATGCAAACTAGACCCGAAAGGGTTTTTGAATGAAAATATATATTGTTTCATGTTCGAAGTGGGCCGTTTTGTGGGATTTTGCAATGTTCCAATGTATTTATGAAATACAAAGGAAATCACGAAACAAGCAGGATTTCGAGCGGTAAATGGTTTTGGCTAGGCTCTGCCTGAGCACATACATTGGCTACCATGTGTCCAGGGCTTGGAGAGAGAAAGCCAGCCTTATTGGGAGGTTAATCCCCACACGAAGGAGCCGTCCAAAATAAACCTCAATGATTGAATCTAGATCTCCTATATCAACGGTGGAGATGCGATCAACAATTAAAAGGCGAACCTGATAGAAGTATAGGGCTGATTTATGGATATTTGAAGTCTAATGAGCAGTGTTTTGGCAGATTTTTCATGTGTTTGAATGTATTTCGCTATGTAAACAGAGAATAGCTATTTCGGGGATTTCAAAGGCCCGATGACCCATTCCATTACAAAACAGGTGGCCACCTTCCCTGTAAGTGTTAACAATTGATTGTTAAATGCTCAGAAGGGGATTTGAGCGGATAGAGGCTAGGAGCCAAAGAGCCTGAACGGGCAACAGACTGACCAATGTCGATAGGCTTAAAAATCCATTCAATGACAAAGACAGAAGTGTTATTGAGTCTGAGAGCATGATTGAGAGGCATAAGCAGGCACCATAGAGACCTGAAGGGGTGAGAAAGCCTGAGAGTGTGGTTGATAGGTAGCAAAGCTGCAGAAGGTTCACTGGATGGTTGCTGAGGATCACTTGGAGTTCAAGCGAATCATGGAGGCACGTAGAGGTTGAGAGATAGATCTCAAGATAGATAGAGTCGAAGAGCCAGAGCCAGAGTGAAATCCTAGAGCCAGAATGCCGAGAGATTCAAAGCTAGGGGATAAAATGGTGTCTAAACCCATTGTTTCTATGTAAAACAATGGATTTGAGCCATGGGCTTGTAAAAGAAAAGACTTTCCCATAATCCCAGAGAGCCTAGTTGAGTTGACTAGAGCTCAAGGAGATGTAGCTCAAGGGTTTTGTGTGAACTCCAAATTAATATTGTTGTGCAGTGTGTGTTTTATTGCTACATTGTATTTGTTGTTTTTAATTGCTACTATTTTCTTTTTATCAATTTAAGAAAATTAATTTACAGTACCTGAACAGTTGAAAACAAACATAAGCATATAATTATATTATCAAGCACACATTTAATTCCGAATTGGTTAATCAATAAGACTTGGGAATATTTAAAGCTTTGGAAGTGGGAGAGGTTCTCCTAAGTTAGACAAGAAACCTAAGTGCCCCATTTTCAGATCACATATCGCCAATGAATAGTGGTGGTAAGAAAAAATCCCAATATAAATCAAATAGGGAAACACAATTCTTGTGCGTGGGGGATCCAAACCTAAAAGGTTTCCCCCAACCATTTCATCTAACCAAGGTCCCTTGAGGATGAGGAAGAGTAGAAAAAAAGTTGACTTGAAGGCCAACCTAGAGATGAGAAACCAAATATTCCGGGTAATGCCAAGGAGCCAATGACCCTGGTGAACGCCCTCCCCACCTGGAAGAACAACTTGTCTGTTAGGATCAATTTCATAGTAATAGGTAGATTAGACAATCAACTAAAAGGGAGTCGATGAATAAATAGATAAAATAGGGAACTTACCTGAGCCAGTGAGAAGCTTGGGGTTTCCTGAGTGGTTTGATGTCCAGTAACACCGGAGGTTTGAAAGAAATTGATATCACTAGATTTATGCACCTCTTGTGCTTGGAAGAAATAATTGGGAAACAAGGGGTTCTAGAGCCATCAGAGCCAGTAGAAAGGAGCCAAATGAGTTATGTCTACAGCAACCAAGAAAGATGGTTACCCTAATCCACTTGTAGATGATCAGAGCCATAGGATGCATCTTTGGTGAGGCCCTCATTAGATGATTGTCGTGTTGCATCTGTAATCAAAATATATCTAGAGGCGCGCCTCACAATTTTTGAGAGCCACCACAACATATAAGTCAGTACCATTAATTACTGTGGCATACGACACCCATTAAAAGTGCCTGACCTGTTAAATAATTTCATTAATCCCTTACGGAAGCATTCATTACCAAACATAATTCTGGGCAATTTTGCTAATTAATAGTGCATTGCAGAAGTCGACGGGTTATGCCAGCAGATTGTAATTAGATATATTGTATACCTAACCATAATATTGATGTTAATAATATATGATGAAGTTAAAAAATAAAATAAAAATTATTCATGAGTTCACGTACATGTGACAAATGGTATCAGAGCCTAGTCTTCAACACTATGGCCAAGTAGGGTAAAATAATTGTTAACATTGCTACTATGAATAAAGAATAAATAAATATGCAGAGTGGAGCTGAAGTGATAGCAAGGGGTCACATATATGGAAACCAACCCATAAATGTGGGTGGAGCTAGGAGAGGAATCTCAAAAGGAAAATCCAACATTGTTGGAGACGGTTGAGCAACTGCACATAGAAATGACTAACCTCAGTGTTGACAATGAAAGGCTATGAGAGGAAAAAGAAAGGATCCTAAAAATTCTATCAAACTGACAGAATCACCAGATACCCAACCCTAGTGTAGGAAATGTAGATTGCAAAGAGACATTTCATCACGAAGAATACCATGAGGAATCAGAAGGGGGACATAATAACAAAGAAATGAGGTCAAGTTATGCCTTTTTAAGTAGAGGTAAGAAGTAGAAAACTGAATTGCAAGGAGAATTTTAGAATGTAAGACCTCCAGCGTATGATGGAGAGGTTGAGGAAGCTACTGAAGCATGGCTAATTAATATGAATAAATATATCCATGTATATATTTATTCATACAACTATAGGAGTTATTCGAGGGAACGAGGATGGAATGTTGATGCATCTACCCTAGCCACTACACTGACCACGAGTAACTACAACCTGCACTCATAGTAGTCCCCACCTTTCAGCCTTCAGTATGTCGGTCCTCACCTGTTCAACCTACCTATTTGTCATTTTCAACGGTTAGCATGGATGGCATGGAGCTTGATGCTATGGACTACTCACTGGATCCCTTCTCGGAACAGGTCATTTTCTCAAACCCTAAACCTAAAACAGCTACTGTTACAACTACTTTATCCTACTCGATACCGAGATCAATTGTCTCCCTTCCTAGGCAAAAGGACACCACCCTTCGCATCGACTCCCTCCCCATCGACACGCCTGCGCTTGACTGTCCACTCTTGTCTCCTACTACCCTCAATATTCTTGCTTCATGGTCATCTTCGCTCTTCAATCCCACACCTCCCACTGACCTATGCTTCTCTTAGAACCATATTCCCTGCCTTGGACCTGGTTCGAAAGCAGCAGCTCAATCTCATCTATGATCTCAACATCCTGGATCTCGTGGAAAAACTTAGGATCCCGCACACCCATCAGGCTGTTTTGATACCACTGTTATTAGGGTTAGGTCAGTCGAGCCTCTCTCGGCATCAAAAATTCCCTCGGAACCATTACAGGACCGTCCCACTATGCCATGGACTGGGAAGAATAAATCTAAGTGCATCAGGGCATCTAGAAAGGATTTCACTATTAAGTTTGGTGAAGGTCTCACCATGGGTGATGTCACTAACAGAGATAGAAAAGTATTGGTGGGGATGGTTCATGGCACAACCTACACAATGGATCGATTAGGGAAATGGGTGAAAGAGATTTGGGAGGAGATATTTCTTCATCTTCTGGAGGTTCAAACTCTACCTCATGGGTGGTTCGTGCTACACTTTTGCCTCAAAGAATACATGAACCTAGCTCTGGCTTGATTTTGGCACATAGAGATGGCACCGAGTTTGCTCAAAATATGGAGCCCTTTATTTGATCCTAAAAGAGAGGATATTGGAGCAAGCCCTCTATGGGTGAGGTTTCTAGGATTACCTCTACAGTACTGGTCATAAGAGGTGTTTATCAAGATATGGAATACCCTAGGTACTTTTCTGGACTATAACAAATCCATTGTCCAATCCAAAAAATGAACATTAGCTTGCATTCCACTGCACCTAGACACTCGAGAGGGTATGGAAGAAAGGATAACCCTACAATGGAAAATTTTCACTATGGTACAGATCTTTTACTATGAGGGAGTGCCATTTAGATGCAGAAGGTGTCATATGGTTAACCATCTATACAAAGAATTCCCTCTGGTTACGAAAGCCCAGAAAACAGCCACAGGACAGGACGCTGACATCGACAAAGGAACCTCTGTCATCAATAATAAGCATCTAGAGGTCACCCCTAATCCACCATTGAAGGTGACTTCATCCAGGCCAGTGTAACATGACTCAGGAACACCTTCGGGGCCATCATCCCTTCCTCTAACTCGACCTAGGGCAGCTGCTGAAGCGGCTCGTACAATGGGTATGCCTCTTCTCTCATCCCCTAATCTATCTTATGTCAATGAATCTTCTGCTCAGAATATGCATATTGCATCAAACTCACATTTTTGCATCTACGCTACCTCCATTACCTGCACACTCCTCCCCCACCATTTGGTAGATTCCACCACCTTCCCCATTACCCACTCGGGGAAATCTCCCTCACTCCCACCATCTCCCTCGACACCCCCCCATTCCTATAACCTTTGATTGTGAACTCCCATTGGAGACACTCATCTATTGAACACAAGCCTTTGCCTATCTCTCCCTTCATCTTCCATTAAACCCCTTCGATGGTGCACATCATACCTTTTGCATGCTATCCTTTGCGTAGGGGCTCAGGTGATCTTAGGTAGACAATCCTCTTTAGACCAAGTTCTTAGAGCAAAGAAGACCCTAGACATGGTTCCCACATGAAATATCTCCCCTTTAACTGTAGGGGTTTGGATAGATCCCCCGAAAAACTAGCCCTCTGTAGACTATTCACTACTGAACCGGTCGATTTAATCCTCCTACTAGAAACCCTAGGGGAAGCACAACATAATACAATGATTTTGTAGGCTATATGCCCTGGGTGGGTGTTCATTGCCCTAGATGCTATGGGCCGATCATGTGGCCTGGCCTTGGGATACAAACCCCATTTTGTAAATCCCAAATTTCCCTGGGGAGGAAAGGGATACATTGGGTTTGATTTTTTCTCAGCGGAATTGGGAATGGATTTCTAGGTCATGAATTTTTATTGGCCGTGATAAGGGAGGGAGGCCTTTTGGAACCACCTCGGACTCCTTTTGGTTATAGTGAGCCCTGCAGATCATCGACTCAGACTGATCCACTCTCAGATACCATGGAAAACCTCCTTGAGCAGGCCCAACTTATAGATGTTCCTATGAATAAGCCTGTGCCTACATGGACGATTAGAAGGGTTGGGGAGGCTGCCCTCGCCAAAAGACTGGATCGCTTTGTCATTAAAAATCTTTTGTTGCAATGTTTATCTCATTATAGGTAGTGGGTTGGGTCAGGAGGCATATCTGACCACTCACCTATCTACGTGGAGGTATCAGGTTCGTCAATCAAACCAAGGGTCCCTTTCAAGTTCAACACTGTTTGGCTCCAGGATCCCTCCTACATCGAGCTAGTCACTAATCAATGGACAGAAAACCCACCCTCTCAGTATCATACATGGGCTGAAGTTTTTTTTCAAAACCTTGTATAGCTCAAGAAGCTCACTATCAAGTGGGCTAAGGATAAACAACAGAAGGATAACCATATAACCTCTTCTATGGAAGCAGCCTTGGTGGACCTTAACAATGACAACAATAGGGGCTCATGAGTGCTAAAGCCAAATCAAACCTTATTGAACTTGAAAGCAAAAGAGCAAAAATGTTGAAGGATCGATAGGAAACTTGGAGACTCAAGAGTCGTGCTATCTGGCTCAAAGGAGGGGATGAGAACACTAGGTACTTCCAAAACTTTTCCAAAGGAAGGAAAGCCTCCAATACTATCTGGCAATTTCCCACCCCTGATGGAGGATCTGCGAAAACCTTCCATCATCTCTCACAGTTAGGCATATAACACTTTCAACAACTTTTTAAGGAACCTCCTGTTTCAAACCTGGTTGAGACCATTCCAGTAGCAGGGCATTTCCCAAGATTTTTCAACTAGGATACAACCGATGAGATCACTTCACTTATCACCAGAGATGAACTTGAAGGGACTCTAAATTGTTCCAGAAAGATAAAAGCCTTGGGCCGAAAGGTTGGCCTATTGAATTTTACCTAGCATTCTTTGAAATCATCAAGAATGACCTTCTCAATGTAGTTGAAGAGTGTAGGACCTCTCGAAGAATGTATGAAGCCATCAATTCCACTTTCATTTCTCTCATCTCGAAATCGAAATCCCCTACATCTTTCAATGATTTCCGTCCCATCTTACTATGTAATAAAATATACAAAATCATTGCTAAGATCATTGCAAATTGCCTCCGTCCCATTCTATCCCACCACATCTCCCCTGAGCAATTTTCGTTCCTCCATAATAGGTAGATCCCTGAAGCCATAGGCATAGTTGAGGAAGCCGTTCACTATCAAATCTAAGAATATGAAAAGCATAATTCTCAAGATTGATCTTGCCAAGGCCTTTGACAGAGTAAGATTGCTCTTCATAAAGATGATCCTAATCCACATAGCATTCCCTATAGATTTCACTAACTGGATTATATAATTCATAAACTCTACCTCCTTTAGCATTCGGATTAATGGCTCAGCATCGCATTTCTTTCATGTAGAATGGGGCCTAAGGCAAGGGTGTCCTCTGTCACCTATACTGTTCCTTTTAGTGATGGAAGGTCTCAGTAGGCTCATCGCCTATGACAAAAGGGAGGGCAAACTAAAAGGCCTATTAATGAATGAGCTCTGCCACCTCACACACCTGTTCTTTTTTGATGATGTCTTGATTTTCCTAGATGGAAGCATTAGGCACTCAACCTCCTTCCATGAGATTCTCACCCTCTTTGAAAAAGCTACAAGAATGGCTGCATATTAGGCAAAATTTACAATCACTTTGACCCATACTACCCCACAAGAGGTCAGAGCTACCCAAATTTACATTCATTAAATTCCTCGCAACCTCTCAGAGGACATCAAATACTTGGGTTTCTGGATAAAACCCCACAACTATCGAATTTCCGACTAGATCTGGTTAGTGATAAAATTGGAGAAGAGGTTGAAAATTTGGAATCATAGATTACTCTCTAGAGCGGGGAAACTTGTCATGATTAAATTTGTTCTGGATGCCACCCCGGTATATTGGATGTCTCTTGCCTAGACCCCTCGAGGAATCCTCAGCTGTATACAACAGATATGCTGCCGATATCTATGGAATGGCCATAAGGAAGGTAAAACATTTGCTTGAGTAAGCTGGAAGAACATTTCCCTGCTAAAGAAATGGGGGGGTTGGGGGTTAAAAGATCTATCTGATTTTGCTCATGCTCTTGCAACCAAGATGAGTTGATCTCTTCTCACTACAAAAAACCTTTGGACGATTATGACATACCACAAATACATTTGGCCTCAATAGATTCTGGACTAGGTCCGTCATCAAAACTGGCCTCGTGGGGGAATATCCATTGTATGGAAAGCAATATTAAAAATAATGCCTTTTATGAGAGTTCGATTGGCATGGTGAATCAAAAATCATTCCTCTGTACGACTTGGCATTGATCCTTGGATAGGTGGGGGTAACAGATACCTCTTGCCCCCAGACCTCTTACAACATCTTAATCACCGGAATATCATGACAATTGCTCAGATTGCCGATCAAGAGCTCATCTCCATTTTAGTCAGCGCTGGCAATCTGCTCAATAACAGTGGCAACACACATGGGATTTATACCTTGGGGCTCTATCCGAAGCACATATAGCCCTCAATTAGGACCCTGATGTTTAATATAGACACTAAATACAGTCCCAAGCAAAGGTCTATCCATCTTCTATAGTCCCGTAAGCCTATCCATACTATTGAATGGTGGTAGAAGTTATGCAGACTGAAAGCACCACCACAGGCCCATCTCTTCATGTGCTTCATATTGAGTATCAAAAATCCCATAGGAGAAGAGATTATGTGCAGATCCATATTCGGGCCGAGCTGGTGTGTGCTTTGTAAACAATCAACTGAAACAAATGAGCACCTGTTCTTGCTCTGCCCTTTCGCCGCTCAATTCTGGCAAGCTATAACACAACAACTCTCAATGAGAAATGCATGCTAGGGTTCTACAATTCCTCAAGGATGG
Source organism: Pinus tabuliformis (assembly GCA_031772625.1). Lineage (NCBI taxonomy): Eukaryota > Viridiplantae > Streptophyta > Pinopsida > Pinales > Pinaceae > Pinus > Pinus tabuliformis. The sequence continues at coordinate 1,022,015,007 of CM062804.1, forward strand.
ACCAAATGGATTACAGTGCACCAGAGACAAAACGCTCAATATTTACCCCTAATTATCAGTTGGACCTTATGGCTCACTCAAAACTGCCTTATTTTTTAGAATGAGTATACTTTTTGGCATCTTCTCATCACCAAGGTAGCGGCAGTCTTCCATGACATCCTTGATGAGGAACCATCACACACCCATAAAATCACGGGACTTGGTAGCACTAAAAAATATCAGGCGTGGGCTTTCTTTGACAGGGTTGCTCAACCTCAAGGTAGTGGGGCTGGGTTTCTCTTTATACTTCTTGGATCAGCATTACTACAAAGTCAAATTAGGACTTGGGGAAGGAACCAAAAACTATGCTGAACTTATCACTCTCAGACATTTTCTCCACTTTTCACTTGCACATAATTGCACCTCCTTACAGATCTTCAGAGACTCACAAATAATCATCAATTGGTTCAATTCAGTAAATCATTTTCATGCTATATCTCTTCAAAACATTTTTAGTGAAGTATTCAATCTCAAAGCAGGATTTAATATGGTCTCCTGTAAACATATATATAGGGAACACAATGAAGATTCTGACAAGCTTTCTAAGGAGGGCTCGCTACCTCCCCGAGGCTTTTGGATAATCGTTGAGAAGAAGGACTCGGAGGTCTATCAATATCATCACAAGCCATATTGATCCAGTTTTAGACAGGAACGCAACAAATTACAGAGATAACCATATGCACAAAGATGCAACGGAAATAATACTTCATTTCATTAATGGAAAATATTGAAATATGCTTACAACCAGAAATGGAAATAAACCAGCTACAGCGATGGTAGCTTATATCTGAGAAGAGATGTGGTGGCTACATGCCTCTGAACTATGTTATAATGAGGCTCGAAGGCCTATTTATTGTTGAGAAACAATGGAAAACCCTTAACATTCCAAAACCTAACCCTAGCAGATGAAATTCCAAACTGTGGGTCCCGTTTGGGTAAATTGGTACACCAACTTCCTAGGGTCGTAACTTTGGCATACGATCTCTGTTTGACGTGTAGAATAGCTTGTTAGAAAGATCTATCCGAGCACTGCCACTTTGGGAGGCAACATCGGTCCATGGACCCATGTTGCCCCAGATTTCCCAAAAAACGTCGTTTAGGGCCTCAAAATGGCTCCGGAAGTTCAGGACCCGAAAAACTGCTAAAAATAGTAAGTTGTGCTACAATTAAGGAAACTAAAAATGCTGAGAGAAACAATGGTGGGGGTCCAGGTGGACTTGGCAGGTGGCCACCAATATCCACCTGGATCATTCCTCCCCCCTTAGGAAGCAATGGTCCCCATTGCGTTGAGTTCATGAGATGAGGAAACTTTTGCTGAACTTGTTCCCTGGTGAGTCACTTGCCCTGCTGAAGGAGTTGGCCTGCTTTGATAACTCGATATAGTTGGATATTCTGTTGGTGAGTGTTCTTGATCTGTGTGTCCATGATCCGATCAGTTGCAGTTTGTTCCATGCAATCTGTATTTAATTCTGTGGGTGTGAGTTGTTCTGCAATGTCGGATGTGTCTAGCAATGGTGGAAAGTATGGCTGAAGGCGGTCCACATTGAACACTAGGTGCAGGCCAAGGAATGGGGGAATGCTGAGCTCAAATGCATTGTCTCCCATAGCCTTATTAATGGTGTAAGGACCATATCGGAGTGGTCTCAGTTTCCGATAGGCTTCAGTAAGGCGTTCCTTTTGCAAATGAAACCAGACTTTGTCGCCCAGCTAAAACTTGTGTGGCACCCAATGTTGATAATGTCCTTACTTGTACTTGGCATTTGATTTCTCTAGAATGTCATGGACCTGCTGGTGAATATGTTGGATGTGCTCAATGAAGCTGGTGGCCTTATCGGTTTTGGACTGGACATGAGCTGAATTTATGTGAGTAGCTGCAAGTGGCATGGCCACATCAATGGGGCATAGTGGCTGGAACCCCAAACCCACCTGAAAAGGGCTATGGCCAGTGGAGCTGTGAAGATCTCGGTTGTAGCTGTGCTGAACATAGGGGAGGCTCTCGTCACATGTGTGTGGATGATTTGAGTTATACATGCGCAGAATGTGCACAATCATCCTATTGAAAACCTCTGTCTAGCCATCAGTTTGAGGATGGAAGGCTGTGGATTTCGTGAGTTTGGTGTCCATCATTGACCAAAGACTGGACCAAAATGTGCTGAGAAACCAACTTTCCCGATCTAAGATGATAGACTGTGGGATCCCAAAGTGAACCCACACTCGTTCAAAGAAGATTTTAGGAGTGGCTTCTGTTGTGATATTCTTCTTGCAGGCCGCCATAATGGCCATCTTCGAGAACCTGTCAACGACCACAAAAACACAGTCATTTCCATTCTTAGTAGAAGGAAGGCCTGACATGTAATCCATGGAGATGGATTCCCAAGGTCGACTAGGGGTAGGCAATGGGGTATAGAGGCTATGCTTCTTGATGGTCGGTTTGGCAATGGCACATGCAGTACATGATCTGATGTACTTCCCAACATCCTATCGAAGATTCAGCTAATAGAAACAATTTTGCAGTACTGCCACTATTTTCTCGACCCTGAAATGCCCAACAGCCCAACTGTAGTGTGCTTCCCAAATCATCTTGGCATGCTCGCTTGTAGGAACACAAAGGTGACCCAGGTGGCATAATAGGGCATCTTGGAGGTGAAAATCTGGAACATGCCGACCCTCCAAGAGTGTCTAGTATGTGTGGCCGAATTCTGGGTTGCTTTTGTAGAGAAGTGGCCAATCATAAGTCTCGTGCCCACAAGAGTTGAGCACGGTGGTTAACGCCATGATCGGTGGTTGACTGAGACAATCTGCAACATTATTGGTGCTGCCCTTCTTATACTTGATATTCAAGTGGAACTGTTGCAGGTATGTAGACCACTTCTAATGGCGATCATTCTGCAATTTCCCTTGGGTTTGTATGAACTGCAGGGGTCGGTGGTCTGTGTGGATGACCGTTTCCTTCCCCAAAATGTAGTTCTTCCATTGTCGGCAGGCCTGTACAATGGAATACATCTCTTTATCATAAGTGGGGTACTTCTGGACTGTGTCTGAAATTGTTTCACTGTGATATGCCACCGGATGTCCATGTTGAGTAAGGACTACCCCAATAGCATAGTCAGAGGCATTTGTCTCGACCTCAAATGGTTGTTGTAAATATGGTAACGCGAGCACTGGTGCCATGCAGAGGCGATCCTTCAACTCCATGAATGCCTTTTGTTGAGATTCAGACCAAAAGAATTTTGCTTTCGCCCCTCCCTTGGTGACTTGACTCAAGGGCCAAGTAATATGAGAAAACCCCAACACGAACCTACGGTAGAAGTTGGCAAGACCTAGAAAGCTACGGAGCTCTGTTAGAGTGGTTTGAGATGGCCAATCCCGAATGACTTGGATCTTGGATGGGTCGACATGCACCCCCTGTTCATCAATGATGTATCCTAGATACTGAACCTCGGTCATGCCAAAAGTTCATTTCTCCAAATTGGCACATAGCTTGTGTTGCCGCGTGTTTGGAGAACCTATCGAATGTGGTGGAGGTGCTCTTCCCAACTCTGGCTGAAGATCAGAATGTCATCCAAGTATACTACTACAAAGGAGTTGTTGAATGGCCACAAGATGTCATCCATTAGCCTCATGAAGGTTGCAGGAGCATTCGTCAATCCGAAAGGCATAACCAACCATTCGAAAAGGCCCTCCTTGGATTTGAAGGCAGTCTTCCACACATCAGAGGGTTCGATTCGTACCTGGTGATATCCTGACTTCAGATCGATCTTACTGAAATATTTCGCCCCCTTTAGTTGGTCCAGGAGGTCATCAATCCGCGGGATCGGGTACCTATTACGGACAGTGATCTTGTTCAGCACCCGATGGTCAATACAGAGTCTCCACATCCCATCCTTCCTCTGTACCAACATGATCAGGCTCCCACAAGGCGATGAACTCGGACAGATGTGACCTTTCTGCAGGAGCTCCTGAATCTGCCTTTGGATTTCATTGTTCTCCAGAACGGAGCGCCAATAAATTGGCCCGTTGGGTAGCGGCGCACTTGGGGTCAGATCGATGGAGTGCTTGACCTCACAGTGCAGAGGAACCCCTACAGGGGAGGTGAAGATGTCCTCGTACTCCTCCACAACCTTGTCCCTCTGTAGTTGTCGTGCAGAGGGACCCCGTCTGGAGGCCGCGGCCATCGTCTTCTTCTTTCCTTGAGGGCGTATCATCACGAAAACAAATTTCCTGGTTTTGGAAATGATCTTACTACATTGTTTTGCAGTAATCAAAGAGATGGCGGTAGGTGGTGCTACCTCTGGTATCCTGTACAACTTATTTCCCAATGTAATAATAACAGCACAAGGCCTTGATTCATACACAGCATGTCGCTTCCACAAGTATGGCTGTCATAATAATACATCAAAAACTTCAAGGGGAGCAATGTCACATAATACCTCATCTGTGAAGGGATTGATGTTGTATGGAAGGCGACACTGCTGGCTCACGCGAAGATCTCGTCCTTGGTGAAGCCACCCAATGGTGTATGGTTGTGGATGTGTTGTGGTCGGTAAGCCCAATCGCTTCACGACCTTTGTCGAAATTAGGTTATTTTGACTCCCGCTATCAACAATGAACTGTATCGGGGAGCCCTTTACCCACATCTGGGAGTGGAAGAGACGCTCCTCCTCCTCTGGATCTTCGGGTTCATTTTTCTGGATCTTGGCAGTGGAAACGGTAGTGTTGGGATCTGCATCAATGATCTGCTTCCCTTTGTCATTCCCCTTATCGGGTTCTGACTCAGAGTCAGAACATGCATATGATTCTGAAACCTTTAGCTCAGCCACCAGTGACTGCTTCGCCTGACACTCACTTGTGTTGTGGGTGGAGCTCTTATGGAACTCACACCATTTTCCTGTGTCCTTTTTCGGCTTCACAGTGTTGTTCTTTGCTTGAAGCTTCGGCGGGTTGTCCTGGGATATCTCGCCTTGGATTTGTCCTTTTTTCTGTGGTTTAGGGGCACCTTTCCCCTGATTTGGATTCGCAGATCCAAAGTCTCGCTTCTTTTGTTTAAACTTCTGCTCGACCTTGACGACGTATCGGTATGCTGCATCGAGCGAGGAGATGTTCAAGAATTGTATTTCTTCCTCGATGTACTTGTGCAAGCAGCCACGGTATTTGAGTATCAAATGTTGCTCCGAATCCTTGATACCCAACTTTGTGCGAAGGGTATGGAAAAGATTGGTGAACTCCGGCACATCTTGGTCCCTTCCCTGCCGCAGCGTGGTCCACTTTATGTATTCATCCTCATAGCTTCCGACAAGGTAGTACTGCTCCTTGATGGCATCTCAGAATGAATTCCAGGTGGGTGAGGCTGAAAATAGTGAGCCAATACTTTCATCCTTCTGCTCGCAGTAGGTTTCCCACCAGTCCTTGACGTGGGCGGCTGCTTTGAGAAGAGCGAAAACAATCTTTTCCCGACTCAAAAATTCATGAACAGAAAAATAACCCTCTAGCAAATTTAACCATTTATCTACGGCATCTGTGTCTATCTAACCCTCGAATATGGGGATTTCAAAATTAACTTGTACCTTCAAGGGCGAGGCATTTCCAGAGTAGCTAATGGAAGCTGATGCGTCGCTTCTGGGTAGCCGGTGAAGGATCTGGGCAAAGTTGTCCATTATCGCATTCCGTTGTCACTCAAGGACTTCTTCGAGCAAGATTTTGATGGGATCTCCTGCCCCCTCATCTTTCTTCTCATCTGCCATGGGAGGCCATCGGGATTTCCGAGGCTAGTCTTGCAAAGGTTCGACCAGTTCAAGCCTTAACTCCTTATATCCCAACCTTGTTGGGGACATGCAAAGAAAAACATAGAAAAAGCAGACCGCTCTGATACCACTGATCCGATTTTAAATAGGAACGCAAAAAATTGTAGAGATAACCATATACACAAAGATGCAGTGGAAATAATACTTCATTTCATTAATGGAAAATACTGAAATATGCTTACAACCAGAAATGGAAATAAACCAGCTAGGGCGATGGTAGCTTATCTCTGAGAAGAGATGTGGTGGCTACATGCCTCTGAACTGTGTTACAATGAGGCTCGAAGGCCTATTTATTGTTGAGAAACAATGGAAAACCCTTAACATTCAAAAACCTAACCCTAGAAGATGAAACACCAAACTGCGGGCCTCGTTTGGGTAAATTGGTACACCAACTTCCCAGGGTCGTAACTTTGGCATACGATCTCCGTTTGATGCGTACAATAGCTCGTTAGAAAGATCTATCCGAGCACTGCCACTTTGGGAGGCAAAATCAGTCCATGCACACATGTTGCCCTAGATTTCCCAAAAAACGTCGTTTAGGGCCTCAAAACGGCTCCGGAAGTTCAGGACCCGAAAAACTGCCAAAAATAGTAAGTTGTTTTACAATTAAGGAAACTGAAAATGCTGAGAGAAACAATGGTGGGGGTCCAGGTGGACTTGGCAGGTGGCCACCAATATCCACATGGATCACATATATAGACCAAGATTACTATAGGGAGGAAAAACCCTAAGTTATATCAGTTTTTTTGTTTTTTTTTTGTTTTTATTTGAGTAAATACATAGCCACAACAATATATATATATATATATATATATATATATATATATATAGATTTGGCTAAAGAAAGAGACAAAGTCCTTTTTTATTAGAAATGGCAAGGCCATATTTTTGTTACAACTAATTATTTTACAAAGGTCTATATGATTATCAGATACAGCATATGCCAATAGGCATCTACTGCATGTAATTTTTCCTCATAATGAAATATTATGATTTTTTCTCTAGAAAAGAAAAAGAATATGATAATAATATGAAAGATTAGTTGGCTATATTTCAGCTACAGGGAAAGGCCACCCTGTGGTGGGAGGAGGTCAAAGTTGTGCAGGGAATTGATGATCAAGAGGTCACATGGAATGCATTCATAAGTAATTCAAAGACAAATATTTAACTAAATGCTTCTACGATGAGGAGGCAATAGAGTTTCATGATTTAAGGCTCAGTTCATTGGCTATTGATGAGTTTATCACTAAATTTACAACCTTGCTCAGGTACGTTCCATAACTTAGCGAGGAAAAAGCCAAGATACAGTGTTTCATAAGTAGCTTCCCTATTTTTATGAAGGAAAAAATTGAGTTAGACTACCCAAAAATAATGGATGAAGCCATTCGAAAGTCCTGAATTCATAACCAACAAATTAAACAAAAAGGGGAAGGTAACGGGGGGGGTAAATAGATAAGGTCAATGGAACTCATAGAAATTTTGAGGGACAAGATCCCTCGATGTTAAAAACATGAATTAGAAAATGTAGACAAAAGTAGTTGGGAGGGATTGGCTAAGAATGATACAAAAGGTTGAAAGCAAGCAGTCGTAATTGGCAAGTCGACCAAAAGCTCGTCAAGAACCATAACCCCGTCTACAATGTTGGTGCTGCAAAGAACCTCATTATTTCAAAAAAATTCCTCTTCGTACTCATACCGAGCAGTTTGAACATTCAAGAAGCTTCCATAGTAGGGGACGTAGTCAGAAATATTCCATAGATTAATGCATCTTTAGATGATAGCAAGGCCAAATATCAACCTACATTGATAGAAATGGAAGGTAAATTATCTAAATATTCAGTTTCCATTTTAATTGATCTAGGTGCAAGCTTCAGCTAGATTAGCCCGAAACTGGTAGAATTATGTAACTGATCAAAAATAAAATTTAAAAGCCCTTGGGTGGTGCAACTGGCTACTGGGGACAAGCAAAGGGTTGCTGCTAAGGTGGTGAATTTCTCCCTAGAGGCAGCAGGACATAAAATCTTAGCTAATTTTAATATTCTACATTTCCGTGGATATGATATACTAGTTGGAATGGACTCGTTAGAAAGACATTGGTCGATAATAGACTACAAAGAGAAAACTGTGAGCTTCCTTGGGGAGAACGATGAGAGATAAGAAATATAGGGACATAAGAGAGTTGTTAAACTATGAACTATCATTGCTAATCATCTAGGGAAGTGTATTAAAAAAGGATGCCAAATTTATGCAGTTCAGGTAGGTTATACAAATTCTAAGAACAAAATAACTAGTCTTGGAAATCAACCAATTCAGGAATTTTTTGATGTATTCCCAGAAGAAATACTTTGGCCTCGGCAAAAAAGTTACATTGATTTCACCATAGATTTAATTATGGGTGTGAGCCGAGTGTCCAGAATACCATATCGTATGAGCATGCCTGACTTAACAAAACTTAAAATGCAATTACAAGAAATTCTTGACAAGGGGTATATATGCCCAAGCGTGTCACCTTGGGGAGCCCCTATATTATTTGTATAGAAAAATGATGGTACATTGCAGTTGTGCATTGGTTATAGACAATTGAATAAGATGACTATTAAGAATAAGTATTGACTACCAAGGATTAATGATCTGTTTGATCAAATTAAAGGGGCAAAGATGTTTTCAAAAATTGACTTGAGATCGAGATATCATTAAATACAAATTAAGGAAGAAGATATCTATAAGACAACATTCATCACTCAGTACATAGACTATGAGTTTGTAGTGTTTCCCTTTGGGCTTACCAATGCCTCTGCCACATTTATGAGATTGATGAATGGTATATTCCATCCTTATTTGGACAAATTTTTCCTAATATTTATTTACAACACTCATATACTCAAAAAATGTGGAGGACCTTGAGAATAATTTGAGAATCGTGTTGCAAACATTGCAAGATAACCAACTACATGCTAAGTACATTAAGTATAACTTCTACAAAAATCAGATCTAGTATCTAGGACATATTATTTTAGTGGAAGGAATTGCAGTTTATCTAGAAAAGATCAAAACCATCATGAAGTGGCATGTTCCCAGGAATGTTTTCGATATTGGATCCTTCATTGTGTTAGCTAGTTACTATCATCGAATTTTTGAAGGATTTTCTAAAACTGCTAACTTGATTACCTCCCTAAGAAAGAAAGGAATGATTTTCAAGTGGATGACAGAATGTCAGCAAAGTTTTCAACCTTTGAAGTGGTTATTGACTTATGCCCCTATTTTAAAAGTGGCGGACCCTTAAAAAGATTTCATTGTTTTCACATATGCATGACGAGAAGGTGTCAGGGGGGGGGGGGGGGGGGGGGGGGGGTGTATTGATGTAGGATGGGAAAGTCATATGCTATGAATCTCATAAATTGAAGGACCATGAGAAATTATATTCTGCATATGATTAAGAACTAACTGTTGTACTACATGCCTTGAAGGTATGGTGACATTATTTTTTGGGTAAGAAATTATTTTTAATGATAGATCACAGTAGTTTAATGAATTTATTTACCAAACTAGACCTAAATGCTTGTCAAGATAGGAGGACTTCTTTCATAAGTTAATTTGACTTCGATATTAAACATATTAAAGGAAAGGAGAACATAGTGCCTGATGCACTGAGTAGAAACTTATATTTCATATATGAAATCCAGTACAGTCGGGAGAATTCAAAATTATTAGAGAAAGTAGAAGAAGCTACCCAATCAAGCACATAAATTAGGAAGACAATCTAATTATGGTTTGAGCAATGAGGGACTTCTAGTTTTTAAGGGAAGAATAAATGTTCCTAACTAGATTTATATTAAACAATTTGCATTAGATGAGTTTCACAGGAACTCGTATCCTACCCACCCCAGATATCAAAAACTATTTATGCAATTAAAAGGAATTTATTTTGGTATGGAATGAGGAGATACATGACCGAATATTTTGCAAAATTCTGGGAATGCTAACAAGTTATGGAAGAACACCAACACCCTGTTGGGTTGCTCCATCCCCTCATCATTCCAGAATCAAAATGGGACACTATTAAACTGGATTTTATAACAGGATTGCCTAAAACTAGAAAATTGAATGACTCCATCATGGTGGTGGTGGGTAAGATAGTTAAGACAAATAAAATTATATCTGTTAAATCCACATATAAAACCATTGAAATTGTTGATATTTTTATGAAATAGATATTTCAACCACATGGTATACCAAGAGTGGTGATCTCCAACTGGGATGTAAAATTTACCTCTGCTTGTTGGAAATCTCAGTTCACGGGATTGGGGACTCAAATCTATTTTAGCACTACTTATCATCCCCAAACTGACGGACAGACAGAATGGGTGAATCAAGTATTGGAGGATATTTTAAAAATGTACATAATGAAACAACCAACTAAGTGGGAAGAGTATATCCACTCAGTTGATTTTTCTTATAATAATGGTTACCCTGAATCTCTAGGAATGAGCCCCTTCAAAGTATTATATGGGACAAAATGGATAGTGCCTACACAATTGGAATAATCCTAAAGAAAAGTTGGTATTGCGACCGAGAGTTTCAAGTGGGAGACCATGTTTTTTTACAGATTAACCCTAAAATAAGCACATTGCAGTGGGGTAACTGCGCTAAATTGGGACCAAGATATTGTGGGCCCTTCTGAATTCTGCAAAGAATTCGACCGTTAGATTACCAACTACCACTACCTACCCCCATTAGGATTCACGATGTGTTCCATGTATCTTTAGTAATAAATATGTTTATAATCCTAGGAATGTGATTAGTTGGCAAGATATTCAGGTAACTTATATATTGAATTAAATTGTGAAATAAACATTGCAGATGTGATTGATAATGATAACTGGAAAATGAATAGAGTCGGAGGAATGAGAGGGAGAAGGAAGAGGAAACCTAGACCTGACACGGGATGCTGTGTAGGAGAGAAGAATACTATTGTTTCTGTGGAGTTCTTGCACTGGACATGGCCAGTGGAACCCTTGAAGAATCCTTGCAAGTTGGGACTCTAAACTGGACCGGGGGCCTTGAGGTTTGGAGACAAGAGAAGTTGGGATTTAAACCTATACTATTTAGACGAATGGAAGCTCGAGGGGAGATTGGATGTCATTGTGGGTCTCATGATTTGGAGGAGAGACTTACTCATTCTGTTTGGTATATTTAATTCATTTACATCAATGTATTTTTTGTGTTTTTTCTTACATCTTTGCAACTCTAATTGAGAAAGTGAAAGAAAAAAAAATAGTACATATCATTTGTTAAGAACAAATAGAACAATCCAATATTATATATTTCTATTGAGGACAGAATTAGAATAGTAAATCCCTATATACGAAAGAGTTGTGCAGTAATATCTCACGACAATGTTTATAGTTTCTTTTAAAAGAAAATACAGAAGAACATAAATAGATGGCATGTTTTTGTTTCTTAAATACAAAAATAGAGGCATATTTCCTATGCAAATATTTGGACTATCTCTTAATGTAAAAAAATATCATGTTTTCCTTGTAAGAATAATAATTGCCTAGTTTTATATTATAGGGAAAAGAACACGAGAAAAAGAAGTAATTTTCATATATTCCCTTGTGGAATAGTAAAAAATCTGTAAAGAAAAAATTGTGTATTTATGTAACCTAAGAAGGCTTTAACAATGCCTAAACTATGTGTAATTAACAAAATATTTTTCCACAGAAATGAACTAGTCTCATGAACATCAATAGAAGGTCTTCTCAGGACCATTGAATCAATACAATTAACTTAAGCGGCATCATGGAAGTGAACATGACTTCAAAAAATTCATTCCATTCACAACCCAATATATGCAAGGAAGTCGGATAACTAGATAACCTAGAAAATTACAAGCACTAGTAAACATACTGGGGTTTGGGTCAACACAAATTGATAGAAAAAGGCAACAGACCCATAAGAGAACATTGTGCATTCATATACAAATAGACAAATTAGAGCATATGAGTAACACATTCATTAGATACACAAAAGTGGGAAAATAATAAAATTAACAGTCCTCCGATTTAAGCAATAAGTAGAAGTCCATAGTTGAAAACAAATTGAGTTCATGGGCCCAGATAAAACGTAACACTGTCTATACAAAGACAAATTAGTAATATTTCATAAATACAAATTGTATAACCAAGAAATTCAGCAACCATAAATCACCGGACCCATTGAACGGGAACATTTACTCAGATAACCCTAGGCTTCTATCCAAAAATATTCAACTCAACCTGAGAGAGGTCTGAGTGACCCCTGTAGCAGGAACCTCCTTTTTGTAGACATGTTGAAGGAAAAAACTCAAAGAAAATGCAATATTTTCCATTCTAAGTAAATAAATGACGAAGTCATAAACTAAATCATGGTAATTATGTAAACAATATCTAAGTATCTTTTACATGTAACAGAGATGAAACCAACGTAACATTATCAACACAGAAACCACTCAAAATGTATAGCTTGAATGCAGTAACAATTCAATAAAGCCAAAACCATGAGTGTGATCAGGCCGAGAAAAATATCGGAGCCTACCCTTTGACATCTCTCTAGTTATTGTTGGTGGTAAAACAAATTCCAACAAAAATCAAATAGGAAAACACCATCCTTGTGGGAGGCAAATCCAAATATTGAACTTTTCCCCCCATTCGGTTCATCTAACCAAGGTACTATGAGGACGGGAAAGAATAGAATCAAAAGTGACTTGAAGACCAACCTAGAGATGAGAAACCAACTTTTGTAGGTAATTCCAAGGAGCTAGCAACTGTAGTGAATGCCCTCCCCACCTATAGGAATGACCTATCTATTAGGGTCAGTCTAATAGTAATAGGTAGCTCAAAAAATAAATTGAAAGGGAGACGATCAACCAACAAATAAAATAGGGAACTTTCATAAGCAAGTGGGAAGATTAGGGTTTCCTAAGTGGTCCAATGTCGTGTAAGGCCGAAGTGCTGAGAGAAATTGATATCACTAGATTTCTACACCTCTTTTTATGGGAAGAAACAACTAGGAAACGAGGTGATAAATCCATTAGAGTTGGGGGAAGGAGCCAAATGAGTCCTTTCTGTAGCAATCGGGTAAGGCGGTTAACCTAATCCCTTCGTGGTTGATCATACCCATAGGATGAACGTTGCTTGAAGCTCCCATCAGATGATTTCCATGTTGCATCGATAATCAAAATTTATCTGGAGGTGTGCCCCACAAATTTTGACAAGGACCACAACATATAAGTTAGTACCATTAATTTGCGTGGGATATGACTGCCATTAAAAAGTTCTTGATGTGTTAAATAATATCATTAATCCGTTATGGAAACATTCATTACCAAACATAATTCTGGGAGATTTTTCTAATTAAAAATGCATTGCAGAAGTCAACAGGTTATGCCAATAAACTATAATTAGATATATTGTCTACCTAACCATAATGTTGAGATTAATAATATGTGGTGAAGTTAAAAATAAAAATAAAAATTATTCATGAATACGAGTGAAAAAATATGTACGCAATTATTAATAAAGTTATTTTTTATTGAAGGGGTTAAACTCCTTCCAAGTGCTCAAGGAGAATGGGGCCCCATTCTTCTTTGAATAGTGAAGTTATTTTCTTTTTGTGTTGATTACTTTATTTTAAACTCATACGTGTTACAATAAATTATTTTAGGAGACATTCACTTTGCAGCATTTATATTTCAAGCATGTCATCTTAAGCTTATCACAATTACATTTAACCCAAAATACATTTACATTTAAAATAGTTAAAATATTTTACACAAATACAAATTATACAATCTTCCACAATGCACTAGAAAGCATTAAATATCTTTCTAATCAACAAACCATCCATATTGTTTTTTTTTCTTTTCTTTTCCTTTCTTGTGGTTTTTGGTTTCCTTTGATTTACAAATATTTTTGTATTGTATTATTTCATATTTTATATATTTATATAGTAAAGGAGAGTATGCAAACACACACATAGAAATTAGCTTCTTATATATTAACTTATTTGAAATTGTATATTTATGTTTGTCATTTTGAAAATGTTTTATGTATTTATGTTCATATTTTTAACTGAAATTGTACCATATTTATTTGTTCATTTTAAATTGTGTGTGTGGTTAGTGGAATTGTGTGTTCATTTGTTTGAAATCACAAATATATGTGAGAGGTTTTGACAATGATAATTTGATTTTGTATTTCTACGCGAAATTGTATACTATGTGTTTTATTATTTATCGACTGGATATTTGAGTGTTTTCTTTTGTATCGACTGGAAATTGTATGATGTGTGTTTCCTTATTTGGAATTATAAAATATGTGTTTTTCTATTCGAATTTGTATTTTGTGTTTAATATTTAAAAAATTAAAATTGCATTTTTGCTTATTTGAATTTGAATTTTATTTGTTTTTTTAAATTGTAATCATGTGTTTGTTGTATTGAATTATGACTTTGAGTGTCTATGCATAATGTAGATTTTAATCTGTATCTTGTGTGTTTATTTTTTCTTAATGTTGCGTAATCATATTTGATTGTTTTCTTTTATTGACTTGAAATTGTATCATGTGCAATTAGTTATTTGAAATTCTATGTTATGTGTTGAGTTGAATTTTTATATTGTGTGCTTGTTTTTTTTTTTAACAAAGTTGGTTGCTATATTAGTGGCTAAAAAAAGAGGAGTCAGTTCTCCTGGAGTACAATATATACTTCTGGTGATTTGGATCAAAGGAGTTACAAAATGGGATCTCTCCTTGATCCTTTTTCTGCTTGTTTTACCTCTAAAACTTCCTGAGCTACTATAGACTCTTACATATTGAAACAACCAAAATTTGCATTTGCATAACATCTTTAATCTATTTCTATGTGGCTTATTTGCCTTGCTGTGGATTCCTCCAGATTTTGGTCTGGTTCTATCTGTTTGGCACTGGAAGAGCTAGGTGCTGCCTGATTCTTTTTGTCCATCATATACTGCAATATTGCTATGGATTCCTCAGCATGGCTACATCGGTTCGACAGATGGTTAAACTGCTCATGAAGAGAGGCAACCCTATGCAGAAAAAGATCTATCTCTGCTCTGTATTTGTCGTTGATGATGCGATTTTGATCTTCAATTCTGGTCTCCAGGATCCTTTGCTGGTTCTCTAAGATGCGCTGTTGCGCCCTGACTTCCTCTAGTTCAGCTTGCAAGTCCGCACAGTGTAGGCAGTCCTCGGAGCGAGCCATGCTTGCTTCAGGGTTGTTGCGGTCCAAAACGCCTGCAACAGAAGAAAAAACAGAACACGGAGGAACACGAGCTTGCTTGAGAGCGCAGATAGTCAAACGGGAGCGGGGAGGAGCTGTCCAGAGGTTCTGATTGATGCAAATGGAGTAGGAACAGTTTCTAAAGGAAGAGCGACAGGTCGTTGAAGAAGACAAGACACAGAGGCCCTCAGAGAACAAATGCTCTCGGAGGCAGCAAGGAACAAAGCAATGAAGATGGAGATGTGAGGGATAATAAATAGGAGAAGATTGCATAAAGAGAAGGTGGGAAGAGAGCATGCCGATCACGCAGTGGAGATGGTAAATCTGCAAAAAGGACTGGAAAAAATCCTGAGAGACCCGAGGATCGGGTCCGAATAGACGTTTACCAGCTGGGGTGTTGGAACTTTCAAAGCCTTTGAGTGTTTTGCGAGTTTCATATCTGTCCCAAATCTTAATACAATAAGTTGTCCTGCTGACGGCCCATATCTCATGATTCATCTCGATTCTGTCAGTGGTGCAGTGCTTGACGCTAAGGGGATGTGATTGAATCATGGCAAGGGTTGGAAGGACTCGCTGGAGTTACAGCTCAGGATACCGATAGATCTTTCACATGCTCTGTTGGCACGCTCATCGGCCTTCTTATTCAATTTACGGAGAATATGATAATATTGGATATCTTCCATTGCCTGATGAAGGATTTGGTTGCACCTGTTTATTTGCTGAAGGAGAGTGTTTGGAGTGTTCTGCTGATGCACCATAAGGCGAATGACTACAGAGGAGTCCCCGAATACTTTCGCCTTTTTTATTCCTAACTTGCTTAACTGGATTAGGCCCTGGAACAGAGCTAATGCTTCAGCTCTGTTGTTAGAGATCTTCCCGAGACCCCATTCATAATGGAGAATACATTCTCCATTGGCATTACAGATCAGCCCTCCTGCTCCGGCTAGACCCGGGTTTGACTTGGATGCCCCGTCGAAAAATAAGTGGAAGATGTTACAGTTGCATATCCAGTTAGCAAATTATTCTTCTTTTAATCTCAGTTTCCAAGTGCTGACTTCTCCTTTATTCTGAGCCTCCCTCCTGCGGGCTTCCTGAGCATTGGGATTGTTCTCCAAGATGTAACTGATTAAGTTTCGCTCCTCTGTGCTATAATTTGCTGCATCAATCTTGCCGGTGGTGTTAATTGAGATCGTTTCCAATGCAAGTGTTTTAGCTTTGTGGCAGATTTTACGTATGCTTGAGCCTTTATCCTGGAAGACTTTATGGTTTCGAGCTAGCCAGATGCGCCATAGTAGAGTGTGTGGGAGGGTGTTCCATACTCTCTTCACCAAACTACTTCTTTTTTCTTTCCAGGGGCAGTCTTTCCTCCATTTATATATTGTCTCTGCTATGGTGCATTGAGGTTCCCAATTTATATTTCCTATTGAGGCCATTTTCCCCCAACAGTCAACGGCAACCAGACATTCTATGAATAAATGGTGCATCGTTTCCTCTGATTTGCAACAATTCGGGCATCTGGATGGGCCAATAATGCCTCTTCTTCTTAGATTTTCAGCTGTTAGTATTTTACCTTTCAGTAAGAGCCAGATAAAGAATTTTATTTTTGGAGGAGCCTCTGTTCGCCATACTATTTTCCAGTGATTCCATAGGCTTATTTGATAGATGCTATTACAGAGGTATTGATGACCTGCTTTAACTGTATAGCTTGTTCCAGATGCATCCCAACGAAAACCATCCATTTCGCCTTCTTGGATGGGAGCCTTACTGTGGAGGAGCATCTTCAGATAGTTGAGGCTAGGTTCTAAAGCATTGGGAAGCTCAGGAAAATTCCAGCCAATCCAAACATGGGAGAGGGAATCCCATCTTGAGATTTGAGACAAATGGTATAGTCCTCTATTGTTAAGGAAATTTATAGCAGGAATGGCCTCTTCGTTCGTGACCAGAGGTTGCTGCCCCAGAATTTTGTCTGTTCCAAACTTTATGCTGGTTCCCCCGCCAGGGACTTTCGAAATGTTTTGATTCATAAATGGAAGAGCCTTCTTGCATAGTCTCCAGATTTTTGTGGATTCTCTGTTAGGGATGTTGGAGTCTAGGAGTTGTTGTCTTGGACAGCTCAAGTATTTTATCTCCAGCACCTTTTTCCACCACAGTGTAGGCCCTGTTATTAATCTCCATACAATTTTTGCACCAAAGGCCAGGTTTAAGAGCTTTGGTGATCTGATGCCAAGCCCGCCTCTGTCTTGGGTTTGGATTACATGCTTCCAGCTGACTAAATTGAACTTGTTCTTATCAGTCTTCCCCCCTTGCCAGAGGAAATGTCTAAGAGCAACTTCCAGTTTATGATGAAAAATAGCTGGAGCTTGATATAGGGAAAAGCGATAGATGGGAAGTGAAGCGATACCTGATTTAAGAAGAATAAGCCTGCCTGCTGGATTGAGCCACATTGTACCCCATTGCTGCACTTTCCTCTTAATCTTGTCAATGATTCCATTCCAGGTTTCGGCCTTCAAAGGCCCCAAACTCACAGGCATACCTAAATAGGAGAAGTGGGTCCATTCCAGGTTGCATGTGACGCCGAATATGCTTGCAATGTTGTGTATAACATGATTTGTAGTATTCCACCCATAGATGCAACTTTTGAGCTGATTGACCTTGCCTCCGGAATACTCCATAAATTGGTCAAGGAGTTTCTTGAATCGCCTTGCTATTGTGGTGGATGCTCCCCCAATTAGCAAGGTATCATCAGCAAACTGAGAATGGTTAATGTTTTTTGCTCCATTCCCAAATTTGATGCCAGTTATAAGCCCCACTCTACGATTGTAATCTAAAGCTTGACTAAAAGATTCAGCCATGAGAATGAATAGGTATGGAGATAGGGGGCAGCCCTGTCTTAGCCCCCGAGAAGATTGGAAAGCTTCACAAGGCCTCCCATTGATCAAGGGGGAGATCCAGGGCCCAGAAATGCAGGCTACAATCATGTTGATGAAGGATGGCTCGAAGCCCATTCTGATTAAAACAACAAAAAGGAAGGAGTGTCTTACTCTGTCAAAGGCATTTGCTAGGTCCAGCTTTAAGACAAATCCTTTTTCTTTCCTAGATAAGCTTGAATGAATGGCTTCTTGGACAAGGAGGATGGAGTCGGTGATATGCCTATTGGGAAGGAAACCTCCTTGATTTTCAGAAATCAAGGAGGGAAGAAGAGGTTTGAGCCTGGATGCTAAGATTTTGGATATAATTTTATAGGACGAGTTACATAAAGAAATGGGTCGGAATCTAGAAAAGGAGGAGGGGCGGTTTTCCTTGGGTATGAGGGCAAGATAAGTGGAGTTAGTGAATCCTCCTAACTTTCCTTTTCTTAGCACCCAACGGATCATCTTTATCAGGTCCTTTTTTATCATAGTCCAATACTCCCTAAAGAAGCAGATGGGGAATCCATCCGGTCCTGGCGCCTTGTCGGGATGCAAGCTCCAAATTGCTGCCTTGACTTCCTCTTCCTCTATTTCTTTGCTGAGCTTGTTGTTCATCTCTTTAGTAACTCCTTTGGGCAGATGCTGGAGCAAATCAGAATAATCTTCTGCCTCTTTACTTTCAGTTAGTAGGTCCCTGTAATGTTTAGTGGCAGCTTTCTTTATGGTTTCCTGAGTGCTGTGCCGATTTCCTTCACTATCCATGATTGTGCTTACAGTATTCCTGAGCTTTCTAACAGTAGCTTGTTTGTGGAAGTAGGTTGTATTTTTATCTCCTGCTTGAAGCCATAGTTGCCTAGATTTTAGGCGCCATTTTATTTCTTCCTCCCTATTAATATGGCTTAGTTGTGCATATAAGTTACTTTCATGCTCTTTGTTTTGCTGCGATAGTCCTTGTTCTTCTATTCTTAGCTGAACATCTTCTAGCTCTCTTTTGACTTTCTTTTTGTTCTCTTCTGGTTCCTGATAGCTGTCCCTAGCCCAATCTTTTAGTGCCTGTTTGACTCTTTTTAGCTTGGATTCCCAAATAAAGCTTGGTGAGCCTTCTACATGCTGGCTCCATGTCGTTTGGACAACTTCTCTAGCTGCTGGCATCCGATTCCAAAGAGGGTTGTATTTAAAGGGGATGGGACCAAGAGGGCAGTGATTTTGCAGAGTCAAAGTAATGGGATAATGATCGGAAGCCGATGTGTTGAGAATATTAGCATATCCCGCTGAGAAAGAGGAGAGGAAAGCAATATTGATTAGAAATCTGTCTAATCTTTCCATTATGTTACCAATGCCGATCCTACGATTGCTCCAGGTGTATCTGCGATTTTTGGGAATAACGTCAACTAAATCGTGCTCCTGGATGATGGTTTCTAAACGGCCTCTGGAGGGATCTGGAGTGAAGGTTCCTCCTCTTTTTTCATTGGCGTGAAGAATCAGATTGAAATCACCTGCAACTATGAGATTATTGTTTTGTTCCCCTTCTATGCTTGCCTTCAAATCGTCCCAACAGATTTCTTTTTCTCTGTAGTGGTTGGGAGCATAAACATTATATATGGTTACTGTTTGACTACCTGTTCTGCTGTCAAGAGTGGTTCTAATCCAGTTCTGATGAATATTTGTTGAGCTGCAAACCCATTTGTTGTTGTCCCAAATGGTTACAATTCCTCCGGAGGCCCCTCTAGCTTCACTGATGCTTCCAAAAAACTGTCTCTGTTGGTTTATAATTTTTTTCATTTCGTGTTGATCTTGTTTTGTTTCCTGTATCAGCATGATTTCTGGCTTTTCATTGTGAATTAGTTCTCTGAGGGCAGCTAGCTTGGAGGGGTGCCCTAAACCCCTGCTGTTCCAAGAAAGAATTTTCATCATGGAACATTGGGCGTGCGGAGAGGTGCTCGCCTCTCATAGTCTTTGTTGCTTGTCTCTTTTTCTTGATGCCCGAGGATGAAAGATTCTATTGGGGTTTGCGTGCCCATAGCTATATCTTTTTGGGCGTTCTCATCCCTCTGTTGCTTGGCTGATTTTCTGCCCGGTCCCTGTTTTTTCAAAGCATCACTAGCTGCTCCATGTTCTTTGGAGGAACTTCTGGTAATTCTGGATGAAAGTGGGTCAGGAGGGGGCTGAGAAGAGATAGATGGAGGTTGAAGAGAGACTGGGGGTTCAGAGGAAGGGTTGTCGGGGACAGATTCTACCGCAGAGAGGATAGAGAAGGGATTGGAAGAGGGAGGAAGAGGCGGTTCGAGGGGTTGTAGATCTGAGGATAAAGGGGAAGAGGAGGATGGACGCGGATTGGAGGGGCCAGGTATTTCAGGATCCAAAGAAGGCTTGGAGGGGGGGTTGGTTTCTTCTTTTTGACAGTTTCCCAATGGCCATCCTACTCTTCATTGTCTACATTAACAACTTTTGTGCATCTATTAGCGAAATGCCCGTATTCGTGACATACCTTACATTTAAAAGGGATCTGTTCATAGTCCAGCTGCTGGATATGACTCCAATCGTCCACTTTCAACTTTATCGCTTCCGGCAATCCTCGACCTAGATCCACTTCAACACAGATCCTTGCACATGCTTGCATGTTGTCCTTGGGCTCGCTACGATCAATGTACTTGCCAACAACATTCCCTATGGCCTTAACCGAATCATCACCCCAGCAGTGTAGAGGAAGGTGAGGGAGGCGAACCCAGACTGGAACAGCACTTGGGATGTCCAGTTCCAGGTTGAAATCTGGGGTCCATTTATTGAGATAAACCCCCCTTGAGTCCATGAAGTATGGCCCATTCCTGAAGATCAGATATTTGTCCTCTTTTGATTCGAAATGAAATGTATAATACCCTTTGCCACAAAATCTGATGGATATTTTCCCTTGGATCTTATCTGACCAGTTTCGCTCAACCCATCTTTGAACTGTTCTTGGCGATGGCCAAAGCCCTGTAAATTGCCCTATTAATCCTTTCTCAGCAAGGGAAAGTGCTGCCATACGAGGAATAGTTGGCGGCAGTTGAACTTCCTGCAGCACATCAAGTTTCTTGACAAATTTCATGGTTACAGGTCTGGGTCGTTGTGGGGGAAGGGACTTCACCAGTTCAGAGAATGCTTTTTGCGGATCAGGGTCCTCGTGGAATGAATCCGATGGGGCCATGGCTGGGCCAAGGCCCAGGCCGAAGCAGATCTGAGCTCAAGTAGATGGTATCACGCAGCTCAGGCCAGGCGCGCGCAGCACAGCAGCAGTTCCTAAAAAATTAATCCTATTGTGTGCTTTTTTATTTGAACTGTACTCTGTATGTTTCTTTATTTGAATTTGCATATATATATATATATATATATGTGTGTGTGTGTGTGTGTGTGTGTGTGTGTGTGTGTGTGTGTGTGTTAGTGATTGTGTGGATGTTTATTTACGAATATTTGTATTGTATGTGGCTTGAAATTGAAATTGTATGTTTGTTGTATTGAATTGTGATTGTAATTAATTCCTTAGCCTAAATTTCCTTTTGTATATAAAGTATATGTTTTACTTTGTATATTTTATGTTTTCTAATTTAATGTTGCATTTTCATATTTGAGTGCTTGTTTTAGTATTGACTTGAAATTGTATGGTGTGCGTTTTCTTATTTGGAATTGTAGTGTAAAGTTTTTCTATTTGAATTTGTATTTTGTGTTTTCTGTTTAATATTTAAAAATTTAAAATTTTATATTTTCTTATTTGGATTTGTATTTCGTGTGTCATTTGAAATTGGGTATACAAGGGACAATTGTTTTGTCATTGTTTGTTTATTAATGTATGTGTTTAAATTTTATATTCCATTGCATTTGAAATTGCTAAAGTATGTTTACTAAGTGTTTTGTCAAAAAGTTCCTTCTGTATATGATGTTGATTTTTATTAGCTATCAATTCTATTATAAACTTGAATTTACGTATTTTATATAGATTTTCATAATTTGTATCATTTTATTGTATTATATTTTATTGTTTATTTATTATAGTAAATTTATGTTATAATTCAAGATTTGTAATTTTTCTGCTTGTTTTTAAAAATATATTTGATTAAGATATATTTCTATATTGATATAATTACTAAAATGTATAAATTAAATTAAATATTAATATTATTTTATAGAAAATGTTATTTATCATGTATATTTAGATTTTTTTTTTGAATGTTCCATTTAAACATTAATAAGTTAATTGAAACATTTACAACAAATCATAAACATTTTGATAACATAAAATTTTGTAAAATATATCAATTTATTAACATTAGTACAAATAAATTATGATAATTTTTTGCATTAATTATATTATTATTGTTGTCGCAGTAATATTTATTAAAGATAATTACTAATTATGTTTTTTTCTTTTCATTAAATGCTATGTTATCGAAATGTTTATGACTTTTTGTAAATGTTCCAATTAACTTAATAATGTTTAAATAGTAAAAGCAGAAAAATAAATTATAAATATAAAGGATATACAACTTTTTTTGAGCTTATCTTTATAAATTATATGTAACTTTTATTTTTCAACATATTTTTAACATGTTTTTATTTTCATTTTCCATTTAAAAATTAATAAGTTAATTAGAATATTTACAACAAATCATAAACATTCTTATAACATAACATTTAGAAAAAAAAACATAATTAGTATTTATTTTTAATAAATATTACTGCTACAGTAATAATAATATGATTAATGCATAAATTTATCATAATTTCTTTGCAATAATGTTAATAAAGTAATATATTTTACAAAAATATCCATTAACGTCATTAATGATTTAACATATTAAACTAATAAAATTAAATCATCTCCGTTGTTTATATGTTAAAAGTACCATATCAACAATGCAAAGTTTTTGTGGGCATATAAGCTTCCACCTTCATGTGGTTTACCTTTTTAGTAGAGATTATACTGTCGAAGAAAAGATGAGCTTATTTACTTGTTATCATAAGAAATATTTAAAAATAAACTTACTAAATAATAAATATTTCCCAATAGTATAATTTATATATTATAAATTTTAGCCATTATAAAATATAACATTTGAAATTAAATGTGAATGATTCTCTACATTATTTTATAAGAAAATACTAATTCAATCAAAACTTTTCATGAATAGATTCACTAAATCTTCTTTTAGGAAAAAAGGTGGTGATCCCCCCCTTTCTAGTATCTCTATATTTCAAGATAAATCTTACCAATCAATGCCTTATTTTAATCCTCATCCCTAGCACTACATGGTTTTCCAATTGAATTTCGTATAAGTCATTTTAAGAGAAAAATGTTATTTGCTACATTTGCCATTAATCACTTGATACAATGTGTTTACAATGTTTCAACATATGCAATGTAAACATACAAGTATCATAACAAATTTCATGTAACCACTCATTTACCATGTATAATTATTCTTCATATATAATAAAATATATATACATATATAAGAAGAATTATGAGATTTTAAAGTATAGGAACATTTTGTCCAAAGTAAAGCATATGCTTTATAAGAAATATAATTTATGAAATGACACATGAAATATATTAAATTAACTATTTATTGCAATGAATAATATAATAAAATGAAAGACCTAATTATTCTTCATATGCCCAATTAAAAGAGATAACAAAACTATGTCATTTTAATGTATAATTGCATTTTATCCAACCTAATTTTTAAAATAGTACATACACAATGTTAAATAAAGTCAATATAATAAAAATGAAAGACACACTTATTCTTCTGATGTCAATGAAACAAAAAAAAATTGTCCAACATGAAATATCATACTCTCACAAATATAATTTGTGAAATGGTACATACACCATATTCAATTTAGTTTTTCCCTCTTGTTAAGTTAACTATATGAAATTTATTTTGAAACTTCATAGAAAAAGGCTGAATACATCAAGCAATGAAGTAGAAGATCCACATCGGGAGCAGAACAACAAACAATGGAAGAGTAGCTAGGGTTGCAAGATTTTGAGAACCATGGAGGCACGTAAACGGGGGAGCTCCACTCCCTCCTACAGGCAGGCAGTGGCCAGTAGAGGCAAGAAACCTTTAGAATCTATCAGAGGGCCTTTAGGAGAATGGAATAAGAAACTAGAAGAGGATTAGGACTTTACCAAACTAGGAGAGGACAACAGGATGAAAGATAATGAGTACAAAGACAAAAAACAGGGAGCAAAAAACAAGTGACAGAAGGGGCCCTGCAAACCGAAGACTGAGGTCACTCCCAGAGTAGTTTTAAATGATCTTACATTATAGGTGCATAGGGATCACATGTGGACGTATGCTATCATTTGTAAATTCATGGGATTATGGCCCACTGAAAAGGCATTATAAGCATGGATTAAATATCATTGGAAACCGAAAGGAAGGATAGACCTACACCTTGGGTCAAATGGTTTCTTCACTTTGGTCTTCACAAATATTGAGGATAAAGACATGGTGTTTGAAGGGGGACCCTAATTCTACGTAGCAGCAGGCCTCTAGATGCGGTCGTGGATGATGAATTTTTTCCCTAAGAGAGAAAGTTTCTCTTCAGTTCCGGTCTGGGTAAGACTTTACTCCCTACCTCTTGATTACTATCAAACATAATCACTATCTGCCATAGGAAACAAACTATGGCATTTTTTCAAAGCCTTTGAGGCCACCAGAAGTGGAAAATACACCTCCTTCACAAGAATATGTTTTGAGATGTACCTATCAGGAGCTCTACCATATGAGGTCATCTTGGAAGTTTTTGATGAAGAATGGGTGCAAACAGTAGATTATGAACATATTCCCTTTAGATATCGCAGGTGGCATGAGCATGGGCATGTTTTTAGAGACTTCCCTCTCAGCAAAACAGAGAACAGAAGTAAAGAAACCAAAATGAAAGACACTGAAAGCTTTTACAAAGTGGGACATAGAGGAAAAGGGGGAAAAGGGGGCCAAAACAACAACAAACAGAAAAGCAACAGGCCAAACTGAACAGGTTCCAAGATCTCAAAGAAGAGGAAGGAATATCAAATGTAGATCAGGTAATGGAAGGAAGCACAGGGAAAAGGAGAAAGAAGAAGATAGGGAACAAGAACAAGATGCTACTAAATAGAAAGAAACAAGGATGAATGATGAAGAACTGGAGATGGATCAAGATATGACTCAGAGTGTGATGGAAACTGATGATCAGGAACTACAAGAGATTCTGGATAGAGAAAACCAAGATCTGAAAGGATTCTTGAAACAGGGCACCATGGGAGGGGTAGAATCAGTACCTCAAGAAGATTTCAATAGAGTACATTAGTTGTTCCTATGGAAAACTCAAGACAATGGGATGGAAAATCAAAGCAACAACGAAAAGTTAGGTAGCGAAGGAGTGGAGACTATGAAATCCACACCAAGACTAGCTCCCAGATACCTAGGAAAGAAAAGAGGCAGGAAAAAGCAAAACGAGCTACTGATGGAATGTGGAAAGCTAATTATTGATTCAAGTAGGATGAAAGACCTTCCAGTTACTCCTTTACAAATATTTAATAATCTGGTTCACATCTTGGAATATCATAGGTTTAGGTAATAAAAGGAAACAAATATTACATAGCAATAGAATGAAACAAGAAGCTTCAAATATGATCTTTATCCAGGAAACTAAATGTTCCATACAAAAAATCAAAGAAATTAATAGTAAATGGCTCAACAGATTTGAGTTTATAGAAGTTAAACAAGATAATATAGCTGGAGGCATACTCACTCTTTGGAACCCCCAAAAGATTGGCATAATAGATGCTAATGCATCTAGGTATTACTTATCAATGGTTATACATCCTGTGGGAGACAGCGAGACTTATTTGGTCACAAATCTCTATGGTCCACAAAGACTAGATGATAAACTCAAATTTATAGATTCTCTTGTAGAACTCAGAGATAGACATGCAGGAGTTCCTTGGATAATGGGGGGGACTTCGACATGATCAAATCACTTTCAGAAGAAAAAAAAAGAAAAAAAATGGGAACAAGAACTTTAAATAAATATTCTATAACATTTCTTACTTTCATAGATAATATGAAGCTAGTTGAAACTGATATGAATAATGGCCTCTTTACTTGGAACAACAAGAGAGGAGGGGAGTCACAAGTTTCCTCAAAATTAGACAAATTCATAATTTCAAAGGACCTTATGCTCACAGACAAGGAAATGATAGTGATAATTCTCCCCTTTGGTGTCTCGGACCATTGGCCTATACAACTGGAGGTATAGGGCATAGGCACCCCCAAGAATACGCCTTTCAGATTTGAGAATATTTGGCTTACCCACCCTGATTTTATCAGTAACATAGCAAGATGGTGGAAAGAGCATCTACACATTCAGGGAACAAGAATGTTTCTGCTTCACAAAAGACTAAAACACATCAAGCTCAGACTCAAATACTGGAACAAGAAGTAATTTGGCAATATTTTTGCAGCAAAAAAAGAGGTTGAAGATAAGATGCTAAAACTAAATCAAACTCTTATTACAAAGGGCTTTGATAGAGTCGAGAATAACCAAGTCACCAAACTCCATCAAGGTTGGGAGAACTTATGCAAACAAGAGGAAATATATTGGAGACAAAAATCTAGAGTTTAGTGGCTAAAAGAAGGGGAACAAAACACCAAATTTTTCGATAGATCCACCATGGCGAACATATCCCATAATAGGATCTCTTCAATCAAGGATGAGAGCAGTCATCTTTGCGATTCCCATGAAGAAATAGAAACGGTGATGTCCAATACTTTCAAGGTATAGCAATGGAGACCACGACAGATAGTGAACACTATATAAGGGACTTAACAAAGCATATACCCAGGCTAGTATCTAGAGAGGATAATTTCAATTTGAACAAGCCAGTGACTGAAGAAGAGGTCAGTGACGCAGTTAATGAAATGCAGAATCACAAAGCACCAGGTCCTGATGGTTTCAATGTGGATTTCTTCAAAGCCTGTTGGAGCATTGTTAAACAAGATATTATGAAAGTGGTGGAGGATTCCAGGATGAATAGAACCATTCTGAAGGCGCTCAACACTTCCTTCATCTCCTTGATCCCCAAAAAGGATAATTCTCAGACTCCAGACAGGTTTAGGCCAATAGCTTTGTGCAATGCGGTGTATAAAATTATATCGAAAGTTATCGCCAATAGACTCAAACCCCTCTCCCTATTCTTGTGTCAGTGGAGCAATTAGGTTATGTGGAGGGTAGACAAATTCTCAATAATATCATTCAAGCACATGAAGTGGTGCACTCATTGTTAAGCAATAAGAAGGCGGGAATGATTATGCAACTGGACCTTGTAAAATCTTATGATAAGTTGAATTGGACCTATATTAGGAAGGACCTTCTAGCCTTTGGCTTTGATCATAATTGGGTAAGATGGGTTATGTTACTGGTCACTTCTTCTAGCTTCTTAATATTGGTCAATGGTTCTCCTTCCAAGACCTTTACTCCCTCAAGAGGTCTTAGATAAGGAGACTCGCTTTGTCCCTTTCTCTTTATCCTCATGATGGAAGGACTTGGGTGATCTATCAAGCATGCGAAAGAAAGGGGTTATATTAAGGGTATCTAACATTCTAAAAATGGACAAGCTTTGTCACATCAACAATTTGTTGATGATACAATGTTGCAGGGAGTCCCCACAGTAAAAGAAGCTCTTGCTTATAAGCAAATCCTATGTGACTTTGCTATGGCCACAGGTATGGAGGTAAATCTATCTAAATCTAAGATTTTTTTTCTTTAATACTAATGTCGATATTTAGAGAAACATCTCTAGAATTCTAGGCTTTCAAAGGGAGGTCCTTCCTTCCAAGTACCTGGGTGTTACTCTAACTGATAAACCTGTGCACAAAAACATCTGGGAGCTGATAATCAAGAATATGCGGGATAAAATCAGAAAATGGACTATCAGATCTTTAAACTTGGCAGGACGGTTGGTGCTCACAAAATCTGTTTTGCAATCATTCCCCATTTTTATGCTTTCAGCACTTCCAGCTACAAAGTGATTTATACATCAATTGTGAACTATTCAAAGATACTTTCTTTGGGGTAAGGGGTAGAAGAGAAAGAAATGGGCCTTGGTTTCCTGGGATAAGCTTTGCAAACCAAAATCCCACAGGGCCTTGGTCTGGATGATCCAGATGTACTCAGAAAGGTTTTAGGGGAAAAATTATGGTGGCATTGGGTAAAGGATCCAAAGGCTCAGTGGGCTCGTGTATGGAAAGAAAAATATGCCAAGACTTGGCAAGAGAAAGATCACATAACTATGAAGGGAATCATAAAAGGATCCCGCATTTGGAATAAGGTCTGGGAGAACAGAGAATTAGTGCAGAAAAATAGTTTCTGTGAAATCAAAGAAGGGGAGCTTGCTCTGTTCTAGGAGGATAGATGGCAACAAGAACCTACACTATTATGAGAGGACTGGTTGGAACTAAAGAAGGAAATGGACACCAAAGGGCTTTTCAAGGTTAAAGAATTTTTGGAACGCCCCAGTCTAGAAGACAAATGGAGAACCTAGAAGAATATAGATTTTGGGGCTGACAACCCCTTGAGAGAAAAAACAGAGGTATTAATGCAAATTTTGGAACAAAGGAAGATTTTGGTTTTAGAGGGGCATGACCAACTCAAGTGAGGCAACAATAAATAAGGAAACTTCAATATTAAGGAAGCCAAGAAGGTATTTCTTGAGCTAGACTCCCACGTTCTGGATAGGGTTTTGCAGAACCTTTGGAAGCATAAAGGTTGGATGAAAATAAAACTCTTCATGTCGTTGGTTCATCACAAGAAAGTTCTGACTTGGGAAAATATTAGGAAGAGGGGTGTTCTAGGACCTTCTAGATGCCAGCTCTCTGAAGCCCAAGAAGAGACAATGGAGCACCTTCTCAATGAATGCACCTTTAGCTCTAGCTTGTGGGACTCTTTTGCCACAATTCTCCAACAGACGGACAGGGACAAAGAGATCATTCAACACCCTAAATAACTGGAGACGAAACGTTTCTAAGTATGATTTTCTTCGCTTGGCTTGGGTTTTAAGTCTAAGCTTCATAATTTGGAATGTTTGGAAAGAAAGGAACAATAGAATGTTCAAAAATGTCCATAGCACAACCCAACACAATTTTGAGCAGATTCTAAGACAGCTCAAGAAGACAGTCAGCACCCTTGTGCGCAACTCACCCAAAAATCCACCTTCGGAAAAGGAGAAGCAGATACTTTTTCAGCTAAATATGCAGGGACTTATATCACAAGGAATGGATAGGAAGTTATGAATCTACCTAATAAGCAAGCTTATTGGCATCCTCCCCCTCAAGGTTTCCTGAAATTAAACATAGATGGCGCATCTAAAGGCAACCCAGGTCTTTTTGGTTTCGAAGGAGTGTTACAAGATAATAGTGGTTGCATTCTTTTCAGTTTCCATTGTCATCTGGGACAAGCTACTAACAATATGGCTAAATTAATGGTGCTTGAAAAATGTCTAGATATCCTGAAGCAAGATAACCTCCAGAACATTATTATTGAAGCAGATTCTGAGCTGATAATTAAATCGGTTAAAAGAATTTACTATGGCACAGAGGTAGAAAAAGTCTCAAGTCATTAGAGGCTTATACAGGTCTTTCAAAGGATTCAATTTCACCTCCTGGACTTATGCATAGTGAGTTTCACTCATGTGCGGAGGATAGCCAATAAATTGGTAGACTTTCTTGCCAATTAAGGAGTGGCTTGCACGAAAGACAGAGTCAAGTTGATCTAGTGAGATATTCCACAGAACAGGTTAAGGGAGAAATGTTTTAATCAGGCAGAAGAGGTACAGAGTACATCAAAACAGGGCCATAGAAATGAGATCGAGTTGACCTCTATGTAGAGTAATGACACAAGCAAGGAAGTTTTCAATATGTAGGTCTTTGTTTGGCATCAATGTACACGAAGTCTCAGGAGATTGGCAGGAATCAGGGTTCCTCTTCTTCTTTTGGCCAAGGTGACAGAATACAGTCTTTCACAGCAACAACTTTACCTAGCTTTCTTGGCCAGTGGCAGCCTTACTGCCCTCAAAATGGTTTCCGATGTATTGCACCACTTTCAGGCTAGTAGCAGTTTTCCTTCTTAGGAAGCGATTCCACTCACCTTCCAACACGTGGCTCAGGGTGGGAAGGTATTACCACCCTCATCGCGTGGTAATCTTCGGTGAGATTGGGCCTTGCGATATGTTTAGTGACAGTTGGATCTACTGTGGTCATTATACGGCTAGGATAATTTGGGCTTGTTGGTGCGTCTTGAATTAAGGTTAACTTTCGCGCTGCTAATGCGATCTTTCTAGTATCATGCGCATTTAGTGGATTTCGGGAGGTGTACTAGCACGGAAGTTATGTAATAATTAGACCTGACCGATTTATCAATTATAGTATTTTGTGCTCATCAAGTCCGATTTGCTTTATAAACGATGTGCTTCTTGGCCACCTGAAATGTCTCTTGTCCATTGGATCCTCGGCTCAGGATCTAATGGCAAGTTGTATGCTAAACCTTGGTACAATATTTCTTTTTCCGATTGAATAGAAGGTTCTGCTCTTGCCTTAGCAAAAGAAAAGTTAACTATATAATAAAAATGTAAGGTAAATTGAAATAACAAAGTAATGTTTCTAGTGTCATACAATTCTACTATTAGGACCATGTTAGTGGGAAAATTATTCTTCCATTCAACTTTAGAGTTGACTACATATTAGGCTATGCTTAGCCTATGAAAGAAAGAGGTAATTTATTTAAATAATATAATTTAACTTTCATATAGTTATTTCTCAAGTCCTTCCAATAATTATGCAACATAAAAAAAGTAGTATTTATCAAATACTTTACATTTTGAACAACAATATCCAACATACATATATGCATTGTTATAATAGATGCTTGTTACCCTTAATATGAAAATGAAAATGATCTCAAATTAAAATGGGATACAATATGACACTTCCAAAAGAGTATTTTTCCCATGCTTATGGTAAAAATATCTTTTAGGCCCTTGGGGTGAGTTTAAAACCATCTCAAGAGAGTTAGATATTTGGCTTGAAACCTTACGATACTTGTAGTTGTTGTATAGTATTTGGGTAGTCATATTGCTAAATTGTTATGAAACCAACTCACAGAAATATAGAAAAGATAGATCAATGACTTAGAATTCATCCTCTTCAAGGGGGCAACCTCCTTTACATTACACAAATGAACAATTCTTCGATGATACAAATGACAAGACCTCCTTTCTATGTATAGGAGTCTAAGGGTTCATAATATAATCAGAGTCAACATAAGAACAATAATTTAACGACACAATAATAACACTAGTGGGATTTTATGGGGCACAATAATAACAATATGGGGACTATATCGGTACAACAATATAATAAGGGGGTTGTGCTAATAACAATAAGGGGTTACACTAGTAGTATAGGGGCCTAACATTCCCCTCTCCTTCAAAAAGTGTTGTCCTCAACGCTTGAGTAGTTCTTAATGCTTCTGTACACAATTCGTTTCCTCCCATGTCGAATATTTACCAGGTAAGTTCTTCCACTTGATGAGATACTCTGTAATTTATCGATTCCTAGCTGTCGGGTTCTAGCTTCTGTGATCGCTCCAGGTTCCAATATGATTTTTCCTTCCTCTTCAAGTTCTGGCAATATTGTTTGAATTGGGATATTCTGCAACTTTTGAATGAGTGGCCACACTTCTTTGTCCTTCTTCCATTCATCCCTTGCCTCATTTATCCAATCTAGTTGGATAATAGAAATAGCACAAAACAATGATTCCACATCCTCATCCTCTCTTGAGAGTGCATCTGCAACAAAAAATTTCTTCCCTTTTCTGTAGATGATGTCAAATTCATAACCCAACATATTTGTGAGCCATTTTTTATGTTCTTATAAAGATAATATTTTTTCTAAAACATATTTAAGACTATCACGATCCATTTTTACCTTGAAGTGTCTTCCCATTGGGTAAGGTCACCATTTCTTAAGTGCATGTAGTGTTGCCAAAATTTCTTTCTCATAAATAGCTTGCTTGAGATGTAACCGTAAAAATACCCAATCACCAACATCAAAACTTTTTTCACTATGATGTTGATCTACCTGATGTTTCATTTGATTCTACACCAAAGTGGCGTTATCCTTTAAAAGTTGGCAAACTTGTTGTTGATGCTCGATGTGATCTTTCAATGCTTGAACCTTTTTCTTCTTGATATTTCCTTCTATCTTGAGAGTTTGAGGAGTGGTAATTTCTTCCAATGCTTTACAAGATATGGTCGGATTCATTTCTTGATGCTCTATGTGATCTTTCACTTCTTGAACACTTTTCTTCTTGATATGTCCTTCTATCTTGATAGTTTGAGAAATAGTGATTCCGGCCAATGCATTACAAGATATGGTTGGATTCATTTCTTATTTCTCGATGTGATCTTTCACTTCTTGAACCTTTCTCTTCTTGATATGTCCTTATATCTTTAGAGTTTGAGGAGTGGTAATTTCTTCCAATCCTTTACAAGATATGGTCTGATTCATTTCTTGATGCTCGATGTGATCTTTCACTTCTCGAACATTTTTCTTCTTGATATGTCCTTCTATCTTGATAGTTTCAGAAGTGGTAATTCTCACCAATGAAATATAAGATATGGTTGGATTCATTTCTTCTTTCTCAATGTGATCTTTCACTTCTTGCACCTTTTTCTTCTTGATATGTCCTTCTATCTTGAGAGTTTTAGGAGTGGTAATTCTTGCCCTTGTAGTACAATATATGGTCTAATTCATTTCTTCTTTCTCTAGGGTTGGATCCTGGCATATATCCTCTTCTTTTGATGTTTCTTTATCCTTTTCTTCCTCCTCTTCATACTCTATGTAAAATAATTTCTTCTCAGCACACTTATGACCTTTAGTTCATTTGCTATCATAATTGTAACAAATCCCTTTTTCTCCTTTTTCTTCCACTTGTTGTGGTGTAACCCTTGTAGGTTGTGGAAGGTTAGCAGAAACAACACTTCCATCTTTATAGTTGTGAGGGGTAGACTTCCTTGTTGCCATAATTTTACTTTCCACCGTGTAACAAAGCCCTTTTACTGTTTCCAATTGTTGCGGTGTTTCTCTTTGTATCCTCATAATGTGCTATTATTTCCTCTGTGAAAATTGACCACGTAACAAGTTGTTTACTAGAAAAAAGCTCTTTATACCATAAAAATTGATCCGATTCTAAATATGAAGATGCAATACATACCTTTTATAATAGTGGTACACCATGTATATCAAAATATTGCTCCATCTGAAGTATCCAATTTACCGGATCCTTGCCATCAAACTTTCTCATATCGCCCTTTCTTGATTTAAGGAGCTCGATTTTGAAATGACTATAACTCTGTAATTTTGGTGCTTCCAGTTCTGAATTTGTGACCTGTAGTAGCACTCTCTGTTCTCTTTCCAATGCCACCAGTTTGATCAAAGTTTGATTCCTCAAGAAAGCGTTATGCACAATCTCCTAAGATGACCTGATTATACACCTTTTGAGAATAGTGAACTTGTATGACTTTCCACGTGTCACTGTTTTGACCTTCGGATCTAAAAATACACATAAAAAACTACAGTCCATCCCCTTTCTATAACTTCTTACGAAATTTCAATATGATGCTCAGAGAGAAATTTATGACAATTTTCCCAAGGTGGCATGTTTGGAATGTAATTCGGGGGTTTGCAAAAACCCTAACTTCCTCAAACTATATCTCCAAAAATGTAGTGAGACAAGATCTAAAATTTGGAGTGAAGGTTCAGACCGATTTCTTCTCAAATAGGTTTTTTCTTAGCTTCTGAAGCATCGAAGAAAAAGTGTTATAGAGAAAATTCCACAATGACTTGTTTTAGCTTAAATTATGGAGCTTGCAAAAACCCTAACTTCCTCAGAACATATTTCCGACAATATAGCAAGACAAGCTCTGAAATTCAAATCCAATCTTCAGCATGATTTCTTATCAAATGGGTTTCTGTTTTAACATCTAAAATGGCGCAGAAAAAAGTTATAGTGAAAATTCCATGATGGCCTGTTTGGAGCAACAAAACCCTAGAATCCAAAGCTTTGTTACCAAATGTTATGAAACCAGCTCACAAAAAGATAGAAAAGATAGATTAACGCCTTATAATTCAGCCTCTTCGAGGGGGAAACCTCCTTAGTATAGGGGCCTAACATAAATTCCATAATTGCAAGATTTCTATGAAAAGGTGAGGTTTATAGATTGAGCAGGCTTAATTGTTAGGAACATGTGTTTCCTCATTTGACACCACATGTTTAAATTTATAGGGGGAGTATGTACACCTTCAGATATTTTAGCAATCAAATTTCTATGCGAAGGTAGGTCCTTTCTCAAACAAACAAGGTTCTCTTATTCATCAATTTGGTGTCTAGGCTTGACCATGACCTTCAAATTAGATTATTGTTATTATTATCAATATACAGAAGGAAGATTTGCATTAAAGTCTAATTATTTGTTTCATATGGGCCAAGTAAAGGTGAAATTATTATATATAAACATATGAATTACTATGATGGATGTCATCCAAAAGATTATGGTGAATCATCCCTTTGTTTTCTCCACAAGGTTCCAAGACATGCAAAAACACAAATATATGAGATATCATGCCAAAATCCAATGATGCTTGGTATGGCGATAAACTGGTTAAGCTAGAGTTACAGGCATGTGTACACAAGAGGATTGAAGAAATGATTTCAAAATTAAATTTAATACAAATGGCAGGCACATCAAGTTGTTATTATGGAGATAGGATAGCCTCAAATCCATTTAAAAATGGCTAAACTGCAATGTTTAGGAGAGAGAGAGTCAGAGAGAGAGAGACACACACAAATGGAATCAGGATTAGTTATTTCATTTCTTTAGCTAGGTAGGTTTTCAGCAATAGAAATGCCAATGACCTTTATCCTCATTCATTAATCTACAAATTCAACCCTTCATTCGTTCCCCATTTAGATTTTTAATTCATTGCTCATTTAGATTGTTAAATAATATATGGTGCACAAAAAGAATACAAGGTAATGAAATAGAATTAGTTCTTAGAGTAGAACAAAGATGAGAAATAAATATTGAAATTAAATCTTCATGTGACAATAAATCCAAACTACTAAATGTAAAAAAAATTGCATCATAAACCATTGTTGTATTTTTTCCTTCATATTTATCACTAATTAAAAAAAAACAAAAATAGCTAGTCTTATCTCATGGAAGTATGAGAATTTATGGAAATTCGTATTATCTTATAGATAATTCTTGTAAGTATGAAAAACTATGATAGCTTGATTTGTATTTCAAAATGAATGGCGTGTATTCTTCTTTCCTTCACGTCTTTTTCTTCTCCATTTCTGCTTGGTTCGTTGGTGTCTTATTATTATGTCGAAATATAAGGGCTTTACAATTCAACTCTTAAATATTTGATTCATGTGCATTTTTTCTTCTCTATGTGTATAATACATTCATAAGTTGATTTTTTTCTCTCTTGGCTTCATTATGAACGCATTAACTTGAGCTCTAAGGAATGTGAATATATCTCCTAGATTTCTAGTTTGTCATTTCATCTTTCAAATGAATGTTGGTTAAAGTTGTGACTTTTGAGGTTACAATTGAAAGGTTTTAAAACTTGATGAGTTTACATTTTGGAAAATTACCCAAAGTTTCCAAACACAACAAGACATATTATTTTCTCTCTCTTTGCTAATGAAGATGTATGCCCTCAAATAAAATAGTTTCCTTGACATTATCAATGGTGTTTCAGCTCTCCACGTCAAAATAATGATTTTGATATTTAAAATTTCAATATAGGTTTGTGTCCTACTTCTAAGATGTGGTAGGAAATTATGGCTATAAGTATTTTTTATATTTAACCAATTAAGGCCCATCCACCCTCTAACTAATTTCCAACAAATTTTAGAGTTTAAATTTGACTTTCACATAGTCAATCATGCTAAAAGTCTCTATATTTAGAGTTATAGTATTTCTAGTGAATTTATTCCCTAACTCTTTCTAGAAAATGTCTTCTCAAATATCTAGTCATTGGAAACTAATGATAAGAAATAAATGTAACCTTAAAAAAAAATTGGCACATGAATGTCAAACAATGGTTGCAATAAATAAATTTAGACATGTAAGAGAGTACTTACAAATAAAATACTATTGCAATACCATGTTTGAAGGTAAATTAAAAAAAAAAGGTGTGACAATATACAACGTTCCAAAAGATATTAAGCTCAGGGAAACCAATTCAAGGATATTTTACTAAAAACTACTCCTCCTTGAGGCTATTTCAAACACAACGAGAATTAAAGATAGTACCAACGAGTAAGGCATACTAAGATATCTCTTTTTCTTAGCTTTTCTTATGTTTGGATTTTCCATTACGCATAGCCCAAGTGCTAGATATATAACCATTTCATGTATTGTAAAATTTTCATGAAATCTAAATTAGGGATATTTTACCAAAAATTTGTACTCTTCGGGCTATTTGAAACAACTAAAAAATAAAATAAGTACCATTGCGGAAGACATACTAAGGTGGTTTTTTTGTTACTTTTTTCTTATTTTGAATTTCCCATCGAGTGTAATTGAAGGGTTAAACATGTAACTGTTTCTTTAAAAAAATTAATAATAATAATAATAATAATAATAATAATAATAATAATAATCTGTTCCAGTTCTGAAGAAAGAGCGTAGAATTTTAAGGAAAACAACTCAACAATAAAAAATAAACTGAAAGAAGAAAAAAAAGGATGCATAACAACTAATTGTGAAGATTACCATACCTTGTAAGTAAAAGTAGTTGTGACAAATTGGAATAGATTCACTTCAACTCAATGTCAAATTCGGTGGTGAAATAATTTAAAAAATAAAATGCAAAGAATATACCAAGTATGAAATTGTCGTTGAGACAACACAAAAGAAAAAATTATCATAATTCTTAAATGTAACAAATTATTTATCGAAAAATAAAACATAAAAAAATTCCACAAGAATGATTCCAAGTTATGCCATGTAAGGGAAATATGTTGTCACAACATCTATTTTTTTTATAAGTAGTTAATGAGAAAAGATAAAAGTTGAACCAAATTAAAAGACTATGTAGCAAATTCTGTGAATTTTCCAAGCATTGTACTTTATCTACATGGTAAAAGGTTTGAAATTATTTGTAATGTATCATGCCTCAATATTACAAAGTGTCAAACTAATAGCATTTTATGCAAGGATATTTGTATCCATGAATTTTTATAAAGACTTGTTTCTAGAAATGACTTATAAATCACTGTTTTAAGTATATCTTTAGAAAAAGTGTGAAGGAAAGTACATTTGTATTTTTTTTCATTATTTAAATATGTTATAGAAACAATTATTATTTTTACATCAAAATTAAATTCATAATTTATGTTATATGTTATTTAAAATATAGGTTTTTCTCTAATACTTATGTGGTATTGCACCCATATATATTTACGGGAAGGACTTCATATTCTAGTTTTGCTGAAAGGGTTTTGCCCAAAGTAAATATTGATGAAGTTATGTATTATTCTCTTCTTTTCTAAAATATTCTATGAGAATTATGCACATGAATATTAATAAAGTAATTTTTTAGGAATGGGTTAAATTTATTCCAAATACTCAAGGAGGATGGGGCCCATTTTTCTTTGAGTACTGTAGTTATTTTTGTTTGTGTTGATTATTTTCCTTTAATCCCATACATGACAAAATACATTTTTTAAGATACATTTTGTTTACAGGAATGACTTCATCTTCTAGCTTTTCCGAAATGGTTTTGCCCAAAGTAAATATTGATGTAGTTATATATTATTCTCTTCTTTTCTCAAATATTGTAGGAGAATTATTCACACAATTATTAATAAAGTTAATTTTTATGGAAGGGGTCAAATTTATTCCAAGTGCTCAAGGAGGATGGGGCCCATTCTTCTTTGAGTAGTGTTCTTATTTTTGTTTGTGTTGATTACTTCCTTTAAACACATACATGTCACAATACATTTTTGAAGATACATTTATTTTAAATTGTTTATATTTGAAGCATGTCCTCTTACACTTTAATGATCATCCATTTATATTATAACACTTATCACAATTTCATTTAACCCAAAACAAAATTACATTTAAAAATATTTAAAAATATTTTATAGAAATACAAAGTATACAATCTTCCACAATGCATTGGAAAACACTAAATATCTCTCTAATTAAAGAAACATCCATATTAATTTTTTTTGGGTTTTTGGTTTTCTTTGAAGTTTAAAGATTTTTGTATTATTTTATATATTTATATAATTAAATGGGATTATTATTGTATTACCAATCTCTTGATGTCATGCAACCTACAAAAAATTTGTTCCTATCATGTGCTAGGAAAATTTTATCTCGTCCCTTCAATATTCACATTCTAGCCATATCCTAATTCCCTTATCCTACTCCACATTGCAATCATATTCTCACTGAAATAATTTATTCTAGAACTTCTTATTGACAATATTAAAAACATCTTGCATGTGCCTCTATCCACTTTCCCTCTTATCCACTTACTTAAATGCACCAAATTTCTCACCAATTTCATTTTATGCCTTGAATTTAGGATTCCTAGCATCCTCGTGCTAGAGGAGATATGGAGGTGGCATGAACGTATAATTTTTTCGATGGGATTCATCACGGGGAGGGAAAAAATGTGCCCTCCCCTATTCTTAAGTTTCAAAAATTCTACTTGACTCCCTCATTGGATATCTTGTCAACCAAAGAGTTAAGTACTTTGTACACATGATGACTTGTTATTGAATCAAACTCTCTACTTTCCAACCTCACATGAAGATTTGGATAATTTCAATCTTTCATATTTTTGATCTTGGGTATCAGTCAAATTGTTACCTAGGAGTCCCCTACCACAATTACTTTCGTCTTGCAACGATTTTTGAGAAATTTGAGGCCTAACCATAATGTGAGCTATTCGACTTGATTACTGGTTTCCTGTCCTATGTCCCAAGAATATTGAAAACACTCTTTTTAGTTGAGGCATACAACCACCCCTCCCACTCCTACCTGCTCTGGACACTTCTCAATTATACCAAGCATGGAGTTTTGGTTTTAGCCAATATTGCAAATAATTTATAGGTTTCAAAACTATTGATACATGGGAGGTAATAGTTTAATATTAAGATAACAGGAGTATTACTTCCACATCACTGTTATTTTTAAACATATTAATATGTTTCAAATAGTCCATATGGATAGGATATTTTTGTAGAATATTATTTAATAAGTTTTGGTGTACATTTTGTGGTCATAAATATTAGGGAGTTGATCTCAGTGTATTTTGGTAGCTTCTACACTACCGAACTTTTATTCTAGCTTCACCTTGAAGCTTTGTATTCAAAATGAATTTTTGTTTTTCTTTTAGGGAGAGAGAAGCAAAAGTACTATTTATCTTAATTGTTTTATTACAAAGGTTATTGATTTCGCCATACACTTATTGTGTATATGTTAGTCGACTTTTGTATCATTAGCTATAAAATGGATATATTTGTGAGGGCACTAAGTAGAAACTTGAAATATTTAGTGAAGACATTGACTAGAGAGAATGTAACTTTGGAGGTATAGAGTTTTGATACAGTAGACAATGTCAAGGCCAAGATTCAACAGAAGGAACGAATTCCTCTTGACCAAGAAAACAATATATTTACTAGAAAGAATTTGGAGGATGGATACGCCCTCACTAATTAAAATATTGAAAATGCTTATGCTTCATTAGTTTCTTACTCTTAGAGGTGGAATGCAAAAAATTCATAAGCCTTTGATTAGAAGAATCCATTACTCTTGATGTGGAATAGATTCTCTTAAACTCAATGTCAAATTGGATGGTGAAACGATTAAAAAAGTAAAATTCAAAGGATATATCATAGTACTATTGTTGAGACAACATGAAAGAACATTTTATCATAATGCTCCAATGCAACACATATAACTATTGAAGATGACAGGATAACAAAAATACATAAGAATAATTCTAGGTTATGCCATGTAAGGGAAATATGTAGTCATGGCATAGAATTCTTTGTTACAGGTAATCAATGAGAAAATATAGAATTTGAATGAACTTATAACACTATGTAGAAAATTGTGTAAAATTATCAAGCATTGTACTTTATCTACATAGCAAAATATTTAAAATTATTTGTAGTATATCATGCCCGAATCTTGCAAAGTATCAAGCTAATAGAATTGTATGCAACAATATTTTTTATCGTGACCTTTTATAAATTATAAGGGAAATCATTAATTGTTGACAGATGTTACCTCAGGCTAATAACGTAGCTTATTTGTTCATTTTAATTCAAAATTAGATACTCCAACTATCATTTTGAATAGAGTCCCATTAGAAAGATTCATCTCAAGCCTGCTCATCAATATCATGACTTGTGTATCCCAAATACTACCTGGAACCATGATTTCACCATTAACAATCTATACTCTTATTAGATCACTACTCAATCTCCTAATGTACTACATTCTACCAAATGTCAATGTTTGACTATCACAAGAAAATGTTTCCTTGTGTTGAACTTTGGCCTCAACATTCTTAATGGTCTCTAACCTCTCAACCTCAAGAATAATTGTCATCCTACTTATAGTTTCAATTAAGATATGGATTTTATCTCTCAAACACAAAATGAAGTAAAGATCTGATTTATTTTAGATGTTATAATCACCAAGGCAACAACGGTCCTCTAGTTTCTTTGTAGAAAGATTAAGCATTATTCGGAAAGATGTATGCCCTTATGTCAAACATTTTCCTTGAAATTATCAAAGTTTGAGAGAAGAATTCTTCGGCGAAAATCACATCAGGATGCTTATGTCGACACATTTTGAACCAACCTCAATATTAGGGTTTTTCTACTTAAAATATCAAGAAATATTTGTATTCCACCTATAAGATGAGGTAGGAGAAATATGATGATTTTCTATATTTAATCAATTAAGGCCCATACACCCTTGAATTTCTTTCCAACAAATTTTAGTGTAGAATCTTGACTTTCACATTGTCAATCATGCTAGAACTATCTACATTTAGAGTTATAGTATTTATAGTGAATTAATTCCCTAACTCTTTCTAGAAGTTATCTTCAAAAATATATAGTCATTAGCAACTAATGATAAAAAAACAAATGTAACCTAAACAAAAAAATGGTATATGAAATTCAAACAATGGTTGCAATAAAGAAATCATACAAGTGAGAGATAACGTTTCCTTCTCTATCCCTAGAACTAGAAATAAAATTTGGTTCCAATACCATGTTTGAAGTTAAAGCCAAAGAGAAAAACGTGTGACAAGCTACAAAGGTCCAAAATATATTAAGTTCATGGAAACTAATTCAATTATATTTCACTAAAAACTCCCCCTCCTTGAGGCTATTTCAAACACAATGAAAATTAAAATTGGTACCATTGACTAAGGAATATTAAGATATCTCTTCTTCTTAGTTTTTCTTCGGTTTGAATTTTCCATCATGCATATCCAAAGTTCTAAATCTATAACCATTTCATGTACTACAAATATTTCATGAAAACTAATTTAGAGATATTTTACCAAAAATTCCTACTCTTTGCGTTATTTCAAAAAACTAAAAATTAAAATAAGTACCATATAATAAGGTGGAATTTTTTTGCTTATTTTGAATTTTCCATCCAGCATAAACAAAGGGTTAAACCTTTAATAATTTCTTCTATTTTCAAGAAAAATGGGTTAAAGATTTAATCATTTCTTCTATTTTCGGGGAAAAATTATTTTGTTCCCGTTTTGAAGAAAGAACATAGACTTGTAAGGAAAACAACTGAGTAATAAAAAATAACCTTAAAATAAGAAAAAAAAGGATTCATCTAAATATGCTAACTATTAACTAGTTCTGAACCCAACAAAAATACCTTACCTGAAGGGTTAAATATTTAATCATTTCTTCTATTTTCGAAAAAAAAAATATTTTGTTCTTGTTTTGAAGAAATATCATACACCTCTAAGGAAAACAACTTAATAATTAAAAAAAACCTAGAAAGAAGAAAAGAAAAGATTGTTCTAGATATGCTAACAATTAATTAATTGTGAATTCAACGCAAAGAGGAAAACAACTTAATAATAAAAAAAACCTAAAAAGAAGAAAAGGAAGGATTGTTCTAGATATAACAACAATTAATTAATTGTGAATTCATCACAAATACCTTGTAACTAAAAGTAATTGTGAAAAGTTAGAATAGATTCTCTTCAACACAGTGTCAAATTGGGTGGTGAAGTGGTTGAAGAGATAAAATGCAAAGGAAATTATGAAACTCTTGTTTTCACAAAACGAGATAACATTTTATAGTCATGCTTCAACGAAACACATTAACTATTGAAGATGGAAACATAATAAAATTCCACAAGAATGATTCCAAGTTGCCATGTAACGGAAATATATTATCATGCCATAGAAACTTGTGTTACTAGTAATCAACTATCAAAGATAAAAGTAACTAGCTTATAATAGTATCTAGAAAATTGTGTGAAATTATTAGACATTATACTCTATTTACATAGTAAAAGGTTTGAAATTATTTGTAATCTATCATGCCTCAATCTTGTAGAGTATCAACCTGATAGCATTGCATGCAACGTTATTTGTTACCATGATTTTTTATAAGGCATATCATTAATTAGAAGGGAAATCATTTTTTTAGTTCTGGTAATGTGAAATATATCATGAGGTAAGTGTTTTGATGTCCATATGGGTTTACTACCCATTTCATTTATATGGCTACACTAATACCTATCAAGATCGAAGACCTTGCCCTTCATTATAAGATAGAAGATAAAGTACACACATTTTCACTTACCTTATTAATTTTTTTTCATAAAAATACTATCCTACATATTGTTTTATAATTTAAAATAAATAAATAAAAATATAAATATCCAATAAATTTCACATAACTATTCAATAAAATTAAAAATAAACAAAATAATATGATATGTCCAGCCTTTCGACACCCTGTTTCAAACATCCTCAAAAATAATTAAAATATTAAAATGAAAAGTAAATCCACATGGAATTCTAAAACAAAAATCCATAATAATACAAACTAAATAGAATAAATAAAGAAATTGTAAAAGCATATATCGAAGCAAATTCTAAACCGCAAATCCATAATAATGTGACTAACCAATGGGAATAAATAAAAAGTTGTAATAAGAATGAATTGAAGCCGTATTCACAAGATGTGCAAAAGGAAAAAAGCAAGCATTAATTGAAAATAACAGCAAAACAAACCAACAAACAAAAACATCTGCACAACCTGGACACCTATTTTCAAAGACGCGCGGATTCAATTGAAATTTAAAAAACCATGAACTCTCAATTGAAAAGAGAGCATGGATTTTATCTACGATTCCAGAGGAAGTAAGAGACGGTAAAACTTTTGTAGTCATTGAAGGGAGCGGGGAATCCCTCCCTATATACTTATTAAGTCTTATCATTTTTCCAAGTATCTTCCTCCTCCTCTGTCCATATCACGTCTCGCTATGCTTGTGTTTGTTTCGCTGTCTGTGTGGTTTGAGTTGGGTCTGTCTGTGTCTAGGTTTAGGTGGAGTTTGTGTTTGAGTCAGTCATTGTTGTGTGGGACAGAGGAGAGGCACGCAAGAGAAGGGCAGGGAAGTTGAGTTTCTTAACCTACTGCCTCCGGTATTAGATATGTTGTGTGCTACTTTAATCCATGGTTTTTAACCAGTATAATTTTTATCTGCAACTAAATAAAACCTTGAAACAATTTTAACACGTCGATTAAACCCACCAATGAATTTACTGGCTCAACCTTATTACTGAAACCAACTTTTATTTTATAAAATTTTCAAATTAATTAATGTATATTTTCAAATTATTAATACACATCTGTGAGTTACCTTTTCTTATCATCAGTTTGTTGAACTTTTAAATTAATAATAATCCAGCTCAGCTCTTTCGCGTCAATTGGGAATTATCTGTTATACTTCAGTCCTTTCGGGATTCAACGCCCCATCTGTCTCGATCCGGTCGCGACTTATGTAGTCCGCTTGTATTGAAATGGCCCTCTCCTTCTAGCTCTTTGTTTTTATTTTAATATTTGCTAGAAATGACTCATAAATAACTGTTTTACATATATACTTAGAAAATTTTAAAAAAAGTGCGAAGGAATGTAAATTATTATTTGTTTTTATTATTTAAATATATGATAGAAAAGATTATTGATAATTTTTCTTCATATTTTATTAAAAATATACATTTTGAAAGGTGAATTCGTATGTGTTTTCATTATTTAAATATGTGATAGAAAGGATTATGTGTTTTACATATATACTTAAGAAAATTTAAAAAAAAGTGCGAAGGAATGTAAATTATTATTTGTTTTTATTATTTAAATATATGATAGAAAAGATTATTGATAATTTTTCTTCATATTTTATTAAAAATATACATTTTGAAAGGTGAATTCGTATGTGTTTTCATTATTTAAATATGTGATAGAAAGGATTATGATGGTTATAAAAAAAGATATTGACAATTTTGGTTATATCTTATATGTTTTTCTCTAATCTTTATGTGGTATTGCATGCAGATTTATTTCCAAG
This sequence comes from Pinus tabuliformis, assembly GCA_031772625.1. Taxonomy (NCBI): domain Eukaryota; kingdom Viridiplantae; phylum Streptophyta; class Pinopsida; order Pinales; family Pinaceae; genus Pinus; species Pinus tabuliformis. Next base: position 1,022,059,775 of record CM062804.1, read on the forward strand.
AAAGATTTCAACTTTTAGTTTTGTTGAAAGGATTTTCCTTTTAACAAATATTGATGTAGTTATATATTGTTTTTTTCTTTTCTCAAATATTTTAACAAAATTATACACACAATTTTTTTATTTAACCACATGGTGAATCGTAACTACTAGTCCTAATCTATGGGAGACCCAGGATCAATCCTCATAGCTGCCACTGTAACACCAAGAGTACATCCAACTACCTACAAGTTAATATACTAAGATCATATAGTTTTATGCGCACAATTGTTAATAAAGTTATTTTTTATGGGAATGGTTAAACTCCTTCCAAGTGCTCAAGGAAGGTGGGGCCCATTCTTCTTTGAGTAATGTAGTTTTTTTTTTTTTTAGTTTTTATGTTGGTTACTTTCCTTTAAACTCATACACATCACAATACATTTTTTACGATACATTTACTTTACAGAATTTATATTTGATGCATGTCATCTTACACTCCAGTGCTCATTCATTTATATTATAACACTATCAAAATTGCATTTAACCCAAAACAAACTTACACTAGAAAATATTTAAAATATTTTACACAAATATAAAATGTACAATCTTCCACAATGCACTTGAAAACACTAAATATCTCTCTAATTTACAAACAACCAATATTAGTTTTTATTTTTATTTTTTTTAAATCTTTTTGTATCGTACTATTGCATTATTTTATATATTTATACTATATTATATATGTGTGTGTGTGTGTGTGTGTGTGTGTGTGTGTGTGTGTGTGTGTGTGTGTGTGTGTGAAATTGTATATATATGTTTGTGGTTTTGAAAATGTTTTATGTATTTATGTTGATATTTTGAATCGAAATTGTACCATCCTTGTTTGTTCATTTTAAATTGTGTGTATGGTTAGTGGAATTGTGTGTTTGCTTGTTTGAAATCGCATATATATGTGAAGTACGAATGCTTATTTATCAATATGTGTATGTAATTTGAAAGTTTGATCATGTGTTTGTTGTATTGAATTATGAATTTGAATATGTATGCATAATGTAGATTTTAATTTGTATATTGTGTGTTTATTTTTTCTTAAAGTTGCATAAGCATATTTGAGTGTTTTTGTTTATTGGCTTGAAATTGTATGTTGTGTGTTTATTTGAATTTTTATATTGTGTGTTTGTTTATTTCAACTTGTACTGTGTATGTTTCTTCATTTGAAATTTCATATATATGTGTGAGTCATTGTGTGGATGTCTATTTGTGAATATTTGTATTGTACATGGCTTCAAATTGCAACGTGTGTTTGTTGAATTGAATTGTGATTGTATTTAATTTCACAGCCTAAATTTGAATTTGTATATAAAATGTATGCTTTACTTTGTATATTGTGTGTTTTCTTATTTAATGTTGCATTTTCATGTTTGATTGTTTCTTGTGTATCGACTTGAAGTTGTATGAGAATTGTACAATATGTGTTTTTCTATTTGAATTTGTATTTTGTGTTTAATATTTAAAATTGCGTATTTTCTTATTTAAGTTTGAATTTTGTGTGTTGTTTGAAATTGTAATCATGTGTTTATTGTATTGACTTATGAATTTGAATTTGTATATTGTGTGGTTACTTCTTCTAAAAGTTGCATAAGCATATTTGAGTGTTTTTTTTATTGAATTGAAATTGTATGAATGTTTTTTTTTATGGAAGGAGTTAAACTCCTTCCAAGTGCTCTGGGAAGATGAACCCCACTCTTCTTTGAGTAGTGTAGTTATTTTTGTTTTTGTTGATTACTTATCCTTAAACTGACATGAGTCACAACACATGATACATCTATGTCACAACATCTACATTTGAAGCATGTCATCTTACCATTCAATGATCATCCATTCATATTATAACACTAACCACAATTTCATTTGAGCCAAAAAAACACTTACATTTAAAAATATTTAAAATATTTTACAAATACAAAGTATACAATTTTCCACAATACACCAAGAAACAATAAATATCTCTCTAATTCCGAAACCATTCATATTTTTTTTTTTTTGAGTTTTTCTTTTCATTTATTTTTAAAGCTTTTTATATTGTGTTATTTTATATTTTATATATTTATAAAATTAAATAAATATACAATTTTGTTTCTTATATATTTACTTATTTGAAATTGTATATATACTTTGTCATTTTCAAAATGTTTTATGTATTTATGTTGATATTTTGAATTTAAATTGTAGCATTTTTGTTTGCACATTTGAAATTGGGTGTGTCTTGTTAGTTGAATTGTGTGTTTGATTCTTTCAAATTACATATATATGTGAATGGCTTTGATCATGATTATTTTCTTTTGTATTTGGACACAAAATTGTATATTGTGTGTTTTCTTATTTGGATTTGTATTTTGTATCCTTATTTAATTGAAATGGCATATATATGTGAATGGTTGTATGAATTTTATTTATAAATATTTTTAAATAAGTTGAAATTGTAATCATGTGGTTTTTGTACTGAATTATGAATTTGAATGTGTATGCATAATGTAGATTTCAATTTGCATATTGTGTGTTTCCTTTTTCTTCAAGTTGAATAAGAATATTTTAGTGTTTTCTTATATGGACTTGAAATTGTATCATGTGAAATTAGTTATTCGAAATTGAATGTTGTCTGTTTAGTTGAATTTGTATATTGTGTGTTTGTTTTTTTGAACTTGTACTCTGTATGTTTTTTTATCTGAAATTGCATATCTATGTGTGAGTGATTATGTATATGTTTATTTATCAATATTTGTACTGCATGTGGCTTGAAAGTGTAATTTTATGTTTGTTGTATAAAATTATGATTGTGCTTAATTTCATAACTGTAAATTTGAATTTGTATATAAAACATATGTTTTACTTTGTATATCGTGTGTTTTCCTATTTATCGTTGCATTTTCATATTTGAGTGATTGATTTTGTATTGACTTGAAATAATATATTGTGTGTTTCTTAATTTCGAATTGTATAATATGTGTTTTTCTATTTGAATTTGTTTTTTGTGTCTAATATTTTAAAAAATAAAATTGTGTTTTCTTATTTAAATTTGTGTTTTGTTTGTTGTTTCAAATTTCATATACACGTAAGAAAATGTTTTTTCAATGTTTGTATGTGCAGGGTGTTTTGTCAATGTTTGTCTGTTAATGTATGTGTTTAAATTTTGTCAATTAGTTATCTAAAATTGTATGTCGTGTGTTTAGTTGAATTTGTATATTGTGTGTTTGTTTATTTGAACTTGTACTCTATATATTTCTTTATTTGAAATTGCATATATATGTGTCTTTATTTATGAATATATGTATTGTATGTGGCTTAAAATTGTAATTGACTATTTGGTGTGTTGAAATGTGATTGTAATTAATTTCAAAACTTAAATTTGATTTTTTATATAAATTATATGTTTTTGCTTTGTATATTGTGTGTTTTCTTATTTAATGTTGCATTTCCATATTTGAGAGGTTGTTTTTGTATTGACTTGCAATTTTAAGATGTGTGTTTCCTTACTTGGAATTTTATAATATGTGTTTCTCTATTTGAATTTGTAATGTGTGTTAAATATTTGAAGTTATAAAGTTTTATATTTGCTTCTTTAAATTTGTATTTTGTGTGTTTTTTGAAATTGCATATACATGTGTGAATTTGTTTTGTCAATGCTTTTTGGTGTATATTTGTATGTGTATGTGGTTGTTTCAATGGTTTTTTGTTAATGTATGTGTTTAAATTTTATATTCCATTGCATTTGAAATTTGTTAACTATGTTTACTAAGTGTTTTGTCAATAAGTGCTTATATTTGTTATCTTGATACCTATTAGCCATGAGTTATATTATAAACTTTAATGCGTGTATTTTACATTTATTTTCTTAAGTCTTATCTTTGTATTGTATTATATTTTAATGTTTTTTTATTAAATTGAATTTTACTTATAATTTAATATTTTTATTTTTCTATTTGTTTTTAAAAATGTATTTGGTTAAGATGTATTTATATAATTCTTAAAATTTATAAATTTTAACTAAAAGTCACAATATAAATATTAATATTATTTTAAACAATTATATATTTTTTATATTTTCAATTTTTTATCTTTATTTTCATACATACATACATACATACATACATACATACATACATACATATATATATATATTCCATTTAAACTTTAATATGTTAATCTTAGAATTTACAACAAATCATAAATATCTTAATAACATAATATTTATAAAAAAAAAAAAAAAAAAAACATAATTAGTAGTTATCTTCAATAAATAATACTGCTAAAACAATAATAACATGATTAATGCAAAAAATTATCATAATTTATTTTCCTCAGTAATAATATATTAATATGTTTAAAAAAATATCCATTAACATTATTAATCATTTAAAATATTAAATTGATAAAATTAAACCATATCTGCATGTTAACATGTTAAAAACCCCATATCAACAATCCATAGTTTTTGGGGTATATAATATTCCACACGTGATTGACCTTGTTAGAAGAGATTATACTCTCAGAGAAAATAGGAGCTTTTTTAATTGTCAATGCAAACTATCATAACAAATATTTAAAAATAAACATCATGAGAAATTAGTCAATTATGACTACCTTTCATAGAAATGGTCATACATGTTGAAACGCTAACTGAAATAATGAAGGGGAAAAATAAACAAGAAATAAATACAAGAAAGCTTAACCTAATAACCAAGACAAGAAACTGAATGGATTGGAATTTTGTTATTCAACAATGATTCTCCGCATTTTTATTCCATGGGCATTCGATAGTTTTATATCACCAACTATCGTTACATTACTAATTATCTGGTATACAACTGTCTATTTACATTTACCTAAAATTACTAATTCGTTGTCAAACTAACAAACTCCACCTTGAGAACAATTTTCCCATTCATCATCTTTCCTACAAGCCAAGAGAAGCTAAACACCACCGCAGCTTCTCTACTGTAACTGGCTTTGTGAATATGTCTGCACAATTTTCTCGTGTATGGACATTTTTAAGAGCTACTTTTCCGCCATTGATCACATGTCTCAGAAAATGATACCTTACATCAATGTGCTTGGTTCTGCTATGATAGGCAGGGTTTGTAGCCAAGTGAATAGTGCTTTGACTGTCACAAAGTACATTCACTTTCTCTTGCCTCCTTCCAATCTCATCAAGCAAACCCTTTAACCAGATTGCTTCTTTACTGGCATCTGAAGCAGCTATATATTCAGCTTCGGTAGTGGACAATGCAACCGTTTCTTGAAGCTTTGGCATCCAACTAATCGCTCCACCTACAAGAGTAAAGACATAACCTATAGTAGATCTTCTTTTGTCCAAATCACCTGCATAGTCAGCATCTACATATCCGCAGACTGATCCTTCACTACCATTAAAGACGATGCAATGGTCACTTGTGCCTCTTAGATATCGAAGCACCCATTTCACTACTTGCCAATGTTCTTTACCTGGATTTGCCATGAACCTGCTGACAACTCCAACTGCATGTGAAATGTCAGGTCTTGTAGATACCATCGCATACATTAAGTTGCCTACAACTTTTGCATATGGTACATGAGACATACTGCTTTTCTTCATCAGCTCTAGGACTCAAAACTAAAGAAAGCTTAAAATGGGAAGCTAGAGGAACATTAACAGGTTTCACATTATTCATAGAGAACTTTTCAAGTACCTTCTCCACATACTTCTGTTGTGACAACCAAAGCTTACCATTTTTCCTGTCTCTGTGTATCTCCATGCCCAAGATATGTTTTGCTGCTCCAAGATCCTTCATATCAAATGTCCTAGAGAGTTGAGCCTTTAACCTGTTGATCTCTTCCATGATTTTGCTTGCAATAAGCATATCGTCAACATACAAAGCTAAGATAATGAATATGCCATTGAAACTTTTGAAGTACACACAATGATCATACTCACTTCTTATAAAGTTCTGGCTCACCATGAAGGAATCAAACTTCTTGTACCATTGTTTGGGAGACTGCCTCAGACCATACAATGATTTCCTGAGCTTGCAAACTAATCTTCTGCTGCGACCTCGTACAAAACCTTCTGGTTGTTCCATATATATCTCTTCGTTCAAATCACCATGTAGAAAAGCTGTTTTAACATCTAATTGTTCTAACTCAAGATTAAGCAACGCAGTTAGTGCCAACACAGTACGTATAGAAACAAGTTTTACAACTGGAGAAAAAATCTCATTAAATTCTATACCTTCAACCTGAGAATACCCTTTCGCTACCAGTCGCGCCTTATACCTTTCAATACTACCATCAACTTTCTATTTCAGCTTGAAGACCCATTTACATCCAACAACATTTCTCCCTTCAGGAAGCTCTACAAGATCCCAGGTATTGTTCTTTGCTAAGGAGTCCATTTCTTCTTCCATAGCCATTTTCCATTTCTTGTTATCTATATCATCTACTGCTTCCTGATAACAAGAAGGTTCCTCATATTCAGTAACCAAAGCAACAGATGAAGCATAATCTTCATACCTTTTGGGAGTTTTCCTTTCCCTTGTAGACCTTCTCAGAGCGACTGGTTGCTGAACTGGTTCAGAAGCTTCAACGGCTTCCTTTGTGTCTTCAACACCTTTGTCTCCAGAAGTCTCTCCTTCCTTTCGACTGTCACCGAAAGATCTAGCCTCCAACTGAACTCGTTGACTCGACGATACCTGTTCCTGTTCAATTCTTTCAACATTTGATTTTAACAAAGAGGATTCATCAAATGTTACATCTCTACTAATGACTATCTTCCGCAATGTAGGATCCCACAACCTATATCCTTTCACTGCATAGTCATACCCAACAAAGACATAACATTTCGACTTTGGATCTAATTTTGAACGCTGATTTTTCGAAATAAGAGAATAAGCATCACAGCCAAATATCCTCAAATGACAATAGTCACAAGACTAACCTGTCCAAACTTCTTCAGGAATTTTACAATCAATTCTACTGAAGGTGATCTGTTAACTAAATAACAAGCAGTAGATATTGCTTCTACCCACAACTCCTTTTGCAAGTTAGCATTGTTGATCATGCTTCTGGCTCTTTCCATAAGAGTCTGATTCATACGCTCAGCAACACCATTTTGCTGAGGAGTATAAACAGCAGTTTTGTGTCTAACAATGCCCTCATCCTTACAGTATTGTTCAAATTCAACAGAAGTGAACTCACCACCATTGTCAGTTCTTAGGCATTTAATAGATTTGTCTGTTCTTTTCTCTACCATTACTTTAAACTGTTTAAAGACATTTAATACATCAGCTTTCCTTTTTAGCATATAGACCCAAACTCTATGAGAGTAATCATCAATGAACGTTAAAAAATACAATGCACCTCCATATGACACAACAGGGGAAGGCCCCCACAGATCAGAATGAATGTAGTCTAAAACATCTTTACTATTATGATTTCCAACTTTAAATCTCTGTTTACACTGTTTTCTATACACACAATGTTTACAGAAATCTAAATTCAAGGATTTTAGACCGGGAAGAGATTTACGTTTCATCAGTATATGAAGACCTTTCTCGCTCATATGACCCAAACACTGATGCCACAGATGAGTACCTGCTTCTTCCTTTTCTGACGCAACCGCTGCTTCACTGACCTGAGTACTTCCTTTTAACTTGTAAAGATTTCCGACCTTTTCTGCCTTCATAACCATAAGGGATCCTTTGAAGTCTTTCAAGATGCCATCCTGACCTGTAAACTTATAACCATCTGAATCCAACACTCCCAAAGAGATTAAATTTTTCTTCAAATCAGGTAAATGTCTAACACTAGTTAATGTCCTAACTATGTTATCATACATCTTAATCCTAATATCTCCCATCCCAACAATCTGACATGACATATTGTTACCCATAAACACAGAACTACCGTTTACATTTTCATACGAAGTAAACCAATTCCTATGTAGGCACATGTGATGCGAAGCACCAAAGTCTAACAGCCAGCTATCAAAAATTTGAGAGATATTACATTCAGGTGAAGTTTCATCTATCATACACAATTCTTCAGCATATAAAACTTCGTCGACCATACCTGAATCGACCTAATTCGCTTCGTTCTTCGGGTTTTCGGATTCCTTTAGTTTCCAACAGTCCTTCTTTAAGTGTCCAACTTTACCACAGTTCCAACATTTTGCCTCACACTTCTTGCCCTTTGATTTCGACCTGGAAGACCCCCTTGGTTTTTCTCCTCTTTCCTTTGAGCGTCCTCTAGCGACCATGGCTTCTAATGCAGCTGTTTCAGTGCTGGATTTCCTTCATACTTCTTCAGACAGAAGAGCTCCCACTACTGATTCAAACTTCAAATAATCAGCAGAGCTAAAACTGATTGAAGTTACGAAGTGATCCCATGATTTAGGCAGAGAACACAGCAAGGTTATGGCTTTATCTTCTTCATGTATTTTGACTTCCATATCTGTTAATTGACAAATTAGTGTATTAAAAACATTCAAATGTTCTGCAACATTTGAACCTTCTTTCATTCGAAGACTGTATAATTGTCGTTTTAGATAAATTTTGTTGGTTAATGATTTTGTCATATAGAGTTTTTCAAGTTTTTCCCGCAATCCTGACGCCGTATTCTCTTCAATAATGTTGAAGAGAAATTCATCTGCTAGGCATAAGCGGATGGTACTAAGAACTCGGGCATCCAAGTCCTCCTAGTCTGAAGTAGTCATGGTTGCAGGTTTCTTAGTTGCCCCATCCAATGCCTTGTGCAACCCTTGTTGCACAAGTAGATCCCTAACCTTTCGTTTCCAAAGAGCAAAATTGCTCTTTCCGGTGAATTTCTCCACCTCGAATTTTGCATTCAACATCTTGGCCATTTTTCTAGGATTTCAATCTTCAGTCCTTAAACTAGGGTTTCTCTTTTCAAAAAAAAAAATCTATCTTTGAACTAGAGTGTATATTTCTCTTCCAAAAAAAAAAAAAAAATTTCCTTTATTTTCAGACCTTTTCTTGCAAATCCCTTGCAAACCTTTTTTTTTCTACAATATTTGTAAAAAACAACAACCTTTTCAATCTGCTGTCTTAAAAAAAAAAATTCTACAAGCCCTTCCTTCCTTTTTTTTTTTTACAATATTTTTATAAAAAACCGCAACTTGACTTGATTTCAATCTTCAGTATTTGTTTAAAAAAAAAAAATTCTCCTGAAAATAAACAAGTCTGGAAACTCCGATCAATACCTGGATTTCATGCAGGCTCTGTCACAAATCCTCTGCAACTTTATGCAGGCCCTCACGCAGGTCTTGGACTTACGCTGGATAGGTCGACGCAGCCTTTCACGCCTCGCCGGTCTTCACACAACAAAGAAAGGTCTTGGACTCACGCTGACAGCACGTCTCTCACGCCTCGCTGGTACAGCCTCCCAATTCGCCTTTTCTTCAACGTTTGGGCACAATCTTTATAAGTTTCACATGACACTATAATGAGGTCGAGCCTCTGATGCGACCACAGCGGCTCTGTTCACATGATACTGCAATGGGGTCGAGCCTTCGCTGCAACCACAGCCTCCGCTAGGCACTCTTGGTACACTGTTTCCACAGCAACACTATCAGGCACTCTCGGCACACAGTTTTATGTGGGTTTGATCACACACGTCCACAGCAGCTTTGTCAGGCTCCAGGGGGTTCGATCACACACATCCACAGCAGAATTCTTCTACAGCGTTAATGGAGTTCGAACCAGGCATGCTCTCCTTGAGAACAATGGATCACTTATCACCTCCTTGGCTGCGCTCTACCAAACCTCGCGCTCTGATACCACTTGTTGAAACGCTAACTGAAATAATGAAGGGGAAAAATAAACAAGAAAGAAATACAAGAAAGCTTAACCGAATAACCAAGACAAGAAACTGAATGGATTGGAATTTTGTTATTCAACAATGATTCTCCGCATTTTTATTCCATGGGCATTCGATAGTTTTATATCACCAACTATCGTTACATAACTAATTATCCGGTATACAACTGTCTATTTACATTTACCTAAAATTACTAATTCGTTGTCAAACTAACAATACATGAATGACTTACTTAACGCAATTGAATCCCAAAATGATATCTAAAATAGACATATTATTATTAAATATTTCCCAATAGTATAATTTTATATAATATAAATTATAAACCTTATAAAATATAACATTTAAAACAAATGAAAATGAACCATTCACTACATTATTCTATAAGAAAATCTAATCCAAACAAACCTTTTCATAAATACATTGACTAAAGATTACTTTAAGAAAAAAATGTGGTGATGCCAACCCTTCTAGTATCTTTACACTTGAAGAGAAATCTTACCAATCAACGCCTTATTTTAATCGCCATCCCTATCACTATATGGTTTTCCAGTTGAATTGGTATAAGCCATTTTAATAGAAAAACATTATTAGCTGCATTTACTATTAATCACTTGATACAATGTTTCAATATACACAATGCAAAAATACAAGTATCACCATAAATTTCATGTAAGCACTCATCTACCATGTATAATTATTCTTCATTTTTACTTTAGTATTAATTGTAATGTGCATATATTATAACTATGCATATATCTGGTTTGGATATTGTTATTTAAAATGAAAAATATTTGATAAACCTTATTTTTCTTTTTTATATTACATAATTGTTAGAAGGACTTGAGAAACACCTATATAAAAGTTAAATTATATTATTTAAATAAATTACCTTTTCTTTTTATGGGCTAAAGATAGCCTAAGATGGAGTCAACTCTAAACTTGAATGGAAGTTTTTTTTTTTTTCTAATATGTATTTTAAAAATGTATTGAACACGCATTTTACCTTATGTGTATTGAACACTCATTTTGTCCAATGTGTATTTTGAAAATGTATTTGGTTAATATATATTATATAATTTTTAAAGTGTATAAATTTAGTTAAAAGTAGCAATACAAATATCAATATTATTTATAAAAAATTATATATTTTTTATATTTTGAACTTTTTTTTCTTCATATTTTTAACATGTTTTTTTTTGGGGCTACATATGCACTTTCCATTTAAACATTAATAAGTTAATTTGAAAATTTACAAAAAAAAAATCATAAATATTGTGATAATATAACATTTTGAAATAAATAAAATATATAATTAGTAATTATTTTCAATAAATAGTACTCTTACAACAATAATAACATGATTAATGCAAAAAAATATCATAATTTATTTTTATTAATAATAATAAATTAATAGATTTAAAATACTATCATTAATATCATTAATCATTTAACATATTAAATTAATAAAATTAAATCATTTTCGCATATTGTTAAAAACCACATATCAACAATGTCAGGCTTTTGGCGTATATATAATTCCACTTTCACATGATTGACCCTATTAGCAAAGATTATAATCTTGAAGGAAAGAGTAGTTTTTTTAACTGTTAATGTAGACTATCCTAACAAATATTTTAAAATAGCCCTATTAAATAATAAGATCTTTTTTAATTGTTAATGCAAACTATCATAACAAATATTTAAAAATAAACATATTAAATAATAAATATTTCCAAATAGTATGATTTTAGATAATATAAATTGTAGCTATTATATAATTTAACATTTCAAAAAAAAATTATTCACTACATTATTCTATAATAAAATATTAATTCAATCAAATATTTTCATGAATAAATTGATTGGAGCTTCTTTTAAGAAAAAAAGGTGTTGATCCCACCCATTCTAATATCTTTATATTTGAAGAGAAATCTTACCAATAAATGCCTTATTTTAATCCCCGTTGCTAGCACTATAGGGTTTTCCAATAGAATTGGTATAAGTCATTTTAAGAGCGAAACATTATTCATAATATTTAATATTAATCTTTTGATGCAATGTATTTACAATGTTTCAACATACACAATGCAAACATACAAGTATCATAATCAATTTAAGGAAAACACTCATCCTCCATGTATAATTATTCTTCATATCTAATAAAATATATATACATATATAACAAGAATTATGAAATTTTAATGTATAGGAACATTTTTTCCAATGTAAAACATATCATTTATAAGTAATATAATTTATAAAATGGCACATAAATTATATGAAATTAATTATTTGTTGTGATTAAATTAGTAATATAATAAAAATGAAAGACCTAATTATTCTTCATATGTCCAATTAAAAATGATAACGAAACTACTATATTTTAATGTATAATGGTATTTTATCCAACATAATTTGTAAAAATGTACATACACAATGTTAAATAAAGTCAATATAATGAAAATGAAAGACATATTTATTCTGCACATGTTTAATGAAAAAAATGATATTTTATCCAACACACCATATTTCATTGATTTTTTCCCTCTTATTAAATTGACTATATAATAAAAATGAAAGACAAATTGAAATAATAAAGAAAACTTTCCACTTAAGTAGAGGGAAAATTGCTCTTCCATTCAATTTTAGAGTTGACGCCATCTTAGGCTATGCTTAGCACATAAAAGAAAAAGATAACTTATTTAAATAATATAATTTAAATTTCATTTAGGTGTTACACAGGTCCTTCCAATAATTATGCAACATAAAAAAAAATAGCATTTATCAAATATTTTGGATTTTGAAAAACGATATCCAAAGCACGTATATGCATGGTTACAATACATCCACATTACTCTTAACATGAAAATGAAAATGATTGCAAATAAAAATGGCATACAAGATGACACTTCCAAACGATTATTTTCCTCTTGCTCATGAAAAAAATATTTTTGTGGCCCTTGGGATGATTCTAAAACCATCTCAATAGAGTTACATATTTGATATCAAACCTTATGATCCTTATAGTTGTTGTACACTATTTGTGTAGTCATATTGCTAACCTACATAATTTCAAGTTTTCTATCAAAAGAGGATGTTTATATATTGTGTGAGCTTAATTGTTAGGAACATGTGCTTCTTCATATGAGACAACATGTTCAAATCTAGAGGGGGGTATGTACACCTTCATATATTTTAGAAATAAAATTTCTATGTGAAGATAGTTCCTTTGTCACACAAACAAGGTGATATAATACAACAATTTGGTGTCTAGGATTGACCATGCCCTTCAAATTAGATAATTTTTATTATTATTTATATGGCCACTCCCAAAAATACATTGTCACAATTTGTATCATTATCAATATAGATAAGGGATATTTGCATTAAAGTCTCTAAATATTTGTTTCACATGGTAATGGCTTACCTTCAAATATTAAACTTCCATACTTAAATATGATAGTTATGTAATTTAGTCAAGGCAAGCTGAAATTATGTATAAACATATGACTTACTATGATGGATGTAATCCACAAGATTGTGGTGAACCATCCCTTAGTTTTCCCTACGTGGTTGCATAACATGCACAAACACAATGTTATGAGAAATAATGCAAAAAGAAAGTGATGCTTGGCATAGCCATAAATTAGTTAATTTAGAACCACATACATGTGTACATAGGTAGATTGAAGCAATTAAGGAAAAATTAATTTAATAGAAATGGTTGACACATCAAGTTGAAATTATTGAGGAGGAAGGAGAGCCTTAAATCCATTTAAAAATGACTAAAACTCCATGTTTAGGAGATATATAAGAAATATATATATATATATATATATATATGAACACACTTGGAATTGGGATTAGCTATTTCATTTCTTCAACTAAATAAGATCTAAAAAATAGCAATGCCAACAACCTTTTTCCTCATTCATTATTCTATAACATCAACCCCATTCATTCCCCATTTTGATTGTTAAAGAATTTAGGATGAAAAAAATAATACAAGGTAATGACATGGAATTATTTCTTACCGTAGAGAAAATATGAGCAATAAAAACTGAAATTAAATAAAGTTCGATTTATACCATTTCTAAGAGATAATTGATATCCAAGAACCAAAAACTATTAAACAACAGTGGTCTTGTCTCGATTCCACTCCAGCCTCCTCCTCTATCTCATAGACATTGACATACTCAAACTTGAGCCAAACACAATGTCAACCTATATAGTCAAACTCGACATAAACACAAAAGACCCAAAATCAAATGACACGGGCTCAAGTAATCAAAACAAAAGGAAACCAATATGGATACAAAGGGAAGAGGAAAATGCTTGAAAAATTATAAGAAGTAATGTATATATTGTGAATGCCTTACTCCCGTTAACCGTTATAGATGTTTCCCTCCTCTACCTCCTCTCAAACCATACACCAAGTATCGATAAAAAAAATCCTACGCTCTTTTCAACTGAGATTTGATGCTTTTTCATATTCCAATTCATGCATTTTTTCAAAAGGTTGGGTTGAGTTTTTTAGTTAAGAGTTCATGGTTTTTCAAATTTCAATTCGTTATTTCTTTTATGCTTTTTTGGTCCAGGTTCCGGTAATGATTTTTTTGGTGTGTTTTGCATACATGGTTTTGTTTTCTCTTTCAATTCACATTTTTTGAACAAAAATACCAAACACACAGTTTGCCAATAATAGAGCTTCAATTGATGCTTTTACAAGTTTTTTATTTATTCATTTTTGTTGGGAAGATTAAATGTATTTTTAATTGAATTCTTTTTTATTTATTCCCTTTTCTTGGGAAGATTAAATGGATTTGAATTCCTTTTTATTTATTCCCTTTTTCTTGGGAAGATTAAATGGATTTGCAATTGAATTCATTGTTGATTTAATTTTTATTATAAAATTTTATTTAATTTGTGGATGTTGGAAGTAGGGCATTCCAAGGCTTGATGATTTCACTGTTTGGGAAGAAATTAAGTTATTGATTTTTAATTTTATAAACATATATGAAATTTACTACATATTAATATTATTTTAAATTTTAAATTAGTATCTTTACAAATTTTCAAATTAATTTTTACTACAATTTTAAAAAAATGGTGAGTGAAATTTTGAATGTGTGTCTTACTATATTTTTATAATGAACCACAGAGTATTTGATATTAATAAGAACTATTGAAGGCATATAAATTAAATGGATAGTAAACTAAAATAGATATAAAAACACTTATCTCTAATGACACATCTCACATTTCCAAGTTTTAAAAAAATCATAAAAATTAACAAAAATATAGCTATTTTTTAAATCATTATTATTATTAATATTAATAATAATAAAAGTTTAATATATTATTTAAATATTTTTAACCTTTAAATATGATTTGTTAAAGTACCATGGTTTACTAATATCATATGCTAAAAGTACAATAATTCATGTTCATATAATGTTTTTTTTTTTTTTTTAATTAATGAATTTCATTAAAGGGGTAGAAAAGGCATAACTACTTTTGAGATAAATCTTAACCTTTGATATGTTATCACTGCTAAGAATCTTCTAGAAAATTCCATTGAGGTTACATTGTTTCCATCAACCTATTAATTATTGATAATTAAATCAAATTCATGTAAGCTCTATTCCAAAATAGAAATGCTTATCAATGCAATTATTTGTTATATCTAGGCATGTCTATTTTGGAATAGGGATTTTCAAATTTTAATTTAATTATCAGCAATTATTAGGTGAAGGGTGTGGGTTTAACCTCCATGTAATATTCTAGAATATTCTTAATAGTATATTATAATTAAAGGTCAAGATTTATTTCCAAAGTAATTACGCATTTTTTCCCTTTTAATTAAATTCATTAACTAAAAAAATGTCATATGAAAAAGTGTCACAAGAAATGAGTTATGGTTTTTTGGGCATGTGGTATTGATAAGAAATGGCATTAAAAAATCCTATTTATACATTAATTTTTTTCATTATAAAGTTAGGGTGAATCTTCGTGGTAAAGAATCTTGTTACATGTTTTTTTTAAATGCATATATGTTTAACATTTATATTAATTATTTTTATCATTAATAATAATAATTTTTATTTTAAATAAATTTATAATTTAGTTCCCAAGATCCAGGTGATAGAACGAGAGAGGAGGGGGGTGACTTTCCACCAGCCACCTGGCCAATAGTTAGGTGGATGTGGCAACATGCTCATCTACAGATGTCATAAATTTACCTTGATATATTTCCTAGCATTGACACTAATGACAAGGAGGGGAATGATATTCAATTCGAATCGAAAGGACATGAATTGAGCCACTGAATCATGCAGGAAGAATGCAAGGTGGTGCAAGTTAAATATGGAGAATAATAGCTTTGTCATGGGCAATAAATTCCAACAAAGAAAAAATTATTGTTGATAGACATTCTTCATTGGAGGTGGTGTTGAATGTCGACTTCAAATGAATAGGACCATGACAAAGGAGGGTTATTTATTTTTGCGGAATGATTGTAACTATGTTTTTTGCATATGTAGTAGCCTTAAGCAAGGTAATGAATGGGATTGAGCATGGCTAGATAGATTTTAGGATCTTGAATGGTCAAGGTGGTTCTAAAGGCGCTTAGAGGTCAAAGAGGACTCATAATAGCTGAAACATCAAAGTCCTGAAATTGAAATGTGACCAACACCATATCGTAGTGCTCATCATCCTGATTCCAACGATCTGAATGACAATCAATTCCATGATTGTATGCTTTATATATTCACAGTCAATGTTCTAGTCAAACTTGTCCAAGTGGCACGTTTAATAAGGCAACAAATTGGACGAGACCCGATGGACGAAATCTAGCCACCGAAACAAGGTGAATTTTTCAAATGGTCAAAATTCCTAATAACCGTTATTTGTGGAAAAATGAAAATGGCAAAGTGGTTGTTAAAAAAAAAAAAAATAGGGGCGAGTCAGGCCCGCTGGACCCACCTACTCTACCACATGTATGTTAAATAAAACATATATTATAATTGGGCTAGCAATAGGTCAAACCCGGTGACCCCTGGTTGTGTATCATATATGTAAACAGGGGGTCCTGACCCACACCGTTAACACACATGTCATATCTCGAGGGAAATAGAGCTCGAACTAGCCCGCCTCCTAGCCACACTCAACAACTGTAACCAAAAATATAATGCCAACCATGTTAGTTGCAACCACATACCCAAACCTCCAGGGAATTTAATTAAAATCCAACCATACAAAATAAGCACCACAATATATGGGAGGTCAACAGGGTTTGAACCCATAATTTACATGCCTCCATTGTTGAGATTTACCAATGTGCCAACGACGTTTGTTGGTAAATCTACCCAAAAAATTATATAAGAACTCATTTCACCATTTGACTTGAGGCTGATAGTGGAGAGCAGAGGGGAAGCATGAGAGAATTTGGGAAATGGAATCACAATCTAGGAAATATTAAGATGCTGAAAAGATTCCATTAGAGGGCCAGCGATGCCAGTTGTAGAATTTCACAAGTGGATTGTCAGTTTTGCGAGTTTTCTAGCCAACATTCAAATTGTGCAGTCAAAATCTCCATTAGAGAAGCCAAAATTTAGGTGCCCAGTAGCATGAATCTTTGGAGGATCTTGTGGAATCGAAAAGATTCCCTTAGAGGTTGATTTTTTCCAGTGTCAGAATTATGTTTACTTTAAAGTCATTTTTCAAAAAAACTTTCAGGGAGCGCAATGGTGTCCTCAGAATCTTCATCTGATGAGTGGATTTTTTCGTCATCTTCAGGAAGGAATATTTGGGTGAATCTTCAAGATACCAGAAGGTCTTGAATTTTATGGTGTCTAATGGTTCGAATGGAACTCAAATTCAAGTTATATGCTCTAGATATTCATGGTCAAAGTTGTGGTCAAACTTGTCTAAGTGGCACACTTAACGAGGCAACAAATTGACCGAGACCTGACGCACGAAATATTACCACTCGAATGGGAAAATTTTTTTGAATGCTTAAAATTCCCAATAATCCTTATTTATAGAAAAAATGATAATGACTAAGTGGTTGTTAAATAAACAAAAAAATTATTAAATAAAATAAGTGCGGGTTGGGATCGCTAGACCCACCCACCCCAATAGATGTATGTTACATAAAACATATATTATAATTGGTGTAGCAGGCAGTCAAGCCAAACCATCCATGATCATGTATCATATATATAAACGGGCGGGCTGCTTGTCAGTGGAACTGACCCCCACCGTTCCCACATACGTCATATCCCAAGGGCAGCAGGGCTCAAACCCACCATGACACCTAGGCCAACCCACCTCTAAGGCACCCTCACTAATTGTAACCAAAAATATAATGACAAGTGTACCAGTTGCAACCACATACTAAATCCTCTAACGAATTTAATTAACCACCAGCCAATAAAAATACACGCCACTATATATGGGAGGTCAGTGTGGTTTGAAACCCCAACCTACCCACTTCCATTAACAAGATTTCCCAATGGGCCAACGACCAATGTTGGTGGATCCGCCAAAATTTTTATATAATAACTCATATTCACCATTCGAGTGGAGGTTGACGGTGGAGTACAGAGAGGAACCATGAGCAAATCTAAGTGGCAGAACCATGAGCAAGGGAATATTAATATGTTGAAAAGATTCCTTTAGGGGGCCGAAGATGCTAGTGACAAAATTTCACAAGTGGACATTCATTTTCACACATTTTCGTTCCAAGAGTCCAACCGTGCAGTCAAAATCTCCATCTGAGTAGCAAAAATTTAGGTGTCCATCAACACAAATTCTTTGGATAATTTTGTGGAATCTAAAAGATTCCCTTGGATGTTGATTTTTGTGAGTGTCAGAATGATTCCAACTTTATAGTCTTTTTTCACATAAGTTTTTAGGGAGTTCAGTGGTGAGATGCCTAAAGGTCCAGAATTTGACAGTGTCAAAAAGGGGAAACATTTATAATCTTTTGATGCAATTTTGTGCCACGAATCTAGTGGTGATGTCTGTTTCAATAGCCGAGCTTGGTATTTTTTGTCCATCCCTAATAGTGGAGGTATATGATGCAGTTATGTTTTTCTTTTGATATTCTAAGATGATGTTTCGTTGTTGAGATCCCTAATTACTATTGTGTTTATGGATACTTGTATGTCACATTTTGTGATATTTTATTAGCCCATTTGAGTGAGAGTTCTTATAGGGAGAACGTCTCATGGAGAGACATGCCACTCTTGTTGAGGGAATTTTCCCATATGAGTGAGATTTCCCTAGAGCGTCTCATGGAGATACCTACCACTCTGGTTGACGATATTCATCCTTCTAATGAAAAAAACATAACACATACATCATCATCTTGCAACATTAATGAAGCATCCTCCCCACTACACCAAGGCTCGAAGGTGTAACCCACACTCGGTGAACTCCATTATCAATGTGTTTGTGTTCTTGAATTTATTGATATTTTTTATGTTTTCTTTAGGTTATGCACATGTCGCTTTTCATGGAAATAATTTGGATAATTGCAGTAGCTGAAGACATTCAAATCATTGAAATAGTAAATATGTGAGAAGCATTCAACCTGCAAGGGCCTTTATCCTCTATGAAGGTTGAGAAATTGAATGCGGGACTCAGAGGAGGCCAAAAGAATTTCCAGATAGCTAGTTTCTCCTCTTGAGAAGGAGAAATTTTCGTGGGACATGGGTTGAAGATTTGGAAGGTTTCCAGCCATAGAGATATGTGGGATAGGCAGGCCAATCAAGGTATGAGGATGGGGTGGCCTGGAAGCAGATCCTTCAACAATATGATTCTCTCCTCATTTATTCCTTACTTGATATTATGGTTGGTACTTTACACATATTAATATGTGTTATTATTTATTGATGGTCAATGAGCATAATTGGTAATTTACTGTTTTTTACACGACAAGTTTTTCATGGATTTATTATTGGTTAAGTATATGTTACATGCACAGTGTATTTTCTAATTGTAGTAACTGAGGACATGCTTGGTTATGGATGGTATTTGTGTTGTAATTATAATAAATTTCTTTTTCATTGCTTCAACCTTAGCTTAACATGATTCTTATTTGATTTTTTTCTGCAATTTTTGTTCTTTGTTAAACCATGATTATATTAGTAATGAGGTGTTATGAATTTATATATAAAACTAGGAAGTGAACAATCATTGTTTCAAATATGAATCCCATAAGTTCAAATGACATATATAACACTCATCTATCAAGGGGATTGTGGTACACTGGTTTTAAGTTGAAGCACTTTCATTGCTCAAACTCAGTTTCAAAATCCATTAAGGACATGTTGTCATGTTGAGGAGACGGGTGGAAGGCATGATAGTCGTGAAGTTGCATGGATGCCTTTTATCTTAGTAGGAAAGGCTAGGCTAAGTGAATCTTGGGTGGATTTTGGAAGAATAGATATTGGTCATCAATGATTGCTAATCACATCAAATGGTTAAGTTTTGACTAAATTATTTGGTTGCATTTGGATTTGTAATTTAGAATTAGGTAGAATAGAGGACTATCATTGATCAGACAAACTACAAGACATTTTCGATGCATATATTCCTCAATTTCAATTTCGAAATCACACGAAAAATTTACATTCTATAAAATTGGTTTGCAGAATGAAATCCTCTAAATCAGGAAAATTAAAATGCCAATTATACCTTTCTATATTCAATGTGAAGGGAATAGTATAGACCCAATTCTCTTGAGGATTTACCTATAGCTTTTGTAAGTCCACATGGTCAAAAAATATTTTTCTAGGTAGATTACATGTTTGGTGAGCAGATGTTGATGTACGGTTAAACTCTAGAAAACATCTCAAGCTGTCCAAAAGTAGCCTACAATATTTCTAGTCCTCTAAGCCACTTGATATTCTTAAAATTTTATAATAAGTAAACTCTTGAAGTAGCATCCTTCCATGGTTTACAACTCTTCCATGACAACTGAGTATGTAGGTAGAGGAAATGGACATTTTTGTGAGGTTTCTTTAAGTATTCAAAATCCAATCCTTCCTCTAGTTATTAGGAGCTCTGGCTAACAAAATTTTGACTTCAATCGGTGAAACTTAGGGCTCAAATGTATTTCCATACTTATTAGGCACCCATGTTCTCTTTGCGGCTTAGGGAGTTTGCACTGACTTGAAAGGTTTACCCTTTCCCATAGAAACTCTCGTTAGTAATGACCATTTTGTAGATGATAACATGCCTACAGTTCATGCCATGATTTCAACTATTATGGACCCTATCACCGACAACACAAATGGATTCTATTATTTTTATTGATTACTAATTGTTAATCAAACGAACGTGTTTCAATCCTCTACTTTATAAATGGGCAACCATTATAAATAGTTGGTAATGATAAGCCCAGGTCAAGTAATTTTGCATGCATTTTGCTCCTTTTAAAATTTATTGAATATGAGAGCCCCCGTTGTTATTAAGTCATGGTGAGTATTAGTGTATTCTTAGAATATTTTATGTCATCTTCTGAGCTTCATCACCTTTCTGAAGGTTATGTTGAACGAAAACTTTTTGTGCCTTTTGGCTTGATCACTCTAACTATTCAATAGGAATATTGTATTGTCCCCTCTTTATTTCCAAGAGTCAAATATCTTCCTCTTTCCTTTCACTTGCATATAAATTTCTCATTTGACTCTGCAAAAATATTTGTACTTTCACCTAAGGCTAACATAAATCCAAATCATAAAAATATCAATCTAAATTTTGGAGGACTATAAGGAATACAATTATTTTGCTTAATGATTTTTCTAACATTTCAATATCTTGTTGGCAAGCTCTATCAGTGCATAAACTATTTAACCTTTCTGGTGTAGTCAACCTTGAATATTTTCCTTTCGATGAATTGTGCATCTTAATGCAAAGCCTTCTACACATTTCTTGAGTCTCATCTTAGATTTATAGAGTCTGCTCAATCAACTCATGGACTGAGTCAAGCATACCTTATAGAGGTCCCCCCCCCCTATCCTCAATTCCGATGTATTTTATTTAAGTGTACTCATCTAGGATTTCCTTTTTATGCCTATCACAATTTCTTCAATTTCTTAGACCATATCTATATTGGTCGATGAAGTAGTCAATAGGGAATAGTGGCATTGTGAATAAGGGTTACTTCAACCATTTTCCTAGTGTCTGCAAAATGCACAACAATCTAAGATCCCTAATGCCCTCTATTTAGGAATACAGATATGTGGTCTAACAAATTATTCCCCTCTTGTTCCTTTACCTAGTTGAGGTGGAAGTATATGGCGAATATACTATAATAGTTTTCAAAGAAAAAGTGGAACACTAAGGTTAGCTCAATAATAAAATGGTAACTGGGCAACGCGCCATATTGGCACCACACAACATCATAATTGCAGCCCCAACAAACCATCCTCTCCTAAAATCACTCCATGATCTCTTGATTCCAAATAATCTCTAAATATTTCTTTCCTGCCATTATATATTATTATTCCATCACTTCCATTTATAGTTCACGCACCCACCAGATCCTATTTCCTTTTTTCTACTCCATGATGCAGTCAAAATCCCATCAGAAAGCTTCACCTTAGGTTTGTTAGTCAATATAATGACTTATGTATCCTAAATACTACCTAGAACCATGATTTCATCATTAATAATATGCACCCTTGTGATATCACTCCTCAATATCTTGACGTCATGCAACCTACAAAAATTTTGTTGTCATTCAGTGCTAGTAAAATTTTATCTCATCCCTTCAATATTCACATTCCAGCCATATCCTAATACCCTTATCCTACTCTAGATTGCAATCAAATTCTCATTGAAATAATTTATTCTAGACCTTCAAATTACCAATGTTAAAAACATCTTTCATGTGCCTCTATCCACTTTCCCTCTTATCCACCTACTGAAATGTGCCAAATTTCTGACCAATTTCCTTTTATGCCTTCAATTTAGGATTTGTATAATCCTCGTGCTAGAGGAGATATGGAGGTGGCATGACCCGCTAATTTTTCAATTAGATTCGTCATGGGGGAGGGAAAAAATGCATCCTCCCCTATTCTTAAGTTTCTAAAATTCAACTTGACTCCCTCATTAGATAGCTTGTCATCCAAAGAGTTAAGTATTTTGTACACATGGTGACTTGTTATTGAATCAAATTGTCTAGTTTCTAACCTCACATGAAGATTTGTATAATTTCAATATTGCATCTTTTTTATCTTGCGTATTAGTCTAATTGTTACGTAAGAGTCCCCTACCATAATTAGTTTCATCTTGCAACGATTTTTTTGCAATTTTAGGCCTAACCATAATGCGATCAATTTAGCTTGATTATTGGTTTCCCGTCCTATGTCCCAAGAATATTGAAAACTCTCTTTTTAATTGGGGCATAGCACCACCTCTCCTGCTCCTACTTCCTGTGGCCACTTCTCAATTATAGCAAGCAGGGAGTTTTGGTTTTAGCCCATATTACAAATAGTTTATAGGTTTCAAATATATTGATACATGGGAGGTAATAGTTTAATGTTAAGGTAACTTGAGTATTACTTCAACATCATAGTTCCTTTTAAACATCTTAGTATGTTTTGAATAGCCCATATGAATAGGATATTTTTGTAGAATATTCTTGAATAAGTTTTGGTGTACATTTTTTTGTTATCCATATTATGGATTTCATCTCAGTCCCTTTTGGTAGTTTGTAGACTGCAAACCTTTATTATAGGTTCACCTCAAAACTTGGTATTCAAAATAAAAAAAAATAAAAAAATTGGTTTTAGGGAGAGAGAAGCAAAAGTTGTGCTATTTATCTTAATTTTTTATTGCAAAGGCTATTTATTTCATCATACACTTATTGTGTCGTTAGTTTTCAAATGGATATATTTGTGATGGCACTCACTGGAAACTTGAAATAGTTAGTGAAGACATTGAGTAGAAAAATTGTAACTTTGGAGGTATAGAGTTTTGACACAATTGTCAATTTCAAAGCCAAGATTCAACACCAGGAAAGCATTCTGCTTGACCAAGGAAAAATTATATTTGCTAGAAAGCATTTGGAGGATGGATATGCCCTTGCTAATTAAACTATTCAAAACGGTTATGCTTCATCAGTTGGTTACTCTAAGAGGTGGATTGAAAAAATTTTGTAAGGCTTTGATTAGAAAGAACCATTACTCTTGAGGTGGAATAGATTCTCTTCAACCTAATATCAAATTGGATGGTCAAACGATTAAAAAAATAAAATGCAAAGGATATACCATATTATGAAATTGTTGTTGAGACAACAGGAAAGAATATTTTATCATAATTCTTCAATGCGACATATATAACTATTGAAGATGACAAGATAACAAAAATCCACAAGAATGAATCTAGGTTATGCCATTTAAGGGAAATATGTAGTCACGACATAGAAATTTATGTTACAAGTAATCAATAAGCAAAGATAAAACTTGAACCAACTTAAAAGACTATGTAGAAAATTGTGTGAAATTTCCAAGTGTTTACTTTATCTACAAGGTAAAAGGATTGAAATTATTTTTTATCTATCATGCCTCAATATTGCAAAGTGTGAACCTAATAGAATTGTATGAAAAAATATTTTTTACCATGAATTTTCATAAATTATCAGGGAAATCATTAATTAGTGAAAGATGTTGCCTCAAGGTAATAATGTAGCATTATTTCTCATTTTAATTCAAAATTAGATACTCCAAATAGAATTTTGAATAAAGTCCCATTAAAAAGCTTCATCTAGGGTCTGTTAGTCATACAATGAGATTTGTATCCCAAATACTAATAAGAACCATGATTTCATCATTAACAATCTGTACTTGATCTGAATCTATTTAGCTACCAGAATTATTCAAGATCTTCTACTTTTGGGATGTTAACAAAATTTCATTTTAAAGATCATGATATACCACTTATTTATATTGAAAAGAAGATGAAACATAAGAAAAATCATAAAACCAATCAACATAAACACATTGATAATGGAGTTCACCCTTTGTGGGTTACGTCTCTGGACTCGGTGTCAATAGAGTGGAGGTCACTTCATTAGGACTTCAAGATGATGATGAGAATGTAGTACATTGTTTGTCATTACAAGGAAAAATACCCTCAACCCTGAGTGGTGTGTCTCTCCACAAGATGTTCTCCCTACAAGAACTCTCACTAAAATGGGTCCTCCTTCAGCATGACAAGCAAATCAAATCTCACATGATGTAGAAAAGAGTATCCCTAAACATAATGGTAGTTACAGATCTCAACAATAAAGTCATAAACTCATCAAATCAAGAATAAATACATGTCATAACTGCATCATATACCTCCACTTTCGAATATGGACGAAAAATGAAAAGCTCAACTACTGAAGTGGACTACACCACTCAATTCCTAACGATGAGTGGTGTAAAATTGATTGTGAACTTGCTCAATTCTAACGCCATCAAATTTTTTACACCTGAGAATCTTGAAGATTCCTTGAAATATTTATTCATAAATATGGTCGGAAAATCTACTTCTCAGATAAATATTTCGAGCACACCAGTACGCTAATTGTGAAATTCTATAAAAAGTGACTATAAAGTGGACAACATTCTTCCTCAGTAAAAAATCAGCGTCTAAGGGAATATTTAAGATTCAAGAAGATTCTCCAAAGATTTCTCGCTGCTTGACATTTGCATTGTTGCTGCTTAAATGGATATTATGACTGCATAGTTGGTCTCCTAGCGAGAAAACATGCAAAAATGATTGTCCACTGGTCAAATTTTATTAGTGGCACCTCTAGCCCTCAAGGGAATATTTTCAGCATCGTAAGATTCTCCACGTTTAGTGTTGCACACCCTTTTTTCACTCATGGTTCCATCGTTCGCTCCACCATGGCCACCTTCAAATGGAATGTTTAGGTTTATATACATTAATTTTATGGGTGGATTAAACAAAGTTTGATGTTTGGCCTAATGGTGGCAGACTCATTAATGGTGGGAGTAGTTGAGGGTTCAAACCCCACTACACCCCACATAGTATATACAATTTTGTAGTCACATTTTTTTATGTCACCTTGTTGGGTCCGTTGGAGCTGCAAGCATATATTTTAAAATGTGGAGGTGTCTATGAGGTAGGCGGGCCTAACCGTCTAGGCGGTTTCAATCCCTACCGCCTTCAAACTATGCCATATGTTGGTTTTATGTCGGTGGGGTCAATTCTACCAGTGGGTGGCTTTCCCAATACATATAATATGTGCATATTTGGTGGGGTTTGGTGGGGGTGGTGACCATCCAACCCTTTTTGGGTTTTCTAAAATATAACAATGTTGTTTGCTGGGGTAGGTGGGTCCGGTGGGCCTAGGTTGGCCCTTTATTTTTATTATTTTTTTTATTTAAAAAAAAAACCTTGTCACTTTTGAATTTACTGAAAATAAGGGTAATTAGACAAATTAATCATCCTACAAATTTCGCGTCCCGATCGATGGATTTCATGCACCAAGTCTTGCTGAATTTATCACCTAGTTAAACTTGGCAACTTCTCCAAGTTTGACTAGAACTTTGACCAACAATAACTTGTCCTTGACCATATGAACTCGGACTCGAGTGTCGTTCCCACCATTAGAATCAGGGCAACAAGCAATATGATCTGGTCCTGGTTTGGCTTAAATCTGACCAATTTGATTTTTGAGCTATTTTGAGTCCTCTTTGACTTTTGAGCGTCTCTAGATCCACCTGGATCATTCCTCCTCACTGAGGAGGTTTTGGTCCTCCAGAAGCATGAGTGTAATCTAAAACTATTCTGTACATTGCCTGCACCACAAATTTCCTCACAGGTCACCCTTCCTTCTCTTTCATGGCCACCATCGAATTCCAAGTTCAGGCTTATATGTAAGTTTACAGGCAGATTAAATAAAGTTGGTCATTTGGCGTAACAGTGGCAGAGTCATTAATGGTGTGAATAGTTGAGGGTTTAAACCCGACCCACCCAACATAGTATATACAACTTTGCAGTCATGTTTCTTTTGCATGGAGTTGGGTTGGTTGGAACTGTGTCACATATTTTGAAATGTGGAGGCAATTGGGAGACAGACTAGCCAGACTAGCTAGACAGGCTCAAGCCCCACTACCTGCAAACTCCACCATGTGTCGTTTTTATGGAGACGGGGTTGAGTTCGCTAGCACACAGCCCTTCCAATACATATAATATGTGTTTATTTGATGGGGTTCAACAGGGGTGGTGACCCATCGACCCCTTTTTGTTTTTTTTTTAAATATAACAATGTTGTTCGGTGGTGGGTAGTTCTCAGAGGCTCGTCCCACCCCCCATTTTTAATATTTTTTGGGGTTTTTAAACAAACTTGGTGTTTGGTCAATTTAGTGTGATCTAAATTGCTATTTAAAATGTCAATCCGGGATTCGTAAGCTGACGAAGTGAAGTGTACTATATGTACTAGATAACCATTTCCTTAATCTTTTGTCGTTTTTGAGTTTTTAGTTTATTTTTGGATTTATCTCTTCCTAATGTGTGATGGTGAAAATGAAAGTGAAGTATGAAGTATGGATGGTGATGGTGGTTTCTACAGTGATTTTCTCAAACTTGAAAGTGCTCAAGAAGAAAGCTTTGAAACAACTAAGCTGAAATCAATTCTTAAGAGGAAATAAATGCATCAAACAGTGAACTAATGACAATGGCCCAGTATCCTTGCTGCTGAATGAAAAGAAAGTAAAAACTAAACTTAAAGCAACTCAAACTAAAAAAAAGCAACTAATTCACACTACTTAAACTCTTCAGATCCTTTACCCTTCAGCTCAATCTGCCTTGTGGGAAGCAATCATGAACAAGTCAAGCAATATGCTATCTAAATGGCAAGAAATTAAATTGCATAAAAGAAACTAGTCACACTACTTTAACTCTTCTGGTCCTTTACCCTTCAACTCAATCTACCTTGTGGGAAGCAACCATGAATAAGTTTAAGCAATATGATAACTAAATTGCAAGAAATTAAATTGCAGAAAGGAAACTAATCACACTACTTCAACTCTTCTGATCCTTTACCCTTCAGCTCAATCTACCTTGTGGGAAGCAACCATGAATAATTTTAAGCAATATGATAACTAAATTGCAAGAAATTAAATGGCAGAAAGGAAACTAATCACACTACTTCAACTCTTCTGATCCTTTACCCTTCAGCTCAATCTACCTTGTGGGAAGCAATCATGAATAAGTTTAAGCAATATGATAACTAAATCACACTACAGTTAGTAATATTCTGATTTCTTGCTAATAAAGTCACTTGACTATAGAAAGAAACCATGAACTGGTGAGCATAATGATATCTAAATAACAGAAAAATAAATAAGCAAATCACAACTTGAAAAAGACAGTGCTGGAATTAAACTTCAGAAAATGAAAGTTAGCAGGAAGGAAAAGATGATCTCATATGTCAATAGTTATCAAAAAGATGAAAATTTGCCCGAGCTGCCTAATAAAACATGTAGAAAAGCACTGATCAGCTGACAGCTATAAGAAAACAGAGGTGAAAATATAAACAGCAGTGAGTTAAGAAACATTAAAACAACATGTTATGTACAAGCTAAAGATTATGAAAGCAGAAACATAATAAAACCAAATGAAAACTTTACAAGGCTTCAGCGCATAGGGGCCCTCTGCCACTTCAGCCAGTCAACGAGTAGTCACACGAATGAACTCAGAAAAGTCTTCTCATGTATTAAAACAACAACATATATAAAACAGTGGGGTGATAACAATAACAGTTCAGAAATTACATATCCAAAAAGCTTCTTTACAGCGTTCATCGACGCGTTATTTATAATGAAAAAGTGTTGAACTAACTAACTGACTCCTACGCTATTAACTGTGTTGCCAAATACATGTAGATCCCTTCAGCCGAGATCTAGCGTAACTGTCATCATGTCTATTAAATCTTCAGAGTGGTAGCTGTTGGATTCAAGTTACGGGGATGATCTCCAGGTGTGCCGGTG
Source organism: Pinus tabuliformis (assembly GCA_031772625.1). Lineage (NCBI taxonomy): Eukaryota > Viridiplantae > Streptophyta > Pinopsida > Pinales > Pinaceae > Pinus > Pinus tabuliformis. Next base: position 1,022,088,643 of record CM062804.1, read on the forward strand.
TCTTCGTGGGCTGAGGATTGTGCTACGTAATCATTCACGTGCCCAAAACAGAGACGTGCCACCGCTGAACTCCTTGGTTGGCTTTGCCTTTGACCCTCGTTGATCGTGACCTTCCATGGATGATTTCGCTGATTTGAAGGGACACGTTCCATGTATCGATCACCTGTAGCTTGCCCATATAGCTCGTTTCTTCATAGGACACTTGTAGCACAACTTTTAACAAAATAGCAGCAGAATCCTGTGCTGGCTGCGGAAACCTGTGCTGGCTACGGAAACTAAGAAGTTTTCGCAGTTGCATGAACAAGAACTAAACCAAACAACAGTCATAAGAATAGTCAGAAAACCATGTAAAAAGCTCTTTTTAAACTACAATGCAATGATTTAACAGTTGGGTGGATGAAATAAGTGGAAAAAGAAGGCTGAGAGGGTGTATAGGAAGGTGCAGGCTTGAGGCTCAACATACCCCCACTGTGAAGGTGTTGCATGTCCTTATGCAACCAAAATTGAGTTATTTCCCTCTAATCCACATGTTCTGAGGCTTCTGCAAGGACATCTAGCCCTCTTTTCTTCTTCTTTGATGCTAACATCATCATCCTTGGTTTCCTGACTAGACATTTGAACTTGAGGTTAATCAATGCTCTGCTTAACTTTTTGCACTTCTTCTTCAGTTTTCTGTTTTTCTTTTGCCACAGTCCTAAATGAAGCATAGTGTTATCATGGACAATCTCGTCTACTTTACTCTGCTCTTTGAGTGCTTCATTTTCCTGTATGATATGCCTATTTAGGACTTCTAACTCAAATACTTCATGTTTCAAAGACTGAACTTGTGCATCAAGTGGCAGAGAGGTACTTGGTCCTGCAGCTGATTGTTCTAAGGATTCTAGGTAATTTTATGCCTCTTTCTCATTAGGATCTACCTCAGGTGTCTTTCTCGGACTAGGCTCAAAATATGGTGGAGGAGGAAGACTGCTCTCTCTTTCCGGCTGAAAAGGGCTTTCCTCACGTGGAGGACTTGACTCAATGCTTGGCTGAGTTGGAGATTTTTCAAGTGTCTCTTCATTTAAATCAATAAAGTGAGACTGTTTTTCTTTGGTTTTATTCCCCTTCCCTTTTAGCCTAGTGCTCCTTCTCAAGTATGAACTAGTACTCTTCTCTGGTGCACTCTGTTTTCCTTTTTTCTTTTTCTTGGCTATGGCAGCAGCTTGAAGATCTATTAATCTTTCTGACAGAGGTTGATAATCCTCTTCTATGGATTGCTCAGGGGATGGATAAACTTCTTGGATGGTTCTTCTGCCTTCTTCTTTTCTCTGTTTCTTACTTTTAGCTCTATCTTCTTCTTCTTTTTGGACTGTTTCTTGAATTTCTATTGTAGGGGAGTCTTGGATTGTAATGTTTTTTTGTTTCCTCCTACTTTTCCTTGGAATCTTTGGTCGACTACTTCCAGAGGCCTGAGACGGCTCTTGGAAGTAGTTTATTTTCAAGAATTTCTCCCAACTATCCTTAGTTTTCTTCAAGTGATCCTCAATAAGAGTTTTTATGAGCCCATGATGGTAGAGATGAGGTTCAATGTTGCCTATGTGTTTTTGAACTGTAAAACTCATCTTTTTCAAACTTGATAGCAGAAAATGAGGCAGATTAAGAGTGTGACTGTCTATGAAATTCATCATCAATCTAACATGATACATATACATAGAGCCAAAACGACCTTGACACGTGATAAATTTATGGATGACTAACAGTAGACTAGACCATTCCTCTTTCAGTACATGAACAGGGATGCCTCTTGTAAATACGGTGGTATCCATACCTTGTTTTTGTAGCATGGTTCTCCATATTTGATCGTCCACACTTCTATTTTTAAACCACCTTTCACCTTCTTGAGGTAGGCCCGTGGCAGCTGCTACTGTGGCCTCGGTCACTGTGAATTTTAAGTCTCCAACCTCCACTGTTTGTCCATTAAAAGACCATGCAAAATATTTGGTCACCTCCTTGTTATAGCCTTTAAACTTCTGGATAAATCGTAACCATCTGACTTTCTTCAGCAATTCCTTAACTTGAGGATAACCCTCCAAGTATTTCGGTCCTTCCGGCTCAGCTCTCAGTAATTTTCCCATCCTCTGTTTTAAATTCCACTGAGAGTTCTTCTGCGTGTGAGGGTTTAAGGGAAAAAATAACTCTGTTACAGGGTTTAGGATAGACTGTAGTGACTGCAGTCAGGGTTTAGAACGAACTGTAGTGGCTGCAGTTAGAAATGGAGAACAGTGAATGGAAATACCCGAATTACAGGAGGAACAGTGGGTGAGCAGCAGTAAACGAGTTCATGAAGTGAAATGCGGATGCATGCGAGGAGTATGGTATAAGTGGAGTGTAAGTGGAGTAATAAGTGAGTGGAGTAACGGTGGGACTCTTTTGAATCAGATGACTGCATATGAAATTTTACACGTCTCAACAGACAGCTGCGGAAATTGCGGCTAAGAAGAGCCATAACACAATAGGTCACGTCTCAAGAGTACGAATGATAAATGGAAGTGCAGTCAGTCTTGAGTTTAAACTCGGGATAATCATGAGACCATTAGGGTAATGAATGCGAGGTGTGTGGATTAACAAGCCATTAACGAGGACTAGTGGAATAGGAGTGGTAGTGGAGCTATCGTATCAAATCATCGCTCATAGTAGAACTTGTTATGGTTTAATGACTATGCGTAATTATGACTTGAATTTTTATTTGATAAAGATTTTTTATCATACCTTTGTCATTTCTTGCTCAAGGCTTCTAACCAATTGCTCTTCTTTGTTATCTTGGAGATGCCCCATGTCTTTAGCTCAATTACACCTGAATTTCATGATTATGGCACTAACAGTTGACTGTAAATTTTGAAAACAGAGTGATGCTGGCTATAGAAACTGTTTCTAGCTGCGGAAACTGTTTCTGGCTGCGGAAACGGTCTCCAGCTACAGAAACTGAGACAGCACCCCCTTAACTGCACAAAGATAGTTAGAGGAAAACCAACTGAATGAAAATAGTCCTGAAGGGGACTTTTATTGATGGAGTGAAATGGAATGAATGGAGTGAAATGAAAGTGAGGTGGAGTGAAGTGAAATGGAAATGGGAATGAGATGGAGGTGAAGTGAAATGGTAAGTGAGATGAAGTGAAGATGGCAAAGAAGGAGAGGAGATTTTTTTTGGAAAATATAGAGTGTCAGGTGTCCCTGATTTTCACTCTACATTTTCTGCATAAGACCGCCAATCTGTGATTGGTTTTCAGGCTTATACATATTTTTTTTTTTTTCAAAAACTGAAAGAAACAGAGATTAGGCTGATGGGGGAGAAGAATTCTTCTCCACCAGCCTTATTGCAGAATTCTCTTGGAACATTTTGACAAACTCCTCTTTTGAAAGTGGCTTATGATAAATTTTCAATCGGTGGCCATTCACAATAAGAGGAGTCTGAAATTCATCAATGGTCTTGATTCTTACCGCTCCATTGTTAAAGACTTTGTCAATCTCATATGGACCAAGCCAATGAGTCTGAAATTTTCCTTTGAAGTCTTTAAACTTGGAATCAAACAGTAAAGCCCAATATCCCTCTTGAAACTTTCTCCCTTTGATGTATCTATCATGCCACTTAGCTCTTTGGTGTTGAACTAGATCAGTCCTTAAAATTGCATCTTGTCTGATCTCATCTAGCTCATTCAGCTACTCCATTCTATGCTTTTGGGCTTCTGATAGATTCATCCCCAACTGGACTTCCATCTTGAAGGTCTTGACTTGAAACTCAATGGGGAGTAGGACTTCTTTCCCATAAACAAGTTCATAGGGAGAATGTCCTGTTATGTTCCTCCATGTAGTTCTGTAGGCCCATAAGGCTTCAGGAAGCCTTTCTACCCAATCTCTTCTGTGGAGATGAACAGTTTTGGTGATGATGCTCTCAAGAACTTTGTTTGTAGATTCCACTTGGCCATTTGCTTGCGGATGGTAAGGAGTAGATTTTCTGTGCTTGATTTTGTATTCTTCCATCAACTTCTCCATCAAATTAGATGTAAATTGACTTCCCTGATCTGTCACAATTTCTCTTGGGACACTAAAACGAGTAAAAATATCCTCAAAAAGAAATTGAATAACTGAATTTTCACTGGCAGAAGGCAATGCTTTGGCTTCTACCCATTTAGTGACATAATCAGTGCAAACCAATATATCTTCTTTTGTTTAGATGGTGGATTAATTGGTCCAATGAAATCTAAAGCCCATTTTTCAAAGGGTTCGATGAGTACATGTGGCTGTAATGGCATTTCATTTGAAAGAGTTGGTCTCCCAACTCTCTGGTAGTAGTCACACCCTCTGACATATTGTTTTGCATCTTTGAAGAGAGAAGGCCAATAATATCCTAAAGAAAGGATTTTATAGGCCGTCCTCTTGTCAGCAAAGTGTCCACCGCATGGTTCATCATGACATGCCTTAAGGATGTCAAGCATTTCATCTTCCCGAACACATCTTCTGATCACACAATCTAGCCCTGTTTTAAACAATTCATTAGAAATCCATGAATAATTTGAACTCTCCTGAATAATTTTCCTTTTCTCATTAGGAAATAAGTGTGGAGGTAGTTTCCCTGTAACCAAATAGTTAGCAATATCTGCATACCAAGGAGTCTTAGTAGTTACGGCAAACAAATATTCATCTGGAAACTTATCCTCTACAGGAGAATCTTCGTTAGTATTTTGGATTCTAGACAAGAAATCAGCTACTGTATTTTGTTTCCCTGGTCTATCCAACACAGTAATATTGAATTCTTGTAAAAGTAAAAGCCATCTTGTAACTCTGCCATTAGTAACAGGTTTGTTCATGAGATATCTAATTGCAGAATGATCAGTATGGACAAAAGTTTCATAGCCGGTTATATAATGTCTAAACTTGTTGATTGCATGAACAACATCTAAGAACTCTTTCTCAGTCACAGTATAGTTTAACTCAGTGGGAGTCAAATTTTTACTGGTGTAGTAAATGGCATAAGGAACTAAATCCTTTTGACCCAACACAACTCCTAGAGCTGTATCTGAAGCATCTGTAGAAATATGGAAAGGAAGTTTCCAATTTGGCCCTCTCAAAATGGGTGCTTCAGATATTCTTGTTTTCAAAGTTTCAAATGCAGATTGACAATCAGGATCCCATTTGAATTCATAGTCTATTGTAAGTAATTTTAAGAGTGGAGATGCTATTTTGGTGAAGTTTTTAATAAATCTTCTATAATATCCAGTAAATCCAAGAAAACTTCTAACATCTTTTTGACAATTTGGAATAGGCAACTTGGAGATGACTTCAACTTTTGATCTATTAACTTTAATCCCACCCCCTGAAATATGATGTCCTAAAACAATCCCTTCAGTAAACATCATAAAGCATTTTTCATGACTTAATGATAGGTTTGTTTCTTTACATCTAATAAGGACTTTTTCCAAATTCTCTAATGCCTCTTCAAACGAATTACCATAAACTGTAAAATCATCCATATAAACCTCTACACAATCATGGATTAGATCAGAAAAGGTTCCTAGTACTGCCCTTTGAAATGTTGCGGGTGCATTACATAATCCAAAAGGAAGTACTCGGTAAGCAAAAGTTCCCCATGGACAGGTAAATGTGGTCTTGTCCTGATCTTCAGGTGCTACCTGAATCTGATTGTAACCACTAAAACCATCCAAAAATGAGAAATAATTTTTGCCTGCTAAAGTATCTAATACCTGATCAATAAAGGGTAAAGGAAAGCGATCCTTCAAGGTTGCTCTATTCAATTCCCTATAATCAATGCAAACCCTCCATTTACCATTCTTTTTAGGTACTATAACCAAAGGAGAAACCCATCGGCTATTTGAAATTGGATAAATGAAGTTCACATTAAGTAACTTTTGGATCTCTTCTTTCACTATCTCCCTAAGGTTTGGATTCATCCTTCTCTGAGGTTGTCGGATTGGTCTACTATTTTCCTCAATGTAGATGTGGTGAATGCATGTTTTAGGGTCAATACCTTTCATATCGGTATACTCCCATGCAAATGCAGTAGAATGTTTTTGCAAGATTTTGGTTAGCTCTTCCTGTTGTGATCTTTCCAAGTTTCTGTTGATATTTAATGTTTTATGTGGAAAGATCTCAATGGCGGAACTACCAAACTCTTCCATAGAGAAAAGAGACATTTGTCTAGATGATAAATACTCAATGTCAGAATCCAACTGAAATTGTGTGTGGTCATATTCTGAAGATGTTTCAAAGTTTTCTAATGTGTTCAGAATTTGACTATCTTCACTAATCTCAGAAATGGTAAAGACAGGTTGTATAGTATCTTCATCATCAATCCACTAATTATCTCCTATTTCTGTAATTGCTTTTGCTAGAGGATACAGATTGAATTTCTTTGTCGAATTACCATCAGAAATATACATATCCCCAGACCTACAACTGATAAAAGCATCAACTGTGGCTAGCCAAGGTCTTCCTAAGATGAGAGGATGTCCTCCTAAATTACTCTTGGGAGTTAAAATCATGAAATCTACTGAATATTCCCAAGAGTCTAAGGAGACTGAAATGTCTTCTAATACACCATCTGGTTTAATAATTGATCGATCTGCAAGTTGCAGTAAAGTAGGTGTAAAGAGAAGGTTAGGAAGTTTCAGTTGTTCCATAGTTTGTCTACTCATAATGTTGATAGCAGCCCCCAAATCAATCAAAGTATTTGGAATTTCTACCCCATTGATATGTGTTTTGACAATTGGACTACCGGGATCTACATACTTCTGCATAGTAATTTTTCCCATCATGATATCTGCAATTTTTCCTACCAGGTGGATTTTTCTTGTATCTCTTGGTTTCCTTCCTAGTCTTTTAAGACTCAACTCCTTTATTGTTTTTGCTAGAATAGGAATCTCCTTAATGGCTTGTAACAAGGGAATCTTGATACAGACATTCTTCAATTCATCTAGAAAATCATAGTCAGGCAACAAGATTTGTTTTTCCACCCCTTTGTCAATTTGTAATCTTTCAGGAAAAGGAGGTGTGGATGAAGATGCAGGTTGCTTAACTATAGGAGTTGTGGGGGTTAGTTCTTTTTCTTTTTCTTTCTGAGTGTTTGGGTTTTGAAGAGATGCTTCAGAACCTTTATTGGCTTCAAGAGATTCTTCCTCAGAAATGCTTTGATTTTGAGCATCTATAGAAGGCTTATCTAAGACTCTACCTGATCTGAGTTGTACATCATTGAGAGGGACGATCATATAGGTAGGAAATTTTTGACCTTCCATCATGTAAGAATTTTGAGGGTTTTTATTATTGGGGTTTGGCAATGGCTGAGAAGGAAGTTGATTTGACTTCTGTTGGAATGGGAGCAAGAGTTGAGAATTTGGATTCTGTTTAGAAGGTTGTTGTTGTTGTGGAAATGGCAATGATAGTTGTGGGTTTTGATTTGGAAGTTGTGGAGCTTGTTTATTTTGAAAAGATGGAGGATATTGATAAAATTGAGCAAATATCCCATAAGGATTTTGCATACCTTGTACCCATGATTGAAAAGGATTTTGAGGTTGGGACCAAGGTTGTTGCCAAGGATTCCAATTTGGTGGGGGTTGAAAATTCGTAGAGTTGTTAAACCCTTGATTTTGTTGCCCCTGCCAAGGTCTCCTTGCAACAAAACAGAGATACTCAATTGTATTTGGATCTTCTTGAAAGACAGCTTTGAGCCCAAGAATTGAAGGACAATCCTTGGTCTCATGATTCTCTGAACAGATTACACATGTTTCTACATCTATTGCATCCAAGGGACATTCCCTTAGAGCATGTTTCTTTCTACATTTTGGGCAAAAGATGGCCAAAGCTTCAGCTTCTGCTTTCTGCTTGTTGTGTATCTTAAGAGTGTCTAGTTGCTCACTAAGACTCCCTAAGATATCAGTTTTGAACTCATCAAGCATGTTGCCAATCTTAGCCCTACTTACTGATCCACTTGCAGATTTGTTTGCTCTGATGAGAGAAGGATCTCTAGGCCCTTTTTGAGTTTTAGATTTCCCCCTTGAGAGATGGACACATAGCTCCGCTATATCATGAAGTGGAAGTTGAGATATGTCTCCTTTCCCCATCATGTTCAAAATATCTATCCATTAATCTCTAATGGCTTTTAATAGAAGGGCTTTCAAGGTCTCCTCATCTAAGTTACTCATTCTTGCTCTTTTCAGATTATATTGGAATCTTTCAAGTAAATCTTCCAAGTTTTCATCTTCTTTTTGTACCATTTTGAATACCTCGTCCTTGTGATTGGTGGGCATACAATAGTCCAGGTACCGATCCAAAAATGTTTGTTTCATATCATTCCAAGTCCTAATGGATTGAGTGAGTAACCCCATGAACCATTTCAAAGTTGCTCCTTTCAATGTTGAATGAAACAATTTGAGTTTTTGAGAGTCTTCCAGATAATCATAAGTTCGACACACGACCTCAAACTCAAATAGAAATGTTTCAGGGTCGTCATTTCTTAACCCATGAAAGTTTGGGAGGATGGATGGTGAGATGTTCTTCATTGTGGCTCTAGAGTCCTCATCAACTATAGGAAATCCGAATGAATTATCTCCATCCCTATTTCCCCCAATGTTACCTCTACCTCTTCCATTATTTCCTCCTCCTCCTCCTCTACCTCTACCAAATCCATTTGCTCCTTCTTCTATCATGGCAGTTTCCCTGGAGAATTTAGAGTCCTCTGGTTCCTCTACTAAGGGTGAATCAGGAGGAATTTCTTCCTCTTCTTCCTCAGGTGATTCTACTTCTTCAATTACAATTTGTCTCCCTGTAGAAGGAAGGAAAGGATCTCTTCCTAATTCAGATTCGATGGATGGTGTGGGAGAGTCAACTACTGCCTCTTGAATTCCAAGAATCCTAGGGCTAGGAGTGTAGGTTGGAGATGATGGAGGTGTCTCTTGTCTATTCCTTGAAGTAGATGGAGTTGTAAAAATCGAACTCTTAGCTCTAGCTAAAAACCTTCCCCTAGAATCTCTTGCTCTATGCATGTCATTTTTTTATTTTTCTTCAAGTCAGGCTAATAATTCTCTTTCTGATCTTCTAGGTCACTCTAGGTGCAAGAAGAGAGCATACTCAAGAACTATTAAACCAATAACTTTCTCTTTTCTGATCCTCCAGATCACACTAAGTGCAAGAGGAGAGCATACTTTGAGAGGTTATCAACTTTCCTTCCTTGAAATTTTCTTGTTTTTTTTTTAAGAAATTGGCTACCTAGTTTCACTTCCCCGGCAACGACGCCAAAATGTTTGGTCAATTTAGTGTGATCTAAATTGCTATTTAAAATGTCAATCTGGGATTCGTAAGCTAACGAAGTGAAGTGTACTATATGTACTAGATAACCATTTCCTTAATCTTTTGTCATTTTTGAGTTTTTGGTTTATTTTTGGATTTATCTTTTCCTAATGTGTGATGGTGAAAATGAAAGTGAAGTATGGATGGTGATGGTGGTTTCTACAGTGATTTTCTCAAACTTGAAAGTGCTCAAGAAGAAAGCTTTAAAACGACTAAACTGAAATCAATTCTTAAGAGGAAGTAAATGCATCAAACAGTGAACTAATGACAATGGCCTAGTATCCTTGCTGCTGAATGAAAAGAAAGTAAAAACTAAACTTAAAGCAACTCAAACTAAAAAAAAAGCAACTAATTCACACTACTTAAACTCTTCAGATCCTTTACCCTTCAGCTCAATCTGCCTTGTGGGAAGCAATCATGAACAAGTCAAGCAATATGCTATCTAAATGGCAAGAAATTAAATTGCATAAAAGAAACTAGTCACACTACTTTATCTCTTCTGGTCCTTTACCCTTCAGCTCAATCTACCTTGTGGGAAGAAACCATGAATAAGTTTAAGCAATATGATAACTAAATTGCAAGAAATTAAATTGCAGAAAGGAAACTAATCACACTACTTCAACTCTTCTGATCCTTTACCCTTCAGCTCAATCTACCTTGTGGGAAGCAACCATGAATAAGTTTAAGCAATATGATAAGTAAATTGCAAGAAATTAAATTGCAGAAAGGAAACTAATCACACTACTTCAACTCTTCTAATCCTTTACCCTTCAGCTCAATCTACCTTGTGGGAAGCAATCATGAATAAGTTTAAGCAATATGATAACTAAATCACACTACAGTTAGTAATATTCTGATTTCTTGCTAATAGAATCACTTGACTATAGAAAGAAACCATGAAATGATGAGTAGTATGATATCTAAATAACAGAAAAATAAATAAGCAAATCACAACTTGAAAAAGACAGTGCTGGAATTAAACTTTAGAAAATGAAAGTTAGCAGGAAGGACAAGATGATCTCATATGTCAATAGTTATCAAAAAGATGAAAATTTGCCTGGGCTGCCTAAGAAAACCTGCAGAAAGGCACTGATCAGCTGACAGCTATAAGAAAACAGAGGTGAAAATATAAACAGGAGTGAGTTAAGAAAGATTAAAACACCATGTTATGTACAAGCTAAAGATTATGAAAGCAGAAACATAATAAAACCAAATGAAAACTTTACAAGGCTTCAGCGCGCAGGGGCCCTCTGCCACTTCATCCAGTCAACGAGTAGTCACACGAATGAACTCAGAAAAGTCTTCTCATGTATTAAAACAACAACATATATAAAATAGTGGGGTGATAACAATAACAGTTCAGAAATTACATATCCAAAAATCTTCTTTACAGCGTTCATCGACGCGTTATTTATAATGAAAAAGTGTTGAACTAACTAACTGACTCCTATGCTATTAACTATGTTTCCAAAGACACGTAGATCCCTTCAGTCGAGATCTAGCGTAACTGTCATCATGTCTATTAAATATTCGGAGTGGTAGTTGTTGGATTCAAGTTACGGGGATGATCTACAAGTGTGTCGGTGTCTTCGTGGGCTGAGGACTATGCTATGTAATCGTTCACGTGCCCAAAACAGAGACGTGCCACCGCTGAACTCCTTGGTTGGCTTTGCCTTTGACCCTCGTTGACCGTGACCTTCCATGGATGATTTGGCTGATTTGAAGGGACACGTTCAATGTATCCGTCACCTGTAGCTTGCCCATATAGCTCGTTTCTTCATAGGACACATGTAGCACAACTTTTAACAAAATAGCTGCGGAATCCTCTGCTAGCTGTAGAAACCTGTGTTGGCTGCGGAAACTGAGAAGTTTCCACAGCTGCATGAACAAAAAATAAACCAAACAAGAGTCATAAGCATAGTCAGAAAACCATGTAAAAAGCTCTTTTTAAACTACAATGCAATGATTTAACAGCTGGGTGGATGAAATAAGTGGAAAAAGAAGGCTGAGAGGGTGTATAGGAAGGTGCAGGCTTGAGGCTCAACACTTGGTCATTTTTTAATTTTCTGAAAATAAGGGTAAAGCTGCATGAACAAAAAATAAACCAAACAAGAGTCATAAGCATAGTCAGAAAACCATGTAAAAAGCTCTTTTTAAACTACAATGCAATGATTTAACAGCTGGGTGGATGAAATAAGTGGAAAAAGAAGGCTGAGAGGGTGTATAGGAAGGTGCAGGCTTGAGGCTCAACACTTGGTCATTTTTTAATTTTCTGAAAATAAGGGTAATTAGACAAGTTAACTATCCTAAAAATTCACTCGTCGCTATAGACAGACTTCGTTCACCAAGTCCTGACGAATTTGTAACCTTGTTAAACTTGGCCACTTGGCTAAGTTTGGCCAAAAATTTGATTAGCAATAACTTGACCAGATGAACTCAGATTGTAGTGGTGTTCACACTGTTGGAATTAGGATGACGAGCACTACGATTTTGTCCTAGTTCAGGAGGTATGACCAATTTGAGTTTTTAGCTATTATGAGTCCTCTTTGACTTCTGAACATCTTTGGAGGCACCTGGATCAGTACTCTTGTAAGATCACTACTTAATCGCTTGATGTGCTACTTTCTAACAAAGACCAATCTTTGATGATCTCAAGAAAATTGTTCCTTGTCTTGAACTTTGGCCTCAACTTTGTTAATGGTGTGTAACCTCTCAACCTTGAGAGGAATTCTCTTCCTACATTTAGTTTTGAATGAGATATGGATTTTGTCTCTCAAACGAAAAACCAATTTAAGACTTGATTCATTTTAGATGTTATAAACACCTAAGGAAAAACCATCCTCTAGCTTTTTGCTAGAAATATCAAACATATCTAGGAAAGATGTGTGCCCTCATGTCAAATATTTTCCTCGACGTTATCAATGATGCCCGAGCCGTCCACCTCAAAATTGTGATTTTTATACTCAAAATATCAATAAATATGTGTATCCCACCTCTAAGACAAGATATAAAATGACGCATATAATGATTTTGTATAATTAATCAATTAATGGCCATCCACCTTCTAATTGCTTTCCAACAAAGTTTCGTGTGAAATCATGACTTCACATTGTCAATCATGCTAAGATTCAATGCATTTATAATTATAGTTTTTCCAATGAATTAATTCCCTAACTCTTTGTAGAAAATGTCTTCACAAATATCTAGTTATTAGAATCTAATGAGAAGAAACAAACATCACCTAAACAAAACAAAAAATGGGATATGAAAGTCAAACAATATTTGCAGTAAAGAGATCCAGACAAGTAACAGATATATTTTCCTTCTCTATCCCTAGAATTACAAATAAACTTCGGTTCCAATACAATGTTTGATGGTACATTAAGAAAAAATGTGTGAGAATCTACAAAATTCCAAAGGATATTAAGTTCATGGAAACCAATTCATAGATATTTTAGTAAAAATTCCTTCTCCTTGAGGTGCTTTCAAACATAATGAAAATTAGTATTGGTACCATTGAGTAAGGCATACTAATATATGTATTTTTATTATTTTCTCTTAGGTTTTGATTTCCCATCATGCATAGCCAAAGTGCTAAACTTTTAACCATTTCATGTATCACAAGATTTTTGTGAAAACTAATTTAGGAACATTTTACCAAAAAAATGTGACTCTTTGGACTATTTCAAACAACTAAAAATTGAAATAAGTACCATAGGGTAAGACATACTAATGTGTATTTTTTAATTAATTTTTTCATGTTTTGAATTTCCCATCAGGCATAACTGAAGGGTTAAACATGTAATCATTTCTTCTATTTTCAGAGAAAATTTATTTTGTTCATCTTTTGAAGAAAGAGCATAGACTTCTAAGGAAAACAACTTAAAAGTTAAAAAGAACCTAAAAGAATAAAATAAGGGAAACACCTAAGACGAATTGTAAGAACTAATTGTGAGGACAACACAAATACCTTGGAAGTAAAAGTAGTTGTCGCAAATTAGAATAGATTCTCTTCAACCTGATATCAAATTGGATGGTGAAATGATTGAAGAAATAATATGCAAAGGATATACCAAGTACGAAACTCTTTTTTTCACAAAGCAAGATAACAATTTATCATTATTCTTCAATGCAACACATTAACTATTGAATATGACAACGATATAAAATTCCACAAGAATCATTCCAGGTTGCCATGGAAGGGAAATATGTAGTCACAGCATAGAAATTTTCATTACAAGTAACCAACGATCAAAGATAAAAGTTGAACCAACTTATAACATTATCTAGAAAATTGTATGAAATTATTAGACATTATACTCTATCTATGTAGTAAAAGGTTTGAAATTATTTGTAATCTATCATGCCTCAATCTTGTAGAGTATCAATGATGCAAGAGCATACAACTCATCAATTTCATTTTATTTTAGTTTAGTTATGGGGTCTTGTGTTTTCAAGGAAGTTGGATTCCTATGTATGTAATTATTAATGTTTTGAGTGATTAGAATAGGAATTAATTAGATATTGTGAAGATATTTATAAATTCTCTCGAATGTAGGAGAACATGAGTGATGTTGAGTGATGATGAGAGAGTTGGAAATCAATTGTAACCCTTAGACTAGAAAGTGGTGTAATGATTCGTGGAACTAGAGAGGGTTCTTAGGGATAAATGGAGTTAAAAGTGGACTTAGAGGATATTCAGGATTTAGTTTAGAAGATTAAGGATCTGAACCAAAATTGGTTAAAAAAAACCATTTGTATAAATATAAGCCTAAAAGGAATAGAGTCAGTTATTTAGAGTGAGATTAGATATGTTTGACTGTAAGCCTATGAGCATGAAAGAAAAGGCCACTGATATAGAATATCAGGCCGAGGAAGAAATTCCTATGTAGATGTTTGTTTATTAAAACATATAAATCAATTCTAATTTTGTATGATGTGTATTGTGTAATTGATTTTAGACAATGTGTGTGACTAGAGAAATTCTACGTAACTTACATTGTAGGTGTGCAGAATCAAAGGAGTAACAAAGAAGAGTGTTAAGGATTTACACACAGACAATATAGGAGGAATCCTTTAATGTTACAGTGAAGGTTAAGGAAGCGTAAAGGTGCGAGCAGAGATCGAGATCATAAACAATGAAGACCGTGAGGTAGGAGAAAATACACATGTAGAAAGCCAAATGAACTATTACACAATAAGAAATAGAAGAGCGTAGTAGTTAAGCGCAGTTGTTGGATCAATAAGATCAAAGAACTAGAGCGAGGGAGATAGACGGCTAAGATTAAGTCACGCAAAATAATTCAGGAAGATGGATGGTGGAGATTAAACCCACGTGCTAGAAAAGGGTGAAGTGGTCTTGCAAATGGCAGGAAGCTCGCATGGCCTAAAGGTAGTAAATGTTAATTCAGAATTCTACATGATTTTCCTTAGCAGCTGACATGTAGAAAATGTAGGAAAGAGAAAACCACTTTCCTCACATGCCTTCATTTTGATATCGGTTGTGCTTAATTATACACGAGACTGCGCGAAAACCGTTGGATCAAGTGAGATTAATTAATGGTGAAAATCAGGCAAGCTTGTTAGCGATCGAGTGACGCGATAACCATTGGATTGGGCGGAGTAGATCAATGACAGAGATCATCAAGTTTAGTTGATGATCAGGTGACATGATATCCATCAGATTGAGGAATGAGATCGATGACAGAGATTAAACACACTAAAGAGAACATCGATGTATGTGAAAAGGTTTGTGAAAAGGGGGAAAGGTAAGGTTTAAGTGTGGGTTGGAGATATTTCTATTATAAGAGAATTATAATAGAAATAAGGGGAGTTAATGTATTTCAGTTTAAGTTAAGAATTAACCAAAGTTATGAAGGATTGTGTAAGGTTTCACTTAAAGGTTTATCAAAGGTGTAGACTTTGGTTAGTCAAATGGAAGTTTTTCGCATGAATATAATTAAAAAGTGTTAAACCTTAGGATAAGGAAGGTTTACCTAAGAAAGGAACTTCAAATTCCTGGGACACACATAATATGACATGAAATTGTAGTTGCATGTTGTGGGTATATGTGGCTTAGGCTACATCATTGGGGTATATGCAGCTTAGGCTGACATCATTTGGTATCAGAGCCAGGTTAAGATTCTGCGTGAAAAAGAAAAAGGTATAGTCATGAAGATGATTGGAAAGATTGTGATCTTTGTATTGTTGTACATGAAGCGACATAAGAGGGTGAGAATATTGCAGCAACCTAAAGTGTGGAGTGCTCAAATGGTTCCAAAGAAGAGAGAACCATAGATATGCAGAAAGACTAAGATCAAGAGGGAGAAGCTTTGTGAGGTATCATGTAGCAAGGAGGACTTATTACTGTAGATATTTTTTGCAGCTGACAGAAATATCATAAAGGAAATTCCACAAAGGATGTTGGTAGGATTGCTAAGAGATGAAGGAGAAGCATATGACTAGGAGGTAATAAATTTTTGTGCCTTGGGAGTCTGATGTAGGAGCATTTGACCACCCTTAATCAAAATTGATATTTTAATCTGTGAAAGAGGAAACATGGACAACCATTATAAACCAGGGAAAATTCTTTTAAAACAGGGCTAAATTGATGGAATTGATAAATCTCTAGAAGGCTTAATTAAATGTAATTATCATCCATGTATGCATATAGAGAGATTTAGGGGATTTGATTGAGTGATTCTAGGTGATTTGTAGGAGGAAATTGTGGATCAGAGATGATCCATTTCTTTTGTAATTTCTTATATAAAGAGAGTTTGTGTTGTGTGAAATATAGGAGAGAGAGAGAGTACAAAATGTAGTCGCAAGGGCAATTTGTTACTAAGGCCGAGAGGCTTTAGTCTGTAATTGAATTACGTAAAAATTAGAAATATGCATGTTATGTGCATTTTGTGTGTTTGTATATTGTTTACCTATAGTTTAGATGTATGCGTTGAAACAGTTAAATTTCGTGTTATAGGTTTGTTTATCGACCATCGATCACTATAAGGATTGATGGTGATCCAATGATAATATGATATCATAGATGAGATATTGTATGAAGTAAGGTGAGTGCTTGAAATGAGTATGGCAGAGATATCTGTGTTATAACATAATTCCACCAATAAGCAAACAAGATCATGTTAATGGGGGATATTTAATAAACACAATGGAAACCTTCAGATTGTCTAGATCGATGGATAATATTGGCAGAATGTGAGAAACCTAATAAGTTCACGGAGAAACATCAAAGTAGATCTGGATCGTCCAATCAATAGGCCAACAGATCTAATGGTCATCGTGTGGCCACAAGCGCTGAAGTTTAACTCTAAAAATGGACCCAAGGAATTCATTTAAAAGGTTTAAAGTTCTGAACGATCGGACCATCCATTTCAAGGTGATCGGACACATATCGCATGCAAACGAGCTTAGTCATTAATTTCCAAAATGGACGCAAAGAGAATTTATAGGACGGGCTTAAAACGATGTTCAGTTCTGATAATCCAGATCATCTATTGGTTGATTGATCAGACAGTAATTGCGTATGAACATGTTTTTGGGTTAACACATCAGGTGGACTGATGAGTTATTCAAAGAAGCTTAGCTTCTTTCAATTCCAATGGGAAAATGAATTGAAGTTGGAGATCACACGATAGTCGTTGATCTAATGGATTGAAATTGAAAGCATGGATTGAAGTGCCTAACAAAAGGGAAAGGTCAAAGAAGGCTGACGGTTATTGGTCGGGTTTCGCTATGAAGTTTGCCTATTAAAAAGCTTCTGATATATATACTTGGGCCCATAACCCATAGGTCCACAGACAAACTTTGTAAAGATGTAGTTTTTTTACATAAAAGCAACTTAGTTGTCATCAATTTTTATTCAACAGATGGTCCCATAACCCACATGTCCCAAGAAAAGCTCTGATACCAAAAATTGATGACAGCTAAGACGCTTTTACACAAAAAAGTTGCATCTTTACAAAGTTCGTTCCTGGACCTATGGGTTATGGGCCCATGTATATATATTGGAAGCATTTTAATAGGTGAACTTCATAGCAAAACCTAACCAATCACCATCTGCCTTCTTTGACCTCTCCCTTTTGTTAGGCGCTTCAATCCATGCCATCAATTTCAATCCATTAGATCAACAGCTATCGCGCAATCTCCAACTTTAATTCATTTCCCCGCTAAAACTCAAAGAAGTTAAACTTATTTGAATAACTCATTGGATTCACTCAACTTTTTAACCCACATGTACGTTCGTGCGTGATTACCATTTGATCAATCTAATAATGGACAATGTGGATTATCAGAACTCAACGAGGTTTTAAGGACATTGTTTAAATCCTCTTCATGTCCGTTTTCTAAATTAGTGACCGCGCTTGTTGGCACGTGATATGCATTTGATCACCCTAAAATGGATGGTCTGATCTTTAAGAACTTTAAACTCTTTTAAATGAATTTTTTGGGTTTGTTTTTAGAGTTAAGCTTTAGTGCTTGTGACCACACAATGATCGTTAGATCTATTGGTCTGTCGATCAGATGATCCATATCTACTCCAACATTTCTCCACAAACTTATCAAGTTTCTCATGCTCTGCCAATATTATATATTGATCTAGACAATCCAACGATTTCTACTATGTTTATTCAATCTCCTCTGTTGACCTGATCTCATTCGGTTATTGGTGGAATTACATTATAACACAGATATCCCTATCATACTCATTTCGGGAACTCACCTTGCTCCATACAATAGCTCATCTATGATATCTTATTATCATTGGATTGCCATCAATCCTTATAGTGATCGATCGTCGATCAATAAACCTGTAACATAGAATTTAACTATTTCAATGCATACATCTAAACTATAGGTAAACAATATACAAACACACAAAATCCACATAACACGCATATTTCTATTATATACATAATTCGATTATAGACTAAAGCCTCTTGACCTTAGTAACAAATTGTGCCTGCGACTATATTATGTACTCTCTCTCCTATCTTTCACACAACACATACTCTCTTTATATAAGAAATTACAAAAGACGTGGGTCATCGAGGATCCACAATTTCCTCCTACAAATCACCTAGAATCACTCAATCAAATCCCCTAAATCTCTATATATGCATACATGGTAGATAATTACATTTAATTAAGCCTTCTAGAGACTTATCAATTCCATCAATTTATCTCTATTTCAATAGAATTTGCCCTAGTTTACACTGATTGTCCACGTTTCCTCTTTCACAGCTCAAAATATCAATTTTGATTAAGGGTGCCCAAATGCTCCTGCATCAATCAACCTAATAGAATTGCATGAAATTCTATTTGTTACCATGATACTTTATAAGGGAAATCATCAATTATTGAAACATGTTTCCTTAGGCTAATAATGTAGCTTAGTTGTTCATTTTCATTCAAAATTTCATACTCCAACTAGCATTTTGAATAAATGAATCCCCGCAAAAAGGGGAAAATACTTACAAAAAGGAAACCTTCACCGCCATCCAGCATGTTCACACATACATAGGACTTGGCAGTACCAAAATCATATCATATCCATAATATATACCGAAACAAAAAGTCTTCTTATAACCAACTAAGCTCATTTCCTTAACATAAACTCCTACAGTTGTATCACAACAATTTTCATGAATGTTAAATAGGAAAATGCAATAAAGCTAAATCAATATGATTTTAATTTAAGGACTTGTAATGTTGATGGGGAAATACATACTTTGAGAAATCTATTAAGCACATACCTGAGAACAAATTAAATTGTTTGTAGGAAAAAAAATCACAAGTTTCAAGAAGCCATATAAAATTGGGACATCGAGAATAGTAGCCATGATAAAGAGGGAAAGAACTCAAAGATTGGATATTAGAAATGTGTTCAAGTCTTCTACAGTGTGCACATCTTGTTAAGAAATTAAGGAAAATAAAATGTTTCTCTTTGGGCTAACTACAAAAAATGGAAGATTAGTGATAGTTGAGAAATGTAAATACTAAATACTAATTCACTAAAAATGTATAGACTTGTTGTTGACATAAATTGGTTAAAAAAAAATTCCAGCCACCCAAGTGCCTCATATGCCACTAGATGTACATTAGGGTTCATAAACAATATTTAATTACATTTCTAAAAGAACTTAGCAAGTTTCTTTCCTAGAAAATTAAAATGGACAACAATATTATTCCAATAATAGATAGAAAAAGTTTATGGTAGACACAAAAGGAAAAAGAGCCTCCAAATAATTACGACAACTAGACAAATTCATAAGATGAGTATATAGGTGGAGATACAGGCAAAGAACAATAACTGATTCATACGAAAAAATATTTTAAGTGGACAAGGAAAAGGATCAATAAACCAAATTGAGTAGTGGAAGTTATAAATAATGACCTTTTAAAATAAGTATAAAACAAAAATGGAAAGAATATAAACCAACTTCTATATCACATGCATTAATAAGATGCTTATTCTTCTCTAGAACATATTTGCTTCTACTATTTTTTGGCAATGGTGACAACCTCATTAAACGTAGTTTTTCCACCATTGTTAAGGCCAATAATCTTTACCTTACTTATAGGGTTCCACTTACTTATCAATAAATATCAACATGTACTAATATGGGTTAATTCCATCCTTATCTAAAATATGTTCCTTATCATCATCAATTATTTATAACTCTCAAGTTCAATTGATTGAGAAAAATTTTCATACCAGCACCAAGAAAAAGAACTAATGGGGGAGTCAATTCCTATAGACTAAACTTGTAAAAGTCGTATCTCAAGTTTTCTTATCCCAACAAAGATCAACCTTTGGTAATCTAGAGGAATTCATTCCTTATCTTGAATTTTAATATTCACATTAGACCTCTTAACATCAACTATAATAGTCTTACAGGTCAACAACTTCACAAAGATCTACATATTACTTGGGAGATGATGGACATGCAAAAGGGTACGTTCATCTTTATATTATAACCAACTAGTACATTTATACCATCTTCAAGCTCGTGTCTAGCAAACATCGACCTTTGATGATTTGGAGGAATTCCTTGTATTGAATTTTATCCTTGGCATTATTGAAAATATTTGAGCTATCAACTTCACAAGTAATTTTCAACCCAATTAAAGTTTTGACATGTTCATTCCACCTCTCAAATAGGGAACCAATTAGATTTAATTGAGTTTTGAGATCTTCATGATTTTTCTTAGTCCTAGTAATGTGAAATATATCACGAGGTAAGTGGTCTGATGTTCATCTGAGTTTACTATCCATTTTTTTATATGTCCAAACTAATTCCTATCAAGATTCGAGACCTAGCCAATTTTTTTCAACTGGCTACAGTAACATTCATCTAAGTTTACTAGCCATCTTTTTATATGGCCAAACTAATTCCTATCAAGATCCAAGACCTTGCCCATTTTGTTTATGTGGGTACACTAATTCCTATCAAAATTGAAGACCATTCCCTTCATTGTAAAAATTGGTTAATACTTTTCCCTTCATTGTAAAGATTCATGTGGGCACACACATTTTCACTTGCCTTATTTTAAACTTATTAAAAACTATTTTGCAAATTTACCAAGATACTATCCTACATACATATTGCTTTACAATTTAAAATAATAATAATAAAAATATTAATATCCAATAAATTTCATATAATTATTAGATAAAATTAAAAATAAATGACATAATATGATATGTCGAACAAAGTAGTATTGAGTCATCCATCTTTTCAATACCCTATTTTAAACATCCTCAAAAATAAATAAAATATTAATATTAAATTTAAATCCACACACCACAAATCCATAATAACATGACTAACCAATAGAATAAATAGAGAACGTTAAAGCCATGAATTGAAGCCCTCATGTGCATTGGAAAGGCCAAAGACAAGCATTAGTGGAAAGAACCATAGAAAAGAACAAAAGCATCCGCCACCAAAAAAGCATAAACCCAACCTATTTTCAATGAGCCGCAGTTTCAATTGAAATTTAAAAAAAGCATCAACTTTCACTGGAAAAGAAAAAATTCAAGAATTAATGGAAAGAACCACCGAAAAACAAAAAATTCAAGAATTAATGGAAAGAACCACCGAAAAAAAAAAGCATCCGCGAGTGAATAAGCATCACCGAGCCTATTTACAAAGAGTCCCAGTGTCAATTGGGATTTTAAAAAAATACTCAACTCTTATTTGAAGAGAAAGGAGGAGCTTTACCTACGATTCCAGAAGAAGTAGACATGGTAAAACAAACACTTAAAAAACTATTTTAGCCGTTGAGCACCGTTGGGGAATCTGTATATATACATATTAATTCTCATCATTTTTGCAACATCCTCCTCCACAGTCCATATCTTGTCTTGTTATGCTTTTGTGTTTGGGTGTCTGTGGTTTGAGTTTGGGTATCTCTGTGTCTAGGTCTAGGTAGAGTTTTTGTTTGAATCACTCATGGTTGTGTGGGGTAGACGAGGAGGAGGCTGGCAAGAGAAGGGCAGGGTAGTTGAATTACTTAACAGTTGTTTGGGCTCATAGAGATTAATTATATCTCTAGAATGGTATGGATCAAATTCTATTTAATTTCAGTGTTTATGTTCATCTCTGCTCTACTCTGAGAACTAATTCCATTTCATAACTTTGTATTTTTTTCGGAGAAATGAATCAAAAAGGAAATAGGTGGTTGACGTTGCTGTTGTTCAAAGCCTAGTTTCTTGAAAAAATGAAATCGAATCCCAATTCGAGGTATGTAGAGATGCCTCTATATTTGTATCTCTTAATAATTTATTTTAGTTATAGAGTTCAGGCTTCTGTGATCCATATCAACACCATTGGAGGTCCTACCTACCTTCTGGCGAAGTTCCTTGCATTAAAGCTTAAGCCCTTAGTCGGTCATACGGAGTCCTTCGTAAAGGAATCTGCTTCCTTTATTGAAGAACTCAAGGACATTAAGATTGAACCTGGGGACATTCTTGTTAGTTTTGATGTTGTCTCCCTGTTCACTTATATCCTATTAATGAGGCCATGGAGGTGATCAACCGCCTAACAAATCCTGACATGGCCAGGTTGGTTGAGATCTGTCTCACCTCCACCTTCTTCAGTTTTGAGGGAGAGTTCTTCGAGCAAACCTGTGGGGTTGCGATGGGATCCCCCCTTTCCCCTGTCATTGCTAATCTGTTTATGGAGGATTTTGAGTCCAAGGATCTAAACTCTTCCCGGCTTTTGCCAAAGCTGTGGAAAAGGTATGTGGATGACACCAATGTCATCTGGTGTCATGGCCAGGGCGAGCTTGATCTCTTCTTTGATCATCTCAACAATCAATCCTCAGCCATTAAGTTCACTAAAGAGCAGGAAGTTGATGGATGCCTTCCATTCCTTGATATTCTTATTTCTAAGAATAGTGATGGTTCCCTCACCCATCAAGTTTTTCGGAAGAAAACTCATACGGAGCAGTATCTTCATGCCAGTTCCCACCATTTCCCGGCTCAAAAGATGGGTGTTCTCAATACCCTTGCTACTCGGGCACCTAAGGATCTCAGACAAGAAGAGTTTTGAGAAAGAAAAATCCCATCTGCTTGATGTCTTTGTTGAGAATGGTTATAGTAGATACATGGGTGAGAAGGCTTTCCTTAAAGCTTCCAAGAATTCTCTGACTAAAAGGGAACCAAAGGAATGAATTCTAGGTGTCCATATTCCATATGTTCAGGGGGTCACTGATAGAATTGGAAGGATTCTCAGGAAGCATAGTATCCCTGTGACTTTTAGGCCCTTGAACACCATTCATATGTCCCTCAGATCGGTGAAGGATCCTATCAACCCTAAGGATATGAAAGGTGTTTATATGATCCCTTGTTCCTGTGGGACCCCCTATATTGGGGAGACTGGTCGCTCCATTAATCAAAGGATTAGCGAGCATGCAGCGGACCTTAAGCATAGGAGAACTAAGTCTTCCACTTTAGCTGAACATGCTGAGAAAACCAATCATCATGTTTGTATTGAGGAGGCTAGTGTTATTGCTAAGGTTTCACATTTCCATCATCGTAAATTTAGGGAAGCACTTGAGATTGAAAAGAGGCCAAGAAATCTCAACAGGGAGGATGGCTGGAAAATCAGTAGGTGTTGGGTCCCAGCACTCCCTTCCTAGTCGTTTTTCCGCCCTCCTCCTTGGTGTTTTTTTTTTTACTCATTTATTTTATTATTATTATTATTATTTTACTTTTATTTTATTTTTATTTTTATTTTGATTTTTATTTATTTATTTATTTATTTATCTTATTTTATTTTATTTTTATTTTTATTTTTATTTTTCATTTTTTTATTTATTATTTTTTTTTAGAGTGTTAATTTTCTCATTTCTTTTAACTTATAGGTCCTTTGGTACTAGCTTTCTTTTAATTTTATAAATATTCCCCCCTTTACAATTATTTATATATATATATTTTATTATAAGGTCTTTTACATAACTAATTTTCCAATTAAATTCTAATTAACTTATACTTTTTAAATATTTTTCTAACTAACCTAGCATCCTTTTGATATTATTTTATTTTATTCTGATATTATAATGCCCTTTATATAACTAATTAACTTATAATAATTATTTTAAGTAAAATTATTTTATATTTATTCAATTTATTCATATATTATAAGGTCTTTATTTAACTAGATTTCCTTTAAATACTAATTAACTTATAAAAATTTTAGAATTTTTAACTAAATACAGTTTAAAATTTTATATATTTATATATTGATCCCAGAGTTTACTAATTAAATTAATAAAATAATTTTGACCCCGGTCCTAGAGTCAAACTAGCTGTTGGTCAAGTTAGCCATTGGAGGCTCTGCTCAGACTATTTAACTTGCTAGGGTGGGTCTGTTTCTTCAACTTGTCCTGACAATGAACCACACTAGTTGGTTCGAAACGCGTCGACAAATGATATTCCATGTGATTTTCACCGAAAAATCTCTCACAAATTTATTTTAGGTTTAATCCTTTATTCATTACTTCAATTGGCCTCGGTGATAATTTCTATTACAATTATTTTTTCTTTATAGCTTCAATCTCTCTGCCTCTAGCTTCACCAATTTATCCCCCTGTGAATTCGAGCATCACCGGTTTTTTTTAATCACTTCCCATAGCTCTGTATTTTGCTTTAATTTGACGCGTATCAATTTAGTTTGTGGTTTTCTAATTTTTTTGGACATAACTACTTGTGTATTGTGTTCTTTGTTTGTTTAACCTGTCAGTTTTTCCCCTTTTCGTTATAACTCATTGTATATTGTGTATTGGTTTAACCTAAGGTTTTTCGCTTTAACATGTTGTGTATTGTGATGTGTGCATTAACCATGGATTTAAGGCTCTCTTTTCTCCACAAAATTTTACCCTTAATGGGCTTTGTTTCCTCAATAATTTTATGCTCATGCATTCACCATACCATCCCATTTATATTACATTTAATTTTTCATTCATTGCTTCAATCCACTCATGTATCTTGTGGTTGTAACCAGTTTTTTTAAAACCGGAACCAGTGACTAGATTGGTCTGCCTAATGAACCGATTTACCAATTGGAACCAATCGAACCAGGACTCGTTAGGTCTAAATGAACCAATTTTAGAAAAAGGAGTAGTCTATAATGCGATTTTTTAGAGATTCCAATCATCCGAAAAGCGCATTATTCTAGCCAACCACCCAACTGGCGTTCCCTCACCTCCGTCTTCGTCACCTCGCTGGAAGGTGAACTCTATTATCTTTGTCACCGTCACCTCACATGCTGACTGCCTGTTTCAACATCACCAACCCTGCCAATGCCT
Organism: Pinus tabuliformis; assembly: GCA_031772625.1. Classification (NCBI taxonomy): domain Eukaryota; kingdom Viridiplantae; phylum Streptophyta; class Pinopsida; order Pinales; family Pinaceae; genus Pinus; species Pinus tabuliformis. The sequence goes on from CM062804.1 coordinate 1,022,113,813, forward strand.
TAACGAGCATATGGCCGCCAACTTGATTTGAAAAATTCATGTGAATCGGAGCATTATAGACTACTCCATAGTTAAGCGCCTTCAATTGCAACTGGGTTCATAGAATTACAATCCAGTTTCTGCACAGTGGGGGGAATACCAAATTATAACTTGGTGAGCTCGTACATTTGTTACTCTAGCCTGCCCTCCTTTTATATGATCCTCCTCCAGTCATGTACTCAAAAACAATTGAAAACCATTGTTTTTCTGGCTAAAAAATCTTCAAAAACGTGATACTAACTGTTATTGAATTAATGCAGACTTTGATGTTCAGGTTGCTCTGTAACGCCTTCCGACAATTGTGAGAAGCATGCTGGAATTGATCTGTGGACTGCAATATTGGGATCATGGGGCGTAATTGTGTAGGTCTGTGTGGGGGATATTAATCAGAGAAGCGTGCTAAGGCCATGCCATCCCACTTCTGCTGCCACTAACGTGCCTCCAACTGAGCCATAATTTCATGTTTCTCATCCTATAAATCCTACTGCTGCATCAAATCTAATGAACAGTACAGGCAGCCTGTGTCTTAAAAAATTCAGCAGTTCTGGTAAGCCTTCTTAATCACAGTTTTCCCAGCTCACAGTTATGTTATAGCTGAAGTAGTTCAAATTCTTTGGATAGATATGTTTCACAGTATCCAGGATTTGTTTGGAAAAATAATAATGTTATAGTTTAGACTCTCAATATTGTTTAAAAAATGTTGAAGGAGAATGGCTCTGGTGGCTCTAGTGGTAGGGTTTAATTCCCTTTATCAGGGTTTTATTTTTCAGATACAGGGTTAAATTTCCCTCCATCCTGGTTCTATTCTTAGGAAACATGTTAACTTGGGTTGTTAAATTATTATGAATAATTCCTATAAACCTTTAAAAAATATAGAATATTAATATTGTTTTGTATATTTATAATAGAATTTTACTGTTAAAGATTTTCTTTCTTGCAAATTTTAATACCATTTCAAGATTAAATTTTTAGTTTTTACATGTTTGTATTATGGAATTATTTTTTGTAACCATTGCTAAGATATTCAATTTGATGGTTCTGCAGATCTGGATGATCTTACTGAGGATTCTGGTGATATTGTAGCTCAAATAGAGAATTTCTAAGGTCGGTTAAGCCCAGAGGATCATCACAAGTCAAATTTGTATATCATGGCTATTGATCACACCGAACCAGTAGCTGCAGCCTCTCCAGGTTTCGAAGGGTTTGAAAAGAGGCTGGAAATAGAATTTCGCCATGGTTCAACAGAACCAATATCATTAGAGAACATTTACTTCTTAAGATCCCTTTCCAGAATGGCCTTGGACGAAATTCTTTCAGCTGCACAGTGTACTATAGTCTCAGCAATGAGCAACAAGGCCATGGATTCTTATGTCCTCTCAGAATCTAGTCTCTTTATCTATCCATTAAAAATCATCATCAAAACATGTGGTACTACTCAGCTTCTGCATTCAATCCCTCCCCTGTTGAAGCATGCAGCTTCACTGTCCTTAACAGCCCATCATTGCAGATACAGCAGGGGAGTTTTCCTTTTCCCTGAGGCTCAGCCATTTCCCCATACTGATTTCAGCGAGGAAGTAAAGTTCCTGGACAGCTATTTTGGCAATTTGGGATCCAAGGCCTGTGTCATAGATGGAGAGTGGCATGTATACTCTGCAGAAGCTGAAAAACCAGATTGTAGTATTATCAATCCATCGTATACTGTTGAGCTTTGTATGACAAAGCTGGACAGAGACTCTGCCTCTAAATTCTTCAAGAAATCTGGGCTCCTGGAATTAAGTGCAGGAGACATGACAGTCTCTTCTGGCATAGCAAACATACTTCCAGATTTCCAGGTCTGTGACTTTGCATTCGATCCATGTGGCTACTCCATGAATGCCATTGAAGACCAAGCTTATTCTACAATACACGTGACTCCAGAGGAGAACTGTAGCTATGCAAGCTTTGAAATCATGGATTACAGAGCTCGAGATTTACATGACTTGATTTACAGAATTGCCTCTGTTTTCAAGCCCTCGGTACTGTTATTCTCTTTATATTCTTGGACATCTAAAGACCAAGAAGAGAAATTAGGATTTTTGTCGCCATTACCGAAGAAAACTTGTATTCTGAACCCATAATAAAGTGCAACAAAACAAAAATGCAGTAATACACTCTTCCAAATAAAAATTGTATATAGTTTGATCAAATATTCAACATCTGCATAATAGAGTTTTTTAAGACTGCAATTCAAATACACTATAACCCATGACAGCTATAATGAAAGTTCAAAATAAGATCAGGTTATGGTATTCATGCTTTGGTAAAGACCTACCAGTCCTCTGATTATTTTAAGCCCTTTATTAGATACTGTGCCCTCTTATGTTTCTTTCTTTTTACTAAGGAGGTCAATCGCTAAAAGCTGAAGTTTGTTAATATTGAATTTTCTAACCCAGAACATGCTAAGGAATCCCGTCACAAGTATTTACCATGTGTGAGATGAACTAGAACCAACTATTAGTGCATGGAAACCATTAATATGATTTATATATTAAGCAATGAGAGGTCATTGAAAAGAAGTTAAAATATTTAAAACAATCCTATTAATGCTTGAGAGCATATAACAAAGAAGTTGACTGGGTCATTGAAAAAAACCCAACAAACTTTACGAGGCAAAGTTGTCAAGTTTGACTTCGCTACTGAATATTGGAGAGCACAAAAATATTAAAAAAAATTCACACTTTGTGTTAAAAAATAACTTTTGGGGCTTTACAGAGAGGCGAGTAGGTTTTCCTGACTGGGAAATGAGTCAAACTCATTAACGACCCATCAGACACTAGCACATACTCACTATTCAAACAATTCCTGCAAAGTCAAAATTGCTTTGAATCACCAAGGCCTTCAAACAGCAGGCCAGGTTTGACCCGCAACACCAGGCCAAACCCAACAGGTCTGTTAAAACTGTTTGTTACAGTAGATTGAGATCAATAAATTAAATCTGGAAATTTAAAGGGCTACAACAAAATATTTGTTTCTGCCATGATCAGTGCTACATAATTTCTGCTGGAATAAGGATCACACGTATTAATCCTACAACTAGACTTATATGAGTAAATGTTCATTGTGATGTGTAACATGGAAACAAACTACCAAAATGCCAGCCTTCACATGAGTACACAGAAGGTTATCAATTCAGATTGCTATGACATGACTATACTAACATACTCTAAACAATTTGATATGTGGATAGCTTCAAGGCTGTCTCAACCAACCCCTGGCACACGTTCTCAGAGTAGTGTCAGCCTAACATGTAACGTAACTCTACTTCATCTTCTATATCAGAATCCCTGTGGAGAGAGGGCTTCCACCATGGGAATTTAATGTGTTTTTTTTTGAATTCTGACTGAAATGATATTATGGATTTTAGTAGAAGGGGAATTTGAAGATGTGTAGTAAGTTATGTTTACTACAGTCCATCTTAATTGTCTGTAGTCTGCAGCAGCAATGCTTTGATCTCATCTGTTGTAACATCTTCCCCAATGGATTGTTGATCACAGTGTGCAAAATAATAGAGTTAGACTAGGAGCTATTGCAGTTTAATGGGTAATCAATTGAAACATTACATTACCTCTGCTCAAAATACATCTAGTGAAAATCCATTGAGGCGACTTAAGATTGCTTGCTTAACATCAAGACCAAGTCCATATAGAGCCTTGACTGTGAATAGAAGCAATCCTAACTTATTGGAACAGAACATGTGAATTTTTAGGACCTTCACTTCTCTTCTACTTACCTCTACCTACATTTCCAGGGAGAGGATATCAAAAGGGATTCTCTTTTTCAACCAATCACCATTTATTAGATGGTTACCTAAAAGAACTCAGAAAGAAACCACCAATGGTAGAGGAGCCTTGAAGCTTGAAAACAGAAAGAGATTGGTTGGCAACTATGACATTCCAGTGTGATCAACAATAGAAGATTTATAAAATTTTATGAAGGGTAATATGAAAAATTGAACTTGCTGATTGACAGAATTTCATCTAAGTCACAATGGTCTACCAGTGGGCCTGTCTAACCCAAAAAAATGTGGCCAAGGTTTTTCTTATGAAATTGTCTCACCTTGGTCACCACACATCTAGCTATGTCTATGCACTTCTTGCCTTCATTAAACTACCAACTCCAACTTCACCTCAATTTCTACATTTTCCATTAATGCAATTATCTCACATGTATTGCTGTCACATGCCAATCTAAAGTTGTCTCATGCATTATGGGCATGCAATCACTACCACACCAAATAATTTCATACTCAACTAACTTATATGAGTCTTGTGCCAACAAACTCCAACCATAATGCCCCCCAAACCCCTTGCCACACCAACAACCCAAATGCAACACCTAATCCAATGTATCACACCTAGTTAAGAAATTAATTCATGACAAGATAATTAGAACCATCATAAGTCGTTATACTCATGGTTATCCCTTTACTCATGGTTGAAGTTTCCTGAGTTAGAATCTCTTGTACACCATCAAATTGATTATGCTCTAGTTGTAAAGAAAATTAGAAATGAGATCAATTTAACTCTGGTTGATCTTGAGGGTCTTTTACCTTCGGCAACCATTATGGTTGTTTCTGTCACTGCATCTACCACTAGTGGTAAGCCTCTATCAGAAGAAAACTTGCAAAAGACTTTAGATGCTTGTGATAGAGCGTTTTCACTTGATGCAGCAAAAAAGAAGGTTTTGGATTTTATTGGGAGTAGAATGGGATACATTTCCCCCAATTTGTCTGTTATCGTAGGGAGTGAGGTTGCAACAAAATTGATGGGTACTGCAGGGGGTCTCTCTTCACTGGCTAAAATGCCAACTTGTAATGTGCAGCCTCAAGGTGCAAAGAAAAATAATTTCGTAGGATTTTCAACAGTGACTTCACAGTTTCGTGTTGGATACCTTGAACAAACAGAGATTTTCCAAAGCATGCCACCTGCCTCAAAATGTGTGCATGTCAATTGTTAGTTGCTAATTTTTTTTTCCATGAAACAGTTGAACCAGAGACTTTGCATTTCCAGTTTCTTTAAACTTAACAGTTCAGGTATATAACTTGTGGGCTACAATGAGAAGATATATGACACCCAAAATTGGATCTAAACTTTGTAGCTAGATACTCCCAATAGGCATCTCCTAGAAAATCACCTTAACAAGTGACAAACTCCTTTTGTTCGTTGAATTTAAAGCAAAGTGGCAGCTTCTTAGGATCAAACTCCTCTACTTGATTTGGAACAAAAGAAATGAAGCACTTCGTAGCAAGGCACAAACTGAACTTTTTTTTATAGGTATGTCTGTACCCTGATCTGTGTAAATATTCACTTGCAGAACACTGTCCAAGTCCAAAAGGTTGAAATGAAAGTGGCAGACTTGTGCAACAAGGAGCCCCCTAATCACTCTATTTTCCCCTTAGCTTATTCTAGGCAATCACAGTGCTTAGAATCAAGGCACAAACATTGGGTTTGCTGGGTTGTTCAACAAAGAAGGACATGGGAAGAATGGCATCACAGTTAGCCTCCCCTGCTTCGACAACACACTCAAAAGTTCCTTCAACTAGTTCTCACTTTTTTTGAAGCCAAGAAACACCCAAGCCCAAACAAGGGAAATATGGACAGGAACCTTTGTACCATACCTTGAACAAGTCATTGTGAGAGGATCACCAAATCAAATATCAACAATTTTAGATGTACCTATTTGAATGCTTAATTTTGATTTCCTAAGTCTTGTTGTCTTACTTTTTCTTTGTGCTCATCTTCATCGCTGTCATTGTCTACTTTTCGAAACTATTTTAAACAATTGAACACACATGCTTTCCCTTTTATCAAATAACACCTAGAATGTTTCTTGTGCTAATCCAATTACTTTGAGCTCAATTATTTAACACAGATTCCGCTTTGCAGAACACTGTCCAACAACTTGTTTTAGTATATACACATGAATTTTATTTTAGAAAATACCACGAAAAAACTCCATCCTAAAGAAATATAACCATTGTTATCATATTTTTATACGATTCTAGCCATTTTGATATTTTTTTGAAGTGTTGGTTTACATACTGTTGTAGGTGACTGTTTGAGCTTTTATCTACAAATAGGAAGGTACAATGAACATATATGCCAAAGATACTTCAATATAACACAAATAACATAAAATCCATATGGTAGAAATATTTTTGAACATGCCAAGATCACTTTTATTAAAGATGAAAATACACATACCACTGATAACCCATGGGGCAGCCAGGAATTGTGGGATATATTGAGAAATATCAGCGAGCAAATAAGAAATATATGACTACATATAAGTGTTGCTTTAATTAAGATAAAATATCAATAGTATCAACACCTTCCACATGGACAATGCATACATAGGAGTATACATATGTCACCTTCAAATGTTTGAATTTGCCCAGAAATTATGTATAGGTCCAGCAATTTGTTTTAGTATAGACACATGAATTTTATTTTAGAAAATACCACAGAAGAACTCCATTTTGAAGAAATATGAGCATGCACGGCAATAACCATTAATAAATGTATTGGTAAAGTTGATTTATTTTTAAAGCAAAAACAAAAAAGTGTTGTCAAAGAGACACATCTTCAAGTCTACATATACCATACATATTAGCTATTTCCCTTTTATATAAGAAGTGCTCCAGGTGCAAGAGGAATTGCAGTCTTTGTTTTATATAATGATTTATTGCATTCTGTCATATGAAATTTTCATTATAAAAAGAAGTGTTGAAAATTACCCAATGAAGAAAGAGAAGACAAGCTCATAATCAAATATGCAAGTACTTGATTATTGGACCATTGAACACTTTATTTATATAGAAAAGATGAAGTACATGTACATACTTGCAACTTATCACAAGTTGGAACAATTTCAAACCCTAGCCAGTGAAACCAAGAAAACCCTAACAACCAACTCCTCATATATAAGAATCACACCTAAAAAAAGCTGGTCACTACACCAAGAATCCTCAACAACCTACCATCATCAATTGCAATGACATTCATGACACAAATGCTGGTATGTGGGAGATTAAAGAAGAAGAAGCTAGATTTTCTCTCACAACTTGTTTGAGAAGCCTACAAGTTGGTTAATCTTTATGTCTTTTCCTCAGCCCTGCTGGTTTATTCTGTGTCCTGGTTCAATATGCAAACATTCAGACACCATATTAACAACAGCAACAATAACCACTACACAATTTAAGAGCAAACTAAGAGCATAAACATGGAAACAAACCTGGAAAATCATCAATTTTGGTATTGTCAATGAGCCAATCTTGTTTGGATGGAGGTTGAACTATTGAAGAAGTTTTTGTATCTGTAAGATAACAATGCAATTTCCATCAGATCAAATAATATCATGTGAATTAATACATGGATCAAAATACAAACTATATCAATTAGGGATCCCATTAAATGCACCCTGACTCATGTGATCAATAGAGCGATGGTTCTTCTGTCTACATGCTTCAAGTGAAGGCACAATATGGGGATGGTGCACCCTGAAAATATTCAAACACTACATTAACAACATCAACAACAACTAGTGCACACAGATAAGAGAAAAGGCATAACAACAAACCTTGAAAATGACCAATTTGGGTGTTGTCAATGAGCCAATCATGTTCGGATGGAGGGAACCTTAGCCTCTTTTTTTTAAGCAGAATCGATTATATTCGTCCAAAAAAATCTTTGTTATTATTTTTTCTGTAAAGATTTGGTTCTTTAACAGCTTTAAGCGCACAGAGACAACTTGGAATAAAGTTAAATATTGCGTGCTACAATAGGCTGGCCCGCTCACAGTGAAGAATGATACCATAAATCAATTTATTGTGTTGTTCTATTGGTTGTCTAGACTAGAATTTAAGCATTTTCTGTTGAACGATAGCCTGCAGAGTTACACATAATTTCGAAGTAATCTGGAGATGCCTGCTCAATTGTTCGCTAGCCCTCTTTGTTGGAATTTTAAACATAACCTTAGCCTTTTTTTAAAGCAGAATCGACTATATTCATCCAAAAAAATCTTAGTTATTATTTTTTCGGTAAAGATTTGGAGTAGTCTATCTGGCTCAGGTATCTCCTTAAACAGCTTGAACGCTTCACCCACCTATCCATTCTGTGCATACCCAGCAATCATCACTGTCCATAAAACTGCATTTCGCTCGCTCGGTGGTTCTGCTCTAGGGAAGGGCGGGGTAGCAGGGGATCCCAATAGACCTACACAATTATGCCCCATGATCCCAATATTGCAGTCCACGGATCAATTCCAGCATGCTTCCCACAATTGTTGGAAGGCGTTACAGAGCAACCTGAACATCAAAGTCTGCATTAATTCAATAACAGTTAGTATCGCGTTTTTGAATATTTTTCAACCAGAAAAACAATGGTTTTCAATTTTTTTTTAGTACATGACTGGAGGAGGATCATATAAAAGGAGGGCAGGCTAGAGTAACAAACGTACGAGCTCACCAAGTTATAATTTGGTATTCCCCCCACTGTGTAGAAACTGGATTGTAATTCTATGAACCCAGCTGCAATTGAAGGCGCTTAACTATGGAGTAGTCTATAATGCTCCGGTTCACATGAATTTTTCAAATCGAGTTGGCGCGATTGCCATACGCTCGTTAAGGCATTGGCGGGGTTGGTGAAGTTGAAACAGGCAGTCGGTGTGCGAGGTGATGGTGACAGAGGTAACGAAGTTGACGTTCCGGCGAGGTGACGGAAACGGAGGTGAGGGAACACCAGTTGGGTGGTTTGTCGGAATAATGCACTTTTCAGATGATCGGAATCTTTGAAAAGTCACATTATAGACTACTCCTTTAGAGAAATACATTAAATAATTAAATTTTAATGAAACAAAACTATTTTTAGATTTAAAACCATGATTCTAAGCCAATAGAGACAAAATATGAAAAGTTTGCTCATTTATATACCATGTAAAGGTGAATATATCAAAATGGCACCGAGTGCAATACATATCATTGACAAAATAGTAAAATACGCAAACAATGACTCAAATAAACAATTTTCTTCGTTTACAATTTTATTGCCATAAAAACCCTTTATCTTGCAGTGAATCACCACGATGAAAATATATGGTTGTTCATTAATAATGAAAAATGGGTCACCTGCCGCCACCATGTTTGGCTCTTTGAGATCATCAAAGATAGACCCTACAATGCTTTCTTTTTTATTTATGAGATGGTCTTTGACGCTGATTGGAATGCGAGTAATCGAGTATGCAAATTAGACACTTCTCTATTAAAATCTCAATATCCATTTCAGAGATAGGATCTCCATAAACAAACCAGTAATACAACTGCTATCTATGCCTTACGATAAAAAAAAAAGTGTCAAAATCCTCATCTTCTTGGTCATTATGATGTTCATTACCTAAGGGAATGATAACACCTAAAAGGTTTTCATCTTTAGGGTTTTTATAAAAAATATACCCTCTCCAAATCATCAAAAGAATCATTACTAAATTCAGAAACATTGAAGGGAATATGACTTACCAAAACCTTGCCTTCATGTAAGAGTATCTCAGCATCACAATGTGCTTCATTTGAGACATGATGGCAGGCATACTATTTAATAGAAACATGGGTGCTACAACAAGTCCTTCATCACACTTTTCTTCCTTGAATCTGAAATGTCACGCATATATGGTTTAAGTGATGAGAGAGAATGTTGGTAATCCTCATACAATTCATTTCCAAGCTTCCAATCATTTTGATATAGGATCCCCACAAACAAACTAGAAATATAAATCGTGGAGGATGGCATGGCAGGTAATCGGTTGGTTTAGGACTAAACTGGCTGGTTTGACTACAAACCGGCCGGTTCCATCCTAAACTGGTTGGATAGGACTAGTTAGGGCCAAAAATTGGCCAAAGCACCTTCCTGGCTTGGGTTTCAACTAGTTCCAACCAGTGGCCTTGCTGACTGGCCAGTTTGACCAGTTACCAGTTAGGACTTGCCAGTTTTAAAAACAATGGCTGTAACATGCCATGTATTGTGCTCCATCTATTATTTTAAGCCAAGGTTTTTCAATATTTCCTGTTGTGTATAAGTTTAATCCGTGAACTTTTAGATATATAACCTACTTTATATGGTGTTATGTGCTATTGTAATCCATGGTTTTTAACTCGGTTTTAAACCCTTATATTTTTATCTATAACCAATTAAAACCCACCCAAAACACACCAATGAATTTATTGGCTCAACCTCGTTAAAACTCCGTTCGCTTCTTTCATACTACAGTTACCTTGTTTATCAAATTTTCAAATTCATAATAATACATAGTTATGGGTTGTTCTTTCACGTCAATTAGGAATTCTATGTTATATATGTCAAGATTTCACAAAGGAATCTATATTCAATTAATTAGATATGCAATTAAATATATACAAGAGCATTGGCTCAAGATAGGCAAACTATTTTGGACATACAATGTGTTGGTTGAGAGAATATCTCAACCACACATCAAACTAGGGAAACCACTCTTATAGAATAGGAATAGAACCTTTACACAGAAAGTCACAACTGATACATATAGGAATTAATATTCCAACACACCCCCTTAATGAGTACTTGTCTCGATATCAATCTACAAAATCTAGTTGTGGTCAAACATAAAAGAATATGGTTGTGTCCATATAGAGGAGAAACCATCCACCAGAATGTATGGGTACTAACCAATGCAACCACTAGTCTTGTAGGATGACCTTCGCATACATGGCTATTTCAACCATTGTAAATGGACACTTGTACATGTACCTATAAGTCCACCTCCAATATCATCATGGGTTTTATTGGATTACCTGTAACCATGCTATGGGTTTTATCAGATCACCCTTAGCCATGCCACCAAGTACTCTTAGCCACCATGGCTAAACACATCCATGAAGGCTCAACATAGCTATGAAGGATATCCAACCACTATGGGCTACAAACCTGCCAGTAGGGCACTCTAGCCACTAAGGCTCACCAAAGACCTGACTCAACCAAGCCAAGGGTTTTATCGGCTAATCCTAAACCATGCCAATAGGAATCTCTGTCCCACTTAACTCTTAAATGTAGTTTCTACCTTACCACAAACTAACACTGCAAATACAAAGTGGTTTTTAGATTACCATTAAATGTATGGGAATACACATGCCTTACAAGGCTTACATTTCACACTCCATGTCTTGGAGTTACCAGGTACATACTTTACAAATATTCTAGACTTGCTTACTAATGTATGCGACATATACTATGAGCCTACTTTTCAACACACAACATTTTACCTTGTTTGTCCTGTTGTTGCTACATCACCCAATTAATATCCACCACCACGGTCACACTTCACCAATTTCTTCTAAAAAGAAACATATCCAAGTTTGGTGTCTTCCTCCTGAACTTTTCCAACATCAATTCATCATTGTTAGAGTGATCAATTCTAACAAATAGAATTTACATGTTAAGTTGATTAGGCTCAACCTGTCCCAATTATAAAACCCAAAAATAATTCAAGGAAAATTTCATTTTACCAAACATATACTAATTCACGACATAGTGGAAGTGGAATCGGTGAGGCAATGCTCATAAAGAGACGTTTCCCACACTCACTCTTCAATGGATCAATCTTCATTGGATTGAAACAAAGCCTATCTCGTTCCTCACACCCAAATATTCAAAATCGAGTGTTGTGTGTGGAGTATGATTGTTCAGAGGTCTTTGTTTCAGCCGGATGTATACACCGGGAAGTTTGTACACCCCTCCACATAGGGGGGTGGGGGGGACTTGTCTCTCCCGCGGGGGTCCGGGGGGGCCGTTCCCCCCGGCTGGGTGGTCCGGGAGCCAGCGGTCCCCCGGCGAGGGTTCGGGGGTAGCGTCCCCAAAGCCAAAAATAGATGTAAAATTGCCTTGTAAAAGTATAGCAATTTCTAGTCAATTTGGGTCATTCATTAGGCGGATGATCTAACAGTAGAACTTATGTTTAGTTTAGGGTCTTTTGCCCTAGAAGGCAACCCCTCTCTTTGTATGAGGGCATTGTATTTGACGCTGTGATATAGATGTGTATTCTCTGAGCGAGAAATAGAGAGGTGAGACTGTGAGAGAAAATAGAGGATATTACAGTGGATTTGTTGTAGGTTGTGTCTCTTCATTTTGCTGGATAATAGAAAGGAACGACTGGCTCTTCGGGGTGGACGTAGCCCAAACTGGATGAACCACGTATATCTGTGTCTCTCTTGTTTTATGGATTTTCTGTGTTTATATTTCTATAGTATTTTATGTGTTCCATTGCTCCGTAATAAATAATTCTCTAAGATCGAGCTCGTAGTGGGTATCCTGGAACATGTCCCATGGCAACTATGCCTACAAACACCGCATCAGCTCCAAGAATCGTTGAATTCTCCAAATGGAAGGGAAGAAAAATGACTCACCCCATGAGGCTTCGCAGACCCCCAAAGTGCTTGCTCTTTCTCTCTCTGATACACAATCGCGTAGAAAGCCCTCGTAGTCTGATTTCAAGTCGATCATGGCAACTCACCCAAAATGTGGTGAGGAGGCTTGTAAGGTCTCTTAAAACAACGAAGCTGCCAAATATAAAGCAAACAACGGAGAATTCCGAGGCAGATTATCTCGACCCCTCAAAAGAAGGCCATTTCCATTGCATCCTCAATAACGATGGCGCCATGAGATAGGAATCACGAGTTCATTGTTGGCTTTGGCACTGCCTTCACTGTGCCTACTTCCATCATCAACAAGGCGGTTGAGACGAGACCACTGTTGGCTCTGCAAACTTGATATTTTCTGCTACATTCACACATATTTCATATATCGCTGATCTTTCATTAGGCCATTACGCCTGTCCTTTACGGTGGTTTATTGGCGATGGATTAGTCACCGAGGAAGATCAATCAGGGCAATCTCAGTGTCAAAGGATCTCTGCCAACGATCTAAGAAACAAATCGATCAAGCAATTTCCCATTTGTTGTGTAATCTTCTATCGACTGCTAACGAGAGAAGTCAAGAGTCATCTTTGCTTCTCGAAGAAGCAATAAAATAGGTCTCACTATAATGTCCACGAAGCATCCGAAGGCTTTGGCTTCGTAATTATTAGTCCCTGCCATCTGGCAATGGCTAGGGACTATAGTAATTGGTTGTGCCGATGTTAACATTAGTTCAGCTGTTTATTAGTCCGCCTAATCACGCCATAACCAAAGTTTTCGGACGACTACCGATTCGCTTTCCAAAGTTTTTCAATATGGATTTATTTTTCTTCTTATTTGGCCTCTTCTCGAGGCGGAAGAGGCTAGACTATATGTTAATTTGGTTTTAGCCTGTTCATTTTTTTTAAATGCTTTAACCTACATAACTAATGTTAACATTAGTTTGAGACATGAAATGTTTGAGATTGGCAGGTAGTTACAAGTAACATATCATAAGTTTCAGACATGATTAGTATCATTAGCAATCGCAGGTAATTACAAGTGTGTACACAGATTAGTTACAGGTGTGTTTGCATGTGTTACGGGTGGATGATGCAGAACTAACAAAGGTTCCTCCTTCGTTTGCACAACTGTGCTTTGCTTTATATTCGTTGTAGCTTCTATGCTAAGCTTGTATTCTTCATCCCCTCTTTCGTCCTCCACCCGCTCTCATTTACTGTGGTTTATAATTCCAGGCCCTTCCAAGCATATACTTATTTGTGCATTTTGTGGGTTTGCTGAAAGCTGTGAACCCATACACACATCTTCTGTTGTCGTTTACCTTCCTAGCGCTGTGTGGACCCTCTTTTGTGCGTCTGGAGCTTTCGTTCTATAAACAAGGTATGCCCTTTTCCAAATCAGAAACTCATATTTCCTTTTTTTGGATCATGATATTCTTCATTTCAAATGATATTCTTTGTTTCAGAAGCTGATTTATATATGGTAAAATTCTAATTAAGACTTCATAATACGATTTACAGAAATATCGTTACTGCTACTTTCTATTTCAAATGATATTCTTTGTTTCTTTGTTTCAAAATCTGATTTCTATATGAAAAAATTCTAATTAAGACTTCATAATACGATTTATAGAACTCAGAGACTCAACAGCCTAATAACTTTTCCTATTAAAAAATTAGGAAATATAAACTTGGCAAAGTACTGGTGCTTGCTAGCAAGTGTGATTGGCCTTCTACCAACCCACAATGCAAAGTAAACTCTGAGACTTAGAAAGCTCATAACCTGGCTTATTGAAAAACTCAGGGAACACAAACTCGCCAAAGTAGTGATCATTGTCTGCAAGTGGAATAGATCTACTACAAACCCAAAATGCAGAGTCACCTCCTAGATTCAGCAGGCTCATAACTGGGCATATTAAAAAAAATTAGGGAACATAAACTCAGAAAAATCAGGGAATAAAACAGTATTCAGCAAAGTGCTGGCAATTGTCCGCAAGAGGCATAGGCCTGCTACCTAACCTGTGTATTGTATGAATGCATCTACAATATACTCAAATTGCTCAAATGAAAAAACAATGCATACCTCGGCACAACTTTTGCATGGAGCGCATTGGACCCAGGTGAGGTCACTACCACTGTCCACATCCAGAAAATATGGCTTTGAAGGATTCGCAGTCAACATAGTAACATAATAGAGTCTGTAATTCCACCATAATCAGTTGCATATTCTAAAACAAACCATGAATTCAGAGCTAAGAATGAAATTTTGATTGTCTTCTACATTACCCATATGGAACAACGTTCCCTTTGAGAGAAAAGATGGTAGTTTGAACCGCTTGCAACCTCCTGCCAAGCCTGTTGGTGTCTCAGCTCACAAAGGAGGACTCGGAGTCTCCTCCTTCATTACCATCTGCTGCTGGATATTTCGGGTGCAGACGGTATACGTAGGCCTGTTGAGAGAGGCACATGCAAACAGAGAAGAGTACAAATCCAAGGAACAATTTTGTGAATAAACCCATATTGATCTCAATGCCTTAAGGTGCCTATACAGTGCTATTGTGCCTTCCCAATTGCATATAATCAGATTCTCTGTTCATTTGATCTAGTGGGGAGCATCAGAGGCCAAGGCGGAAGAGAAAGAAGCAACCATAGTCAAGACATAGACAGAGGCAATAAAGGTATTGAGGTTCGATTTGGACGAAACGAAACGAAAGTAGCCCAAAATACCTTGGCTGCTTGACACCTGCAATGCAGAAGACACCTGTCATTCATGCGAAAACTGCATGTAAGGGACTTCGTAATCAAGGAGTCTGCATGGCTATTATTATGCCTATGTTTCTCATGTACTGCTCAAACTTTTGAAATGAAATACAATCCAAAAAAACCCTTTTGAAAAAAAAACAATGTAAAAGTTAAACCTTTATGGTTCCTCACAAGTGGTTTTATAGTGTACCCATCCCCATGAGAAGCATAATGTTTCATTAACAAAATAACATCGAATCGTGAGAAGTTATGAAAATAAACCGTGTGAATCTTCCTTTTCTCAGCAACCAATGTTAAATGATCTATAAATTGTGTCAACATGTAATGACTTCTCTGTTCAAAATCGGGTAAGAAAGGGTCATAATCCTCACTAAAGTTTGTTTCAATCGAATAATCCCGTTGTTCGCCGAAGAACGATGCTCCTTATAAACACTCATATCTTGATATACTTGTGGTTCACCACCACCCATGTCTTTATATACTTGTTGTTCACCACCACGCATGTCGAAACGAAGTAATTCCATCAGTTTGGTATTAATTTCATCATCGCTTAGAGGGGGCTCTTTTTCAAGCTTACCCACATAATACACTCGAAGGAATATCCCTGATAGAACCTCTTTGTCGTATTCTTCTGCTTTTTGCTTTACTAATTGAGAAATCTGCTCATAAACACCCCTATTAGGAATAGCTTTACCATTAGAATCATTTAATGAAATAGCTGAGCCAGCACTATAGGATACATCATCTCCTTTTGGGATTTTCATGACATAACCTATTGTAAATTTCCCATGAGATAACCCAGGATCGTAAACGTACTTCATTAAAAGTCGCATCACAGCTAATGGAATCACTTCACAGTCAGCACATTTGACGTAAGGTCTAAATTTGAGTTCGACTACCCTCAACGCATTATATGGATCCCGGCAGTGTTCACTCTCTATACTACTCTTCAAATGGATAAGAGCTGCCTCTAATAAGATATTGAAAATTGTCTTCATTGGATTTTTGTAGTTCTAATCAAAAGTGAAGGCTGTAGTTATAATTGAGATACTCCCAACTCTTGAGAGCCATGTCTTTATATACTTGTTGTTCACCACCACGCATGTCGAAACGAAGTAATTCCAGTAGTTTGGTATTAATTTCATCATCGCTTAGAGGGGGCTCTTTTTCAAGCTTACCCACATAATACACTCGAAGGAATATCCCTGATAGAACATCTTTGTCGTATTCTTCTGCTGTTTGCTTTACTAATTGAGAAATCTGCTCATAAACACCCCTATTAGGAATAGCTTTACCATTAGAATCATTTAATGAAATAGCTGAGCCAACACTATAGGATACATCATCTCCTTTTGGGATTTTCATCACATAACCTATTGTAAATTTCCCATGAGATAACCCAGGATCGTAAACGTACTTCATTAAAAGTCGCATCACAGCTAATGAAATCACTTCACAGTCAGCACATTTGACGTAACGTCTAAATTTGAGTTCGACTACCCTCAACGCATTATATGGATCCCGACAGTGTTCACTCTCTATATTACTCTTCAAACGGATAAGAGCTGCCTCTAATAAGATATCGAAAATTTTCTTCATTTGATTTTTGTAGTTCTAATCAAAAGTGAAGGCTGTAGTTATAATTGAGATACTCCCAGCTCTTGAGAGCAGAACGAAATCGATTCAACTTTTTAACCTAACCCGTCACCATTTTTTTATTGCACACTGTATCGACATATGCATGGTAACAGGCTTCAGCCTTACCTAATTTTCCTCCCATTTAGCTGTATCTATTCTTTTATCCTCAGGCACGATAGCTATTAATAGCTCTCTAAGAACCTTCTCGGGAATAGGCTCATTCAACCAGTCCTCGAAGTTTGTTTGAAGTAGCAAATATTTGATGTTATGATCTTAGTGCTGTAAAGAAAATATATAATCAAGTTTTCTAACCCATGGTCAGAAACAACTCACAACATATTAAAGAGACCAATTAAACTAACCATTTAGTTACAATTAGCCTGTTTGCCAGTAGTAATTCCAAATTTTATACATTTCATGTAATCTTGGTTATCAATTTTTAATCCATTAATTTTGAGATTAAAGGCAATGTGATTCAAAAGCCATGTGAATTGGTAAAGTGAAGCCTTATCCTTAGAATTATTAACTGGAGTTTGCATTGGTTAATGCAGATTGCAAGAAAGCATGCGGAGAAAGATGCAAAGAGTCATCCCGCCAAAAGATATGTTTAAGAGCTTGTGGCACCTGTTGTGGCAAATGCAATTGTGTTCCTCCTGGAACATCTGGAAATGAGGATCTTTGCAAACACATCGCAAGTTCCCATGAATATGACACGTGCCCATTGCATCCAAGCTGGTCGTTCAACTACCTCTGCGGACAGGAAGGGATACCTTGTGAGGTCCTGGCTTTGAATCTGTCTTATATGGAAGGGACTAGCTGCCTCGCAGCCCATCTTGTTTAAAAAAATTTCAAAGTCAATAGAGGATCATGTAAGAAAATTCTTCAGCATTGTTGGTGAAGATGTCGATTTGTAAAAAAGAGGATAATCATGACTCTCTAGTAGTTTTTGTAATTCTTTTTATTGGAAGCTTTGCTGGCTAAAACGAAACCCTTGAATTCAAACTCTTGACCAGGGCCGGCTTCTAAGTTTGTCTGTCCACCTGGTCACAAGTTCGAATCCAGAGGCTCATCATCGTCATACAATGTCGGTTCTTGAGAAACGTTTTGACGAGGATCTCTAAAGCTTGCGACAAAATCATCTAGGATTCTCAGCGCCAGATTCTTAACTGCTCTAGATCGTAGTAAAATGAGGTTGGAGACACCGGCTGGTTCGCTCGGACCCACGGCCTGCAGCTTTCGATAGGAATCAACGCTGACCTGCGCTCTACGACAACAGATCGATCAAGGATCACTCCACCCACAGTTTTCTACTAGCAATATTGGAGAAACCTTCATAGGCTTCCTGATCTAGTCGACTTCAACTCTTCACGCTGGGATCATAGTGCATAGCAAAGAAAACCGTAGCTCTTTCTACATCCGACAGGTTGGTCCATGATTCACCAGACTAGTGAATCACCGCAACTACTGCTGCCCTGGCCAATGGACAGAGGGTGATGGATAAACAAGTATTCACAAAACTTTATTTTGCTGAGCCGAGGACGAATCAGGATGGACCAAGCCCACGAGAGCCCTAGCCCTCAGGGCTCTCATACCATGTCAAGAATTCACAAAGGAATCTATTTTCAATTAATCAAATATGCAATTAGATATATGCAGGAGTGTTGTCTCAATATAAGAAAATTATCCTAGACATACAATCTATTGGTTGAGAGAATATCTCAACCACACACCAAATTAGGGAAACAACTTCTGTAGAATAAGAACAGAGTCTTTACATAGAAAGTCATAACTGAGACAACTAAGAATTAATATTCCAACAATATAGATAGCCCTATTTCACTTCAATCCTCTTACATTACAGCCTTCGCCTTCTTTGGGGATTCAACGCCCTCTCTCTGGTATCAGCGAGGCCCTATACCATTCGTGATAATTTTTCAGGAGATAGTTAAAGCCAGATATATTGTATATTAGTGTGTTACTTTAATCCATGGTTTTTAGCCCTTATAATTTTTGTCATGTAAGTAAATGAAACTCGCCAATGAATTTATAGACTTAATCTCAACCTCAACCTCAACCTCATTAATAGAAGCAACTTCATTACCCTTCCTTCTCACCGGTTTATTAACTTTTCAAATTAATAATATACATTTTCAAATTATTAATACAACTCTGTAAATTACTCTTTCTTATCATTGGTTTATTCAAATTTTGAAAAATAAATTCACCTCAATTGGGAATTCTCTATTATATAGCCTTCTTTCGCTTCAATCCTCATGTATCAATTACAACCTTCTTTGAGATTCAACGCCCCATCAGGTCTACATCCGGTCTTAGCCAGTCTGCTATACCCCTCTACCATTCGTACTCTAGATATTTAAAGCGAAAAAAAATGAAATGGGTTCTCTATGTTGTTTTTAGTTTTACTTTTCATAGTGGAAAAACATATTTTAGGTTTTAAAAAGAAATTTTAATTATATCATTAATTACAATATATAATCTTAATTCATAATATTATTATTTTTTTTTGGGATGAGAAGAAGTTAAAAATAAAAATTCTTATCTTATATTTCATTAACAATACATTTATTTTATTAATAATAAATTTTTATATGTATTTTTTTCCCGTATATTCATATTTGATATTGCAAACTTGTTTTTAGAAGTAACTTATAAATATTATTTTTAAGCCAATAGGCTTTCCTATGCATCAACTTTTTCATCAACACTTTTACTTTACTCCGTTGGATTAGGTGAGACACTTTCAACCGTTGATCTGACCCAAAAAAAACAATGGAAAATAAAAAAAGCACGGAAAACTTTTACTCTCCACTTTACATATGTGCACCGAGATTCCGGGAGAGTTCATGGAGTTTATGACACCCTAAGTGAAGATATTTTCACGTCGAGGAATGTTAGCGGTCTTTCCAAATTCCTGTAATGTTTTCGAAGCAGAAATCTAGTGGCCTTATCTCCGCGTGTCCGGTGGAAGAAAGGGGAGGGGCATTCGACCAAGCTCCGCATCAAGTATATGGAGGCCACTCTGAATCAAGATGTGGAATACTTCGACATTGATGCACGGACGGGCGATATCATCAATACTATCGGCAGCGACATTGTGGTTGTTCAAGATGCTATCAGTGAGAAGGTCAATTAATCTTTTTTTATGTTCTCAACGGTTTCAATTTTTAGGCCGATAGGCCTGCTTATGCATCAATTTTTTCATCAACACTTTTACCCTGTTCTATTGGATTAGGTGAGACACTTTCAACTTTCAACCGTTGATTTGACCCAGGAAAAAAAAAAAAACTGAAAATAAAAAAAGCACGGAAAACTTTTACTCTCCACTTTATATCTCCACTTTACATCTGTGCACCGAGATTCCAGGAGAGTTCGTGGAGTTTATGGCACCCTAAGTGAAGATATTTTCACGTCGAGGAACGTCAGCAGTCTTTCCAAATTCCTACATTGGTAATGTTTTCGAAGCAAAAATCTAGTGGCCTTATCTCCGCGTATCTGGTGGAAGAAAGGGGAGAGGCAGTTGACCAGGCTCTGGATCAAGTATCTGGAGGCCACTCTGAATCAAGATGTGGAATACTTCGACATTGATGCACGGACGGGCGACATCATCAATACTATCGGCAGCGACATTGTGGCTGTTCAGGATGCTATCAGTGAGAAGGTCAGTTAATCTTTTTCTATGTTCTCAACGGTTTCAATTTATGTCAATGGAGACAGCCAAAATGAACTGGTGTGTCTTACTAATGGTTAATTGATTACTTAGTGTATGTTTGTTTGCTTGACCTTTTCCTTTTATCAGTACAGTCTACGACTGGTCTTGAAGAACTCATGAACACCCTTCCATTCCCCTGCTACTCCTCTCTTTGGGGCCTTTTGAAATTGCTTATAAATCTCCTCTTGAGATTAGATTCTGGAAATTTCATTAACTTTGATGTAATTCGGTTCGCAGCTAGGCAATTTCATCCATTACATGGCGACATTTGTGGCTGGATTTGTGGTGGGGTTCATCACAGTGTGGAAGTTGGCTCTGCTGACTCTTGCAGTGGTGCCATTGATAGCCTTGTTTGGAGCCGTTCATACCATAATGATAACCAAGCTTTCCTCCAAGAGTCAGGATGCATATGCAGAGGCTGGTAACATTGCAGAACAGGTGCTGAATTGTTTGATATAATCAACTCCCTTTTCTAGCGAGGAATTGAATTGTTTTTAATGGGGCTAAATTTAATTCAATTCAACTTGTAGGCCTTGGCACAAATTCGCACGGTTTTCTCATTCGTAGGCGAGGAGAAAGCGCTGAAAGCGTATTCTGCGTCTCTGAGTGTGGCTCAGAAGATTGGATATAAGAGTGGTCTGGTAAACCGATTTGGGCTGGGGTCAACTTATTGTGTGATATTTTGTTGTTATGCTCTGCTTCTGTGGTATGGAGGATGGCTTGTGACGCACCATGATACAAATGGAGGATTGGCCATATCTACTATGTTTTCAGTCATGATCGGTGGATTGTATGTAGTATACCCAATTGCCTGTTTTCTCCTGTTTCTCCACAATTTGATTTGTAGGAAGTGATTTTACAATTTGAATCTGTTGTTGCAGAGCATTGGGGCAAGCAACTCCCAGCATGACAGCATTTGCAAAGGCAAAATCTGCTGCTATGAATATATTTCAAACTATTGATCACAGGCCCAAGATTGATCGAAACTACTCTGATGGAATTACTCTGCCCGCAGTCACAGGCCATGTCCAGCTGCGAAACGTGAGTTTTGCATATCCCTCTAGACCAGAGATACCCGTTCTCAGCCGTTTCTCATTGAACATTCCCGCAGGAAAAACTGTAGCTATGGTTGGTCGAAGTGGGTCGGGAAAGAGTACTGTAGTTGCTTTGATCGAGCGCTTCTATGACCCCATTGAAGGTATCCAATACATGATTTTACATGGCATTTTCATACCCTGAACTCCAGTTTTTAGTTTAATGAATTGCTTCTCAAAAGTATTGTGTTTTTAATTTCTGTGAATGAAGGTCAAGTGCTACTTGATGGGTTTAACATCAAAACTCTGCAGTTGAAATGGCTTAGACAACAGATAGGGCTTGTGAGTCAGGAACTGGCATTGTTTGCAACAAGCATTAAGGAAAACATGCTATTGGGAAGAGAGGATGCAACCCAGGTGGAAATGGAGGAAGCAGCCAGAGTTGCAAATGCACACTCTTTTATCACAAAGCTCCTCGAAGGATATGACACTCAGGTATGTGCTGCTAGCTGTAATAACTAAAAATTCTTTGTTGCAGAGATGATTGATTAGTTGTCAGTTGATTGTTTGTTGCAGAGATGGTTGATTAGTTGTTTGGTGATTATGCTTGTTTCCTTGCTCAGTCTTCCAGTCGCTCTTTATGACTTGTGTGTGTGAATAACAACAGTCTGATATGTTTACCTTGTCATCCTGGAATACCTTCTCCCACTATCAAGTCTCCTTCCCTTCCCTTTCTAACCCAAATCCCCAGGAGTTGAACTATATATCTATGGTTTATAGCACTTTTCTTCCATCTCACTGTTCCTTTTCTATATGTCAGAGTTGATAGTAGCCATGGTTATGATTTGTACTAAGTTGGGTCTGCAACTCCAGGTTGGTGAACGAGGTGGCCAACTATCAGGCGGACAAAAGCAATGCATTGCAATAGCCAGAGCGATGTTGAAGAACCCAACCATACTACTTTTGGATGAAGCAACCGGTGCTCTGGATTCTGAATCAGAAAAACTTGTTCAGGAAGCCCTTGACAGGTTCATGATAGGGAGAAGAATAGTAGTTGTGGCACATCGTGTCTCAACCATTAGGAAGGCTGATTTGGTGGAAGTTGTTCAGCAGGGGAGCATTTTGGAGATGGGGACTCACAATGACCTTATCTCAAAAGGGCATGACGGGGCTTATTCAACATTGATCAGACTCCAAGAAACTACCCATGAGCTGGGTAAAAATGCAAGAAAGAGCAGTGCCAAGTAAAGGTTTTATCCCACTATGTTAATTCAATAATGGCACATTGTGGTTAACCTATGCAATAGTTTTCCCACTGAAAGTCTATAGAATTGGAATTCTTTTGTTTCTCCCATAAATCCTCTCGCCTTCTTTATAAAATTGTAATTTTTTTGCAGTCCCATAAATCCTTGTGGCCTTCTCTATAAAAATGTAATTATAATGCTTATCCTCAGCTTCTTCTTCATAAAATTATACTTGTTTTATTCGTCCTTAGATTAGCAGTTTGTGAAATTATAAGTGTTTTGTTTGTCTATAGATCCTCAGGGTTTTCTTTGGAAAATTATTTAGCAGCTGCCAAGTTTTTCTGGTTTTATTACAGTGAAAGATTTTCCACCAAACTGTTTGGATGCCTTCTCATACAATACTTCATTTTTTTCCTCAAATTATAATGGTCTTGTTCGGTCCAGAGATAAATCTTTTTTCTTAAATTGTAGTTGTTTTGCTCCTCCCATTAACCCTTATAGTGTTTATTGGTACTTTAGATTTTACTCTGTAGAAGTTTATGGACTTTTACATTTTGTCACATTCTGAATGACCCACTCATTCATCACCAAGATAGAAAGGAAACTTGTTTTGTACCTTCCATAAATTCTCAGTATTTATCAGTTTGAATGATCTTGGGAAGAAAGGGGAAATAGAATGAACATAGATTTGTATTGTCGTTTTGATTTTTTGTTTGTTTGCCCATTTCCAGGCCCTCCAGTGCAAGGAATTCTGTGAGCTTGCCCATAATTGGAAGAAATTCTTCTTATGACCGATCTCCCTATTCCAAAAGGCTTTCAGACTTCTCAACTTCCGATTTCAGTACATCTGTCGATGTCAATTGAGCACACAAAACAGAGAAAGTACCCTTCATAGAGCAGGCAGGGTTATTCTGGAGACTAGTCACAATGAATGCCCCAGAATGGGCCTATGCCCTACTAGGATCCGTAAGGTCCATGGTCTACGGTTCCATAAGCGCACTCTTCGCTTACATCCTGAGTGCTGTGTTGAGCATCTATTACAACCCTGATCCATTATACATAAAAAATGAAATCAATAAATACTGCTTTGTTCTGATAGAGGTATCGTTCGGCGCCCTCGTTTTCAATATGGTGCAGCATTCCTTCTGGGAAATCGTTGGCGAGAATCTGACCAAGCGGGTCCGACAGACAATGCTCGAAGGTGAACAAAACGGTTTCCGTGAAAAAATTTCAGTACTGGTTTTTATGTTTTTTGAAGTATGAATCTGACTGATGATAACCCTAATCCTTCTGTCTGTCAGCGATTCTTCGCAA
The DNA here is from genome assembly GCA_031772625.1 of Pinus tabuliformis. Taxonomy (NCBI): domain Eukaryota; kingdom Viridiplantae; phylum Streptophyta; class Pinopsida; order Pinales; family Pinaceae; genus Pinus; species Pinus tabuliformis. The sequence goes on from CM062804.1 coordinate 1,022,138,049, forward strand.
TGAGGTCAGTTGGTTTGATCGGGAAGAGAACAACAGCAGCCAAGTTGCCGCTCGTTTGGCTTCTGATGCCACGAATGTGAGATCTGCCATTGGCGACAGGATTTCCATGATAGTACAGAACTCCGCGTTAATGCTGGTCGCATGTACCATAGGGTTTGTGTTGCAGTGGAGATTCACGTTAGTTCTTATTGCAGTTTTTTCCAATAACGCGAGTGTAGATAAATTTTAAGAGATGTTTTTGTTTGTTTGTTTGTTTGTTTGGTTATTTGATTGTAAATTTTAGTTGTGTAAATTGTATTTTTGAATATATAAATGAATAAAAAAATTAGATTATTTATTATAAATTTTGGAAATTTGGTAGATTTTGGATATAAAGACAGAAACACTTTTAGAGAAGAAGACTTAGGGATTAGAAAAAAAGACTTAGGAGTGATCGCCCAAGAAATATCAAAAACTAGAAAAACAAAATAAAATCATCAGATTTCCAAAATGTATAATAGATAAACTTGATTTTAAAAAAATCTTTATACACAACTTAATATTTAAATTTTAAAAAATCCCTATTAAATTTCAATCAAAATTGATAGAAAAGAAAAAAAAAATGCCAAGAAAAAGACAAAAACGACTACTAATTTTATGTTGCAGAGATAAATTGTAGGTTTATTTGTGCAGGGTTTCAACCAATTAACATTTCATTGAGTATATATCTACAAATCAAGGATTTTGGGATCAAATCCCACAAAGCAATTCTATACCTGCTCTTCAAATTCCTTCAAGCTTTTGAAAGTAAAACCAATGAATTATCAATATAATTTTACAATAATAAAAAACAATTAGAAGGCCTTTAGCTAGCTCAAATTTCTCATCTGTTAGGCTTGAACCAACATTTCTTCTAGAGAAATTCAACAATTCTAATTTAATAATCTTATCGGCCTCTCTTTGTACCTTTTGGGACAATTGCTAGTATATATATCTTAGAGAAAATGTGAAGAAAGCTAAATTGGTATTTGTTTTCATTATTTAAATATGTGATTATTTTTTCATATATATATAAAAAAAACGATAGTTCTCATATCTTATTAAAAATAGATAGTTCTCATATCTTATTAAAAATAGATATTTTGGAAAGTAAATTCCTATTTGTTTTCATTATTTTAATTATATCTTATTAAATTTTTTTTTTTTCTAATACTTATTTGGTATTGCATACAGATTTATTTACAGGAAGGATTTCATCTTTTAGTTTTAATGAAATGGTTTTGCCGAAAGTAAATATTGATGTAGTTATATATTATTCTTTTCTATTCTCAAATATTGTAAGAGAATTATACACACATTATTTTTTATGGAAGGGGTTAGACTCCTTCCAAGTCCTTGAGGAGGATGAGGCCCCATTCTTCTTTGAGTAGTGTAGTTATTTTTGTTTGTGTTGATTATGTTTCTTTAAACTCATACATGTCACAATACATTTTTTTAAGATACATTTACTTTAGAGAATTTATATTTGAAGCATGTCATCTTACACTTCAATGATCATCCATTTATATTATAACACTTATCAAAATTGTATTTAATCCAAAACATGCCTACATTTAAAAATATTTAAAATATCTTACCAAAATATAAATTATACAATCTTCCATAATGCACTAGAAAACATTAAATATTTCTCTAATTAAGAAAACATCCATATTATTTTTTTTTGTTGTTTCTTTACTTCGATTTTTAAAGTTTTTTGTATGGTACTATTTTATATTTTATACAATTAACTAAGTATATATATATATATATATATATATGAATTAGTTTGTTATATATTTACTTATTCGAAATTGTATATATATATATATATCTGTTTGTGATTTTGAAAATGTTTTATATATTTATGTTTATATTTTGAATTGATATTGTACCATTTTTAGTTTTTCATTTTAAATTGTTTGTGGGGTTAGTGGAATTGTGTATTTTCTTGTTTGAAATCGCATATATATATATATATATATATATATATATATCAAGTATGAAGGTTTATTTATCAATATGTGTATGTAATTTGAAAGTGTAATCATGTGTTTGTTGTATTGAATTATGAATTTGAATGTCTATGCGTAATGTAGATTTTAATTTGTACATTGTGTGTTTATTTTTTCTTAAAGTTGCATAAGCATATTTGAGCGTTTTCGTTTATTGGTTTGAAATGGTATGATATACAATTAGTCATTTGAAATTGTATGTTGTGTGTTTAGCTGATTTTTTTATATTGTGTGTTTGTTTATTTGAACTTGTAATCTGTATGTTTCTCTATTTGAAATTTCATATATATGTGTGAGTGATTGATGTAACCCAGCCACACTGGCCCGCTGTTCCACGCGTCCATAGGTTATGACGTGTTCACTAATGTTGAATTGTTATATCTGTGTGGAGATCGTCCATGGATATTTTCGTTGTTGGTTGTTGTTGTGAGTTAATGTCATATTAAATGATCACCCATATGCCTCGGGCCTGGTTCCCGACTCGCTCTTTGTCCCAATCACTTGGTTCTTTGCCTATTCTGGATTGTTCTGCCGCCGGGAGAGTTTGGTGAGGGTTCCTGGAATTGTGCTGAGTAATCGTTGTTTTGTTGATTGTGGTGACTTCTGGTATGTCTCTGGTAAAGGTTATGAACGTATGTTACTCCACTCGACTTGGCCGTGAACTCATGGAAGGCTTCCTCTGGTGTTTTGGTGTTGCTCTGGCTCTGTGGTGCTTATTCGAATTCGTTTCACCTGGTGAGTTCCTGGTTGTTGCGTTCCGACTGTATTTCTGTTTGTAAATGTTCGGTCCGTAAGGGGATTTCTCTCAGATTCTTTTTCTTTTCTACAGCTCAAGTTTGTCTTTCAAAATGAATTACATATATTCTTCTTTCCCTCACCTGTCTTTTTCTTCTCAATTTGTTCTTCATTCGTTAGTTTCTTATTATTATGTCAAAATATAAGGGCTTAGCAATTCAACTCTTTAAAATTTGATTCATGTGAATTGTTTCTTCTCTATCTGAATAATCCATTCACAAGTTGAGTTTTTCTTTTTCTTTTTTGGCTTCATTACGCACCCATTAGCTTGACATTTAAGGAATGTGAACATATCTTTTAGATTTCTTGTTTGACATTTGATCTATAAGACGAATGTTGGTTAAAGTTGTGACTTTTGAGGTTAAAATTGAAAGGTTTTAAAACTTAATGAGCTTACATTTTGGAAAATTACCCGAACTCGCCAAACACAAGAACACATATTATTTTCTCTCTCTATGATCGTGAAGATGTAGGCCCTCATGTGAAATAGATTCCTTGATATTATCAGTGGTGTCTGATCTCTCCACCTCAAAGTTACGGTTTTTACATTTAAAATTTCAATAAATATGTGTATCCCACCCCTAAGATGAGGTAGGAAATGATGCATATAATTATTTTTTATATTTAATCAATTAAGGCCCATCCAACCTCCAATTTCTTTCCAACAAATTTTAGTGTTGAATCTTGACTTTCACATTGTCAATCATGCTAGAACTCTCTACATTTAGAGGTATAGTATTTCTAGTGAATTAATTCCCTAACTCTTTCTAGAAATTGTCTTCTCAAATATCTAGTCATTAGCAACTAACAATAAGAAATAAATGTAACCTAAAAAAAAATGCAATATGAAACTCAAACAATGGTTGTAATAAAGAAATCTAGACAAGTAAGAGATAACTTTCCCTTCTCTATCCCTAGCACTACAAATAAATTATGGTTCCAATACCATGTTTGATGGTAAATTCGGAAAAAAAGGTGTGACAATCTACAAAGTTCCAAAAGGTATTAAGTTCATGGAAAATAATTCAAGGATATTTTACTAAAAACTCCTCCTCCTTGAGGTTGTTTCAAACACAATGACAATTAAAATTGGTACCAACGAGTAAGGCATACTAATATATCTCTTTTTCTTAGCATTTCTTAGGTTTGAATTCTCCATCGCACATAGCCAAAGTGATATATCTATAACCATTTCATGTATTGCAATATTTTCATCAAACCTAATCTAGGGATATTTACCAAATATTCCTACTCTTCAGGCTACTTCACACAACTAAAAAATAAAATAAGTACCATCAGGGAAGACATACTAAGGTGGTTGTTTTTATTATTTTTTTTTTTGAATTTCCCATCAGGGATAACTAAAGGGTTAAACATGTAATCATTTCTTCTATTTTCAGGGGAAAAAAATTAATAATAATAATAAAATTTGTTCCTATTTTGAAGAAATAGCATAGACTTGTAAGGAAAACAACTCAATAAAAAAATAAAAAAACTCAAATATCAAAATAAAGCATGCATCTAAAGATGCCAACAACTAATTATGAAGACAACATCAAAATATACATATGATTACCATAACTTGTAAGTAAAAGTAATTGTGAGAAATTGGAATCGATTTGCTTCAACTCATTGTCAAATTGGGTAGTGAAATAACTAGCATTTGCACCTAATGTTGCAAAGGAAACGCCGTAAGGCATAGTGTGTGGAAGAATATTGAAATGTGAATGGGATTTTTTGAAAGCAAGGGTCGATGATAATGAGTTTGAATTGAGGAAGCCATGTCGAAAACCCTATTCGGGGGTTAAACTGGCTATGAAATGGAATAAAAGCAGTCATAAATAACCATTGAACTTGTTTAGATACCTTAAAGATTGCCTAGTTGAAGGTGAGGTTAAACAAATGAATTCACACGAACAACAACCGGGTATCCATATCAATATACAAAATTTTAAGGAGAGGTATGTTAATCTTTTCGAACAACATTCTAATGTATTTTCCTAGAAATATGAAGACCTTAAACCATATCACATTGTGATGAACTTAATCCCTGCCAAGATATATTCCTTATGACGCAAAGAAGCTACTGGTGGTTGATAAGGAGGTGAAAACAAATGCTTGGGCTCATGAAGGAGCTCTGTATTGTCCTCCATCCCACACTGTTCCTATGCCTATTATATTCCATGGCAACATCATGCATAGAGACATCTCTTGCTCATTACTCCTAGTATGGTAATATTGAATAACACTGTCTGTGTCACAAATCATATAAAAATGGATTTCAATTAGCTCTGTGGTCCTTGGAGAATAATAATGTATACAACTTTCATCCATCATGGCCTCTCAGCAGTCCAATTACTTAGCTAATTGCAGACCTATCTTGAAGCATTCTATATGATGCCACTTTTATTACAGGGATGCAGAAATTAGATTTTAGAATGGGAATTGTGCTTCAGCGTTATATTCATTCAAGTAGCATTTGTGCCAGTTATGTCTTTTGGAAAATTATGGTTATTCTAAATGGTAATGATGTGTCAAGTAGTATGTGCTAGCATTTTTATTTTTATGATGAAAGTTGCATATTATATCAGTTTAAACAAGCATAATCTGATTTTCATGCTACATTGCAATTTTTTTTATAGGCATTGAATTGTTTTTCTACATAGTATCCAGAAGTCTGAATGCCCTAAAGAATTGGAACCAGCAGACAGGAGGGTTCCAGTACATGTCAATCTGATCAAGAGGGATGAAGACTGTCCTATATGTTTTCATTCCATTGCCCAATTCACGGCGTGCTAGTTTTTCTAATGTTATGGTGTTCATGCATGTGCTGTTATACTAATTGTGAAATGGGGGAATTTAGTTGTTTCATACATTGTTTTAATGACATTTAAATTCGATAAAGATCAATCAGTGTCCTAGATATATTGTTTGTGTGTCAAAAGTCAGTGGCTTTGCAGCGGTTGAAATTTTTTTCTGTTTGCTTAGGTGGTCCAATGCATGTTTTGAATGTAGGGAAGTTTGAAATTCTCTTGACTATCATTCAATGCGCTTAGGAAGTTCTGTTGTTGGAAAGTTTGATTGGGTTGCATTGAATTAAGCAAGGTTGAAACATTATTATTGACTTTGTAGCTGCAGTTGTTCTGCATGTTGTTGAATCACTTTGCAGGGTTGGTTTCATCATCCCCATATGCTAAGGAGATGGTCCTCTTGAGAGAATTGAATTTGTTGTCATTATCCATTGCTAATTCTTCTTGTTTTGGGACAACTTCATATCGACAATCACTATTGTTGTCATTTTTATTGCTGAAATTGTTGTGAGAGAGGTTGGAGGATTGGACTTGAGGTAGTTTGCTACTGTTTCCATTGCCATCCATGGCTTCATCATTTAAAAAACCATCTATGAAAGGATCGTCACTCTGCAACAATCCATTGAAAGAGGAAACTTTGGGCAGTTGCAGTTTGTTTTGCTGATCAATATCAGGCAAGAAGCCGTCACTTCATCTGCACTTGGTGATTCATCTCGTTCTACCCCTTGTACTCTCTGAGAATTACCATTTTTCTTGTAAATTTGGCCAAGCACCCAATCATCAATCTGGAGAACAGAAGTGTCATCAAAATCAACAATACCAATTTTAGTTGAATGAATCAATTCCTATTCATAAAGAATCAAAACACAAGAACTATGAAAGGAAAATCATTCATATTGATCAATATTCAAGAAGACATCACTTTGTATGGTGTGTTATTTATATTTACACAATTGATTTTTTTATTCAATCAACTATGCTATTCTTTGTGCTTTTGTTGGGTTCCTTCATCACCACCATCATTAGAAAATTGATTTCCCTCTTGAAGTATGAAACGAGTAGCAATTCCCAATTGATCTCACACTACCACCACAAAGAAGCTAGCAATCCTAATATACAAATCAAACCAGCCATCCTATCAAGAAATCCATGTAGTTCTCAATCTATGGCTTTGATAACCCAAAACTCAAATCTTTTATATCTAAGATGCACAGAAATTTTCACATTAATATGTTTGGATCTCATTCTAAGATCTTTGCAGATCTGATACAGAGGTAAACCAAATTTTTCATACTATGACAAGTCATATTAGCAAGTCTTGGAGTCTCTCTTATGTAATGTCTCCTCCTTGTTTTATAGAGTTGAAGCTGTATGAGGATCGACTGCACTGAAGGGATCATCCAATAGATAAATGTCAACATCGTTATATACTGCTCTAGCCAACTGAATCCTTTGTTTTTGTCCTCCACTCATATTCAATCCTCTCTCCCCAATCTCTGTCATATCTCCATGAGCAAAACTCTTTATATCCTTGTCTAATGCACAAGCTTTTATTGCCTTCTTGTATTGAATTTTGTCCATTGGTTTCCCATAGAGTATGTTATCTTTGATAGTACCACTCTGAATCCAAGTTGTTTGTGCCACGTAGGCAACATTGCCATATACTCAATCTACACGTAGTCCAATCAAAAATTTTATGGAAGAATTTTTGTATATAGAAATCAAAAAAGTTGCATCTACAATCTTGTTGAACTATGAAATGGTTACTTTTTCTCAAGAAGAGTACTTAATGTTCAACTTACATCTCCTAAAATTTTTGGGATTTCTCCAAGAATTGTACATAGCAAATCAGATTTCCCTGATCCCACTGAGCCACAAATTGCTACCTTTTCTCTAGTTGTAATGTGCAGATTTATTCCCTTGAATGTTGGCTCTGTCAATGAAGATTCTGGATCCCAGCTGAGTATGTCTTGATGAATTTCGATGGTATACTGGGATCCGGCAAGTGCTTTCCTCACAACAGAATCTGGTCTTAGCTCATCATCTTGTAAGAACTTGTCCAGACGATCTAAGGAGACTTTAACCTGAATTAATATAGCCAAAACTTTAGGTAGCATTCTCACTAGATCTTGTATCACACGGAATGTTGCAAGCACTGTAAATATGGTTGTGGCAGTTAACGGTGGATCACCTATGATAGCACACCCGCCAAAAACTATAGATGAAGCAATGATGGGTGACATCCAGTAGAGTATGGTACCATATGTTCTATAAAATTGTGTTGAAGACAACCATTTGAACTCCACAACTCAGAATTGTTTTTCTGCAGAGTATCCAGAAGTTTGAATGCCCTAAAGAATTGGAGCTAGCAGACAGGATGGTTCTAGTACATGTCAATCTGATCAAGAGGGATGAAGACTATCCTATATTTTTTCATTCCATTGCCCAATTCACGGTGTGCTAGTTTTTCTAATGTTATGGTGTTCATGCATGCGTTGTTATAATTATTGTGAAATGGGAGAATTTAGTTGTTTCATACATTGTTTTTATGACATTTAAATTCGATAAAGATCAAATCACTGTCCTAGATATATTGTCTGTGTTTCAAATGTCAGTGGCTTTGCAGCTGTTGAATTTTTTTTTTTTTTTTCTGTTTGCTTAGGTGGTCCAATGCATGTTTTGAATGTAGGGAAGTCTGAAATTTTGTTGACTGTCATTCAATGTGCTTAGGAAGTTCTACTGTTGGAAAGTTTGATTGGGCTGCATTGAATTAAGCAAGGCTGAAACATTATTGTTGACATTGCAGCTGTAGTTGTTCTGCATGTTGTTGAATCTATTTGCAGGGTTGGTTTCATCGTCCCCATATGCTAAGGAGACGATACTCTTGAGAGAATTGAATTTGTTGTCATTCTCCACTGCTAATTCTTCTTGTTTTGGGACAACTTCATATCGGCAATCGCTATTGTTGTCATTGTTATTGCTGAAATTGTTGTGAGAGAGGTTGGAGGACTGGACTTGAGATAGTCTGCTGCTGCTTCCATTGCCATCCATGGCTTCATCGTTTAAAAAACCATCTATGAAAGGATCGTCACTCTCCAACAACCCATTGAAAGAGGCAATTTTGGGCAGTTGCAGTTTGTTTTGCTGATCAATATCAGGCAAAGAAGCCATCACTTCATCTGCACTTGGTGATTCATCTCGTTCTACCCCTTGTACTCTCTGAGAATTACCATTTTTCTTGTAAATTCGACACAACACCCAATCATCAAGCTAGAGAACATAAGTGCCATCAAAATGAACAATACCCATTTTAGTTGAATGAATCAATTCCTATTCTTAAAGAATCAAAACACAAGAACTGTGAAAGGAAAATCATTCATATTGATCAATATTCAAGAAGACATCACTTTGTAGGGTGTGTTATTTGTATTTACACAATTGATTTTTTTTATTCAATCAGCTATGATATTCTCTGTGCTTTTGTTGGGTTCCTTCATAACCACCATCATTGGAAAATTCATTTCCCTCTTGAAGTATGAAACAAGTAGCAATTCCCAATTGATCTCACACTACCACCACAAAGAAGCTAGCAATCCTGATATACAAATTGAACCAGCCATCCTATCAAGCAATCCATGTAGTTCTCAATCTATGGCTTTGATAACCCAAAACTCAAATCTTTTATATCTAATATGCACAGAAATTTTCACATTAATATGTTTGGATCTCATTCTAAGATCTTTACAGATCTGATACAGAGGTAAACCAAATTTTTCATACTATGACAAGTCATATTAGCAAGTCTTGGAGTCTCTCTTATGTAACGTCTCCTCCTTATTTGATAGAGTTGAAGCTGTATGAGCATTGACTGCACTGAAGGGATCATCCAATAGATAAATGTCAGCATCATTATATACTGCTCTAGCCAGTTGAATCCTTTATTTTTGTCCTCCACTCATATTCAATCCTCTCTCCCCAATCTCTGTCATATCTCCATGAGAAAAACTCTCTATATCCTTGTCTAATGCACAAGCTTTTATTGCTTTCTTGTATTGAATTTTATCCATTGGTTTCATATAGAGTATGTTATCTCTAACAGTACCACTCTGAATCCAAGCTGTTTGTGCCACGTAGGCAACATTGCCATATACTCAATCTGCATGTAGTCCAATAAAAAAGTTTATGGAAGAATTTTTGTATATAGAAATCAAAAAAGTTGCATCTACAATCTTGTTGAACTATGAAATGGTTACTTTTGCTCAAGAAGAGTAGTTAATTTTCAACTTACATCTCCTGAAATTTTTGGGATTTCTCCAAGAATTGTACATAGCAAAGTAGATTTACCTGATCCCACTGAGCCACAAATTGCTACCTTTTCTCTAGTTGTAATGTGCAAATTTATTCCCTTCAATGTTGGCTTTGTCAATGAAGATTTTGGATCCCAGCTGAGTATGGCTTGATGAATTTCGATGGTATACTAGGATCCGGCAAGTGCTTTCCTCAATACAGAATCTGGTCTCAGCTCGTCATCTTGTAAGAACTTTTCTAGATGATCTAAGGAGACTTTAACCTGAATTAATATAGCCAAAACTCCAGGTAGCATTCTCACTAGATCTTGTATCACACGGAATGTTGCAAGCACTGTAAGAATGGTTGTGGCAGTTAACGGTGGATCCCCTATGATATCACACCTGGCAAAAACTATAGATGAAGCAATGATGTTTGTCATCCAGTAGAGTATGGTACCATATGTTCTATAAAATTGTGCTGAATACAACCATTTGAACTCCACAGCTCAGAATTTTTCTATCAGCTCTTTAAATTTTTCTTCCCATGCTTGTAGTTTGATTATTTTCATACTATTAAGAATTTTAGATGTTATTCTGAGTCCTTCATCCTGTGCAGTCATGAACTCAGCTTGGCACTTCTGGAGGGTTTTGGAGAGAGGTTTGTTTAGAATGAGAGTAAGAATGATGATGAGAAAACCTGGAATAGCTACCCATCCAACTGTGGCAAAAAGGATGCCAATTGCTACACATATTTGCAAAGGGATGGTCTAACCCCAATGCAGCCACCACGGAAACTCTCCAAAACGATATGCATCTACAGCTATGTAGTTTACAATCTCACCAGTGGCATGTCTTCGTCTTCCTAGGCTGGATAGCCGAAGTTTTTTCTGATATACAGCTACCATACAAAGTCCAAAAGTATCCCAATTTTTCCCTTTTGCATGGGTTGTAGTTGGAGAAAGCTTTCAACATCAGTGGCCATTTCATTCTGTTAAGATTTAAATAGATTTTTTTTTCTATATTGTAGCAGACCTGATACTTTTCTCTATAACTCTTTACAACATTAGCATGTGAAAGTAGCAAATTTTGTGCAACAATGTCGGGTTTTGTTGCAGAATTTCCTGCTGTGCAGTTCCCAAATGGAGCAGGGCACCTTCTAGGAGAAAAAATATCATTGTCATAACGAAGAGCAGCATCAACCTGTGGCTCATTGAATGTCATCCAGTATTTCACCCTGTCGCCAAAGGTTTTGAAGCAGAACTCTGCAAATTTTGCATAGCCCTCACTATGCAACAAAAACTGATATGTATGTCATTATTACTACCATGGAAAGTATCGGAAGCTAGAAATTATGAGATGGGTTTTTAATTACATGCTCTGTATCAGTGCTAATGAACTCCAGAATTTAGTAACCCTCCATAGGTTGTTTCAAGCACTTTTGATAAATCTTAGTGATAAAGACTTGCATAGGGCGTGATACCCAAAAATGAAATGAAATTTTACAACAGTAGCTAGTGAAGGCCAAACGGTAACATTGTAGCACTGAGAGAACTTTTATATAAAATTCATAACAATGATAAGGCCATAGTCACAGAAAACAGATTGAATTGAAGAAATTACAACAATAAGAAACATATGCAATGTTTTTATTACAGGACTTAAGTGGATATAAGCCACAAGAAACACATAAGAATGCACCACTCTACATGACATAATCTGGTATTTTAGTAATGAATGCAAACAAGAGATACCAATTAGTAGTCATCCAACACGCCATACCCACAAGAAGTATTGTAAGTCATAATGATAAAAATTGTAGAGGGCATGATATCTAAAAATGAAGTCAAATTTTAGCGATAACAGCTAGTGAAGGCCAAAGGCTAACAATGTAAATGTCATAAGAACAAGAGGGCCTTAGTTACAGATAACACTTTGAATTGCATAAATTGCAACAATGAGAAACACATGCAATGGTTTCTATTATACACAACTTCAATGGAAATAGACCATAATCACAGGAATGCACCAGTCTACACCACAAAAACCAAGGTTTTAGCCATGAACACAAACAGGCTATACCAATCAGTAGTCATCCAACTCGCCATACACATAGGAAGTATTGTACAACATAAATCACAAACTACAGAGATTAAATTTTTCCTTCCCAAAAATCCATGAATACAAATATGCCAGAATCTCAGGAATCATAGATCACAAACTACAGAAATTTGAGTTCATGCCAATAAAGGTAAGCCATCAATGCAAATAGGCCAAAATCTCAAGAATCATAGACCACAAATTATTTGAACCACAGACTACCATTTTAAATGATATACAAGCATTGAGCAAAGACACAAGAAATATTGTAGAACATGGACAAGGATGTAGTAAGACACACTGAAAACAAACATGATATAACTTTTTAATGTTGGTATAACTAAACCTAACGGGACAACTGCATTAGAACATAGATTGCAAGAAGCATGAATAAAACAAAGCAATAGATGATACAAAATAAGAATAAGCCACCAGAACTACAATTCTTCCTATCACAACGATTAGGAGACTACTGGAATCCCCCGTTTTACATTTTGAAACTTCAAAAAATGCAATAGCTGAAGGAATTTTTATAAGATGCTAGTACAATTACCTCTTTTAAGTAGGTAGTTAATGAGATTATTTTAATATTGGACACCCTTGTAATTGATCCGACCTGCTCCTTCTGCATCATCAAATACACACAACATCAGAAGCACGGTTATAAATCATAGATCCATAAACTATACCTCAGGGATCCGTTCTATATTTTTAAAAGTTAAAGGCTTTAATGTAAGTAAATTAGATATTTAACTTATCAATTTAATACAGTCAAAATCTTTCATTCATATATTAAGTTTGGACAACGATCAAAACCTGAGTATCCGCCTACTTGGAAAACTCCTAGACCAGGTTATCGAGAAACTATAGGCATCCATGTTCATATTTACCATCAACTCTATGTCACTCTGTGAAACAAATATTTGCGGTTAAATTTCCACATTTAAATAACGCAAGACAGAAACAAAAATTTTCCTACAAAATCTTCTTCCATTGAAAAAACCATAAATTTTATCATTTGATTTCTCATGAAAAAAAGTCCAAAATGGACAAATGGCAGAAGATGCATATACCTTATAAAGATGATATTCATCCTCCATAACATCGGCAGTGACATTGTTAGCTACAATCCCTGAAAAGAAAAGCCCAAACACCCCTAAAATCTGAAAAACTTGAATGTGTGAAAAACATTAGGATGCAGGGATATGATTGATCCAATGATACCAACTTAGTTGTGAAAAAATGCATACCTAGTTGACGGATAAAATTATCCCAAATGTTCAGCCCTCGTCCATCGGACTTGGAAACTCCTTCCACCTGGTAGGTCCCAGATCCATAATCTATACTTCAATGGACCATTCTATATTTTTGAAAGTAATTTGTACGCTGAAGCAAAAGCTGGAACTTAATGTAAGTAACTTAAATATTTAACTTGTAAATTTAATACAATCAAAATCTTTCATTCATATATTAAATTTGGACAGCAATCAAAACCCAAGTATCTTCCTACTTGGAAAAGTCCTAGACTAGGATATCGAGAAACTGTAGGCATCCATTTTCATATTAACCATCAACTCTACATCGCTCTATGAAACAAATATTTGTGATTAAATTTCCACATTTAAATAACTCATGATATACCCCTTTTCCCGTTTCCAGCCTTATCTGCAACCACAGAGAATTTAGTTTTGCCTAGTTATCTGTGCCCTCTCCCAACGCTTCTTTAAAATAATTTTTTTTTGGCTTCTTCCGAATATAAGACTCCTCCTGTGTCCTACCCCAACTTACTATGTCTTGCTCCCTTTTATTTTGTTTATTAACGTGTCCTGCTCCCTTTTATTTTGCTTGTTTCTCAATCCTTCTATGTAGATACACAGATTTTTGCTGACAAAACATGTGCATTATCTTTTGATTGTAGATTTCTCATTGTTTGGTGTAGGCCTTGAGTATACATTTTTCCATTCTTGAACCTCCGATGGCACTCACAACTATGTTGTGGAGCATGTAGCCAACAAAGAGAGATTGGAAACTATGATTACTGGCATATGTTGTGGTTGATTTTCTCACCTATATTTGACTGGGAATGGCCAAATCCTATTACTGTACGTGGAGCCTATATTTTCCTGGGAATGGCCAAATCTTATTATTGTACTTGGAGCTTGCACTGTGGTTTGAATGTGATCAACCCACATGCAACAGACTGATCGCGCCATCATGGGTGGTCGGTGTTCAGCATTTGGGTCTGTATTGCATGTGCATATATATATATATATATATATATAGCACAGAGAATAAGCTTTGTGATTGTCATTGTGGTTATGTTATGTAACCTTCTGCTAGTTTCAAGGTATATACTTTGTCGAGAGAAAACATGTAGTGAAGGCAAAATAGCCAATTTATGCTCTCTCTAATAACAGGGACCCTTGTTAGGTCAATTTGATTCGGTTCAAGTCAAGTTCTATTCACTCACATTCTGCTAGTTTCCAGGTATATACTTCGTCGAGAGAAAACATGTAGTGAAGGCAAAATAGCCAATTTATGCTCTCTCTAAGAACAGGGACTCCTGTTAGGTCAAATTTGATTGGGTTCAAGTCAAGGTCTGTTCACTCAGGGATTTCATCTTACCATTCACTGTAGGGCTGGCTAATTGTCTTTCATCTTTTTGTGCCCTTGCATCAATATTCGCATGAATAAAGGTAGCAATGTACCATAAACTCAAAGCATGCCTAACGTTGCTCTGCTTAGCTAAACAATGCACTACAACCAGGTGAACCCTGACTTCAACATCTACAATTGTAGCTAAAGCATTGATCTCAGTTATTTGGGATGCAATCATAGCTCTGTACTCACCTCTCGTGAGGATAGGTAGACTTGACAGGAGTAGCTATGAAAATATAAGTGTCCATCAATTCCCAGATTGATATGCGATGGTTTGCCTTTTTGATCTGATATTTCTAGTGTATGCATGTAATAACTCCACAGAGCTGGTGTATGCATGCAATAACTCCACAGAGTTTGGGTGCAAGATCATTTCTTGGCAAATGCCACCTTCCCACCTCCCCCTGCTTTGTCTCATTGTAATGCAATTTATATGCAAGGAGACATCAAATTTTCCAGCCGCAATGTGAGTGCATAATGTTCTAATTAAAAAAAAAGAAGAGAAAGGAAATCTCTCTGGCCTCCAGAAATACGGTCATGTTAAATAAAAATAAAATGAAAAGTGTTGGAGCAATGCTCGATGTCTTTGAAATCAAAGCAAGTCAAAATCATCAATGTTGAACTTGGAAAGAGAAAGGTGATTTTAGAAGAATGGATGACACAGAATTTGTTGGAAAGCTGAAGAAACAGGACAGATGCCCGGTAAAGGAGGGAGACCTAGCAATCATATCAAGATGGGGTTTTGTCAAATGAGGAGCTCAAGAAGAGGGTATAACTCCCAAAATTCTGGCTAGAAGTGGTATCATTTTGTTTGTTGGTAGCTAATGATAAAATTCTATCTCAAGTACCAATAAGGAAGGGATGCTTCCAAGAGCTAAGAGCTAAACGGATGCGTGGAGGAAAGAGAAGGAAACCTAGATAGGATCCTCCATGATAACAATCACAAAACACTCACTCAAACAGAGACAGAGATGGACAATATTATGTCAAGAGAAACACAACATGCGAGTAGAGTTCCATATGCTGAAACCATAAGCTCAGGAGCCTGTGTAGATCATGTGGGGATACTAAGGTGTATATCTTAAATACCTCCTTGTTATAGACTTCATGCATTGGACCACTCATTGTGCCTCGCTATGTATTTCCTTCTCCAATGATGATTAATTTGATCAAGGGGTTTCCATGCCTCTCAAATGCTCTCAAGTGCCTTGATGGATGTACTCCAGCCTCCAATGATTCATGAAAGATTCTTGATTCGTTAATTGAACCCGGTTGAGTTTAGAGTCCCCTTCAAGTTTATGCTTGTGATGCAAATTTATGGACGCTTTAGTTCCTTCGTGGCGATTTAGTCTATATTCCCTATAGCAGCAGAGGATGGTTCTTCTGTGTGTTTTCTAATTACAAACCCAAAACCTGCATTGCCAGGGCAACCACTCGAAGAACCCATGAAAATGGATTTTAGAATGGAGACTTTTGCAACTGGACATACTTTCACTGGAATTCTGGGATTTACAGTGTGAAATGCAAGTTTTTGATTCCGGAGAAACACATCACTTATCATCAAGGCTAATGGTGGAAGAGTAAAGAACATTGTCATAGATATTTGGCTCAGTGATATTACCTGCATTGGAAACCAAAAATCCAATATCAAATTGATTTTTTTCATCTTGAAAGAAAGGGAAAAGACCAAAGTTCCAAATTTTCATGTCTATGTTCCCACCCAGTTTGGATGATGTTCAAAGTGCCATTTGCCTTCGCCGAAAATGACTTCATCAATACTGTATTTGTGGAGAAAATGCAGAAACAGGGTAACCATAATTCCTAAACATATGGGTATATCCCATCCTAAACATATGGTGCACTGTCATCTGCCTTTTGGCCCAAAATGAGTTCAACAATCCTGTATTTTTGAGCACACACCCTGAGAATCACCCTATTCTGCCTTTTCGCAACAACAAGAATTTCACTCTATAAAGCCCAACATCATTTCAGTAACAGTGAAAAAATTCACTCTCTAAAGCCCAACATCATCTCACTGAGAGTGAAAAAATTCACTCTGTAAATCCCAACATCATCTCACTAACAGTGAAAAGACACGCGCCCTGCAAACTCCCCTAATCCCCCTATTCTGCCTTCTCACAACGAGAAGCATTCCACACCCTGTACAGCCCAACTGCATCTCATTAACAGTGAAAAAAAATATCCTTGAATGCCCTAAATACGTTGAAATTGTTGATAGAAATCAATCAAATTCACATTGTAAATGTTGAAATTGTTGATAGGAATCAAAACCAAATTCATACTGCAAACATCGAAATTGCTGATAGAAATCAATCAAATTCACACTAAAACGTTGAAATTGTTGATGGAATCAATCAAATTCACACTGGAAAACCATATGACGACTTCAGGGCGCAGAGAAATATCCGCTTCACGGCATACACACATATCTGGATTAAGAGACAACGATCACTGTGCGCGACGGACGAGCCATAGACAATTGATAATCGAAAGCAAGGAGGACATAAATTCTGAAAGGGAGGCGAGGACTTGATTTAAATTCAGGGCAGAAAGGAACCGGAAGAAACAACGATTTAAGCATAATTTGTAACTGTTTTGATCGACGGTTCAAGTTTTTGTAATCGTCTAACATCTAATCGTACGGTGTCCAAGGATGACAGGTAGGCAAAAAGGGGGATGGATTTGAGAGGGAAACGCCTTACGGCGTAATTAAAAAAATAAAACTCAAAAGATATACCAAGTATGCAATTGTTTTTGAGACAACACAAAAGAACATTTTATCATAATGCTTCAATGCAACAAATTAACTATTGAAGAGGACAACATAAAAAAAATTCCACAAGAATGATTGCAGGTTATACCATGTAAGGGATATACGTTGTCACAAAATAGGAATTTTTGTTACAAGTAATCAATGAGCAAAGATGAAAGTTGAACCAACTTAAAAGACTATGTAACAAATTGTGTGAAATTTCCAAGAATTGTATTTTATCTACATGGTAAGAGTTTTGAAATTATTTGTAATCTATCATGCTTCAATATTTCAAAGTGACAACCTAATAGAATTGTATGAAACAATATTTCTTACCATGAATTTTTATAAATTATAAGGGAAATGATTAATTGTTGAAATATGTTGCCTCAAGGTAATAATCTAGCTTAGTTTATGATTTTAATTCAAAATTTCACACTCCAACTAGAATTTTGAATAAAGTCCCATTAGAAAGCTTCATATTGGATCTGTTAGTCAATATAATGACCTTTGTATCCAAATACTAATCAGAACCATGATTTCATAATGAACAATTTGTACTTGATCTGAATCTCTTCAGCGACCAAAATTATCCAAGATGCTTTAATTTTGTGATGTTAGCAGAATTTCATTTAAAAGCTCATCATATACCACTTGTGCATATTGTAAATAAGATGAAACATAAGAACACTCATCAAATCAATGAACACAAACACATTGATAACGGAGTTCACTTAGTGTGGGTTACATCTCTGGCCCTGGTGTCAACAGAGTGGAGGTTGCTTCATTAATGCTGCAAGATGATGATGAGAACATAGTATGTTCTTTTTCCTTACACGTACAAATAACCTCAACCCTGAGTGGAATTTCTCTCCATGAGACATTCTCCCTATAAGAGCTCTCACTCCAATGGGTCCTCCTTCAACATGACATGCAAAACAAATCTCACATGATGTAGAAAAAAGTATCCCTCAACATAATGGTAATTAGGGATCTCAACAATAAACACATCAACTCAAAAAATCATGAAGAAAGACATGGAATCACTGCATCACATACCTCCATTTTCGAAGATGGATGAAAACTTGAAAGCGTCACTGTTGAAATGGACTGCACCACTCAATTCCCAGCAATGAGTGCTGTAAAATCGATTGTAAACTTGTCCAATTCTAACACTGTCAAATTTTGGACCTTTGGGAATCGTGAAGATTCCCCAAAATATTCCTTCATGAAGATGGTCGAAAAACCCACTTCTCATACAAATATTTTGAGCACACCACTACGCTCATTGTGAAATTATATGAAAGGTGACTATAAAATGGACAACATTCTCCCTCGATAAAAAATCATTGTCCAAGGGAATCTTTAAGATTCAAGAAGATTCTCCAAATATTCCTCGCTACTCGAAAATTGCATTTATGCTGCTCATATGGAGATTATAAATGCACGGTGGCAAGAAAACATGGAAAAATGACTATCCACTTGTCAAATTCTATCACTAGCACCTCTTGCCCTTAAGGGAATCTTTTCAACATCTTCAGACTCTCCATGTTTAGGGTTCCACACCCTCTGTTCATTGACGGTTCCCTTGTCTGTTCCTCCATAGTTGTCACCAAATAGAAATTCAAGGTTTATATGTAAGTTTACAGGTGGATTAAACAAAGTCGGTTGTTTCACCTAATGGTGATAAATTTGTTAATGGTGGGAAAGGTCAAGGGTTGAAGCCCCGCCACACCCAGATAGTATATACAATTTTTCATTTGTGTTTTTTTATGGCATGTGGTTGGGTCCCTTGGAGCTACCATCATATATTTTGAAACATGGAGGTGCCTAGGTGGCATGCTAGCTGGACCAGCTGAGTGGGTTCAAGCCCTGCGACCTCCAAATTACACCATGTGTTGTTGTTTTTATGGAGGTGGGGTCGGGTCCCCCAATGGGAGGCCTTCCCAATACATATAATAAGTGTCTATTTGGTGGAATTCAGTGGGGATGGTGACCCGCCAACCCTTTTTAAGTTTTTTAAATATAACAATGTTGTTCGGTGGGGTGGGTGGGTATGACCTGCCCCCCCTTTTTAATATTATTTTTATTTTTTAACCAAACTTTGTCTCTTTTGAATTTGCTGAAAATATTGGATATTAGAAAAATTAACCATCCTACAAGTTCATCCATCACAGTGGATTAACCATTCTACAAGTCTGTCCATCGTAGTGGATTAACCATCCCACAAGCCCCTCCATTCTGTTGGATTAACCATCCTACAAGTTTGCCCATCACAGTGAATGGATTCTATGCACCATGTCTTGGTGAATTTGTCACCTCGTTAAACTTGGTAACTTCACCAAGTTTGACTGAAACTTTGACCAGATATTACTTGCCATTGACCATGCGAACTCGGATTCAAGTGTCCTTCCCAGCATTGGAATTAGGGCGATGAGCACTATGATCTAGTATTGGTTTGGAAGAGATATGACCAATCATATTTTTAAGCTATTCTGATTCATCTTTGACTGTTGAGCCCTCTGGAGCCACCTGGAACATTCCTCCGAATTGAGGAACTTTTGGTCCTCCAAAATCATGAACGTAATTTAAAACTATTATGTACATTGTCTACACCACAAGTGTGCTGAAAATTCACCCTTCCTTCCCCTTCATGGTCACTTTCGAATGGAAAGTTCAGGTTTATATGTAAGTTTATGGGCATATTAAACAAAGTTCGTCATTTGGCTTGATGGTGGCAGAGTCATTAATAGTGGGAACAGTCTATGGTACAAACCCCATTGCACCCTACATAGTATATATAGTTTTGCAATCGTGCTTGTTTTTGTGTGTTGTTGGGTCTGTTGGAATTGGCATAATATATTTTGAGACATGGATGTGCCCGGGAGGCAAGCTGGTCGAACAGACTGGGCGTGTTCAAGCCTTGCTGACTCCAAATTATGCCACGTGTCATTTTTATGGAGGTGGGGTTGGTTCACCAACACGTGGCCCGCCCATTACATATAATATGTGTTTATTTGGTGGGGTTCGGTGGGGGTGGTTACCCATCGACCCTTTTTTGGTTTTTTCTAACTATCACAATATTGTTCGGTGGGGTCGGTGGTTCTAACAGGCCCGACCCACCCCCAATTTTTAATATTTTTTTGTTTTTTACACAAACTTGGTTATTTTTGAATTTTTCGAAAATAAAGGTAATTAGACAAATTAACCATCCTACAAATTCACCTATCTCGGTAGAAAGATTTCACTCACCAGGTATCGACAAATTTTGTCGCCTCATTAAACTTGGCCACTTCGTCAAGTTTGATTAAAACTTTGATGAGAAATAACTTAACTAGACAAAGTTGGATTGAAGTGTTGTTCAGATTGTTGGAATCAGAGAAAAGAGCACTACAGTCATGTCGTCACTTGGGAGAGATCTGACCACTTTAATTTTTGAGCTATTGTGGGTCCTCTTTGACTTCTGAGCATCTCTCGAGCCACCTAGATTAGTACTCTTGTGAGATCACTACTCAATATCTTGATGTGCTACCTTTTAACTGAGATCAATATTTGATGATATCAAGAAAATGTTTCCTTGTCTTGAACTTTGGGCTCAACTTTGTTAATGAGGGCCTACCTACCTCTTAGCCAAATACCTAGTCAACTTTGTCAACACCATAGGAGGGCCTACCCACCTCCTAGCCAAATACCTAGCCTTAAAACTCAAACCCCTAGTTGGTTGTACTGAGTCATTTGTCAAAGCATCTTCTTTATTTTTCAATGAGATAAAGGACTTAGAGTTTGATCATGGGGACACTCTTGTTGGTTTTGATCTAGTCTCCCTTTATACTAGAATCCCCATTAAGTATTCCATCAATGTCATTAATCACCTCATTGATCCTGATACCGCTAAGTTAGTATAAATTTGTCTTACTTCTACTTTCTTCTTCTTTGAAGGGGAATTCTATGAGCAGACTTGTGGGGTTGCCATGGGCTCCCCCCTATCCCTTGTTGTGGCTAATCATTTTATGGAAGACTTTGAATCCAAGGATTTGGCCTCAACCTATCTCTAGCCTAAGCTATGGAAAAGGTTTGTAGATGAAACTTGTGTCTTCTAGCCTCATGGCCAAGAAAAGTTAGACCTTTTTTTGAAGCATCTCAACAATGAATCTTCCTCCATAAATTTCACTATGGAGAAAGAAGTTGGAGGATGCCTACCTTTTCTAGATAATCTCATTTGGAAGAAGGATGATGTTTCTTTCTCCCACCAAGTATTTCAGAAGAAAACTCACACTGAGTAGTATCTTTCATGCTAAGTCTCATCATTTCCCCACTCAAGAGCTTGGTGTTATCAGCACACTAGCTACTCGTTTGCTGAGAATTTCTAATGAAAACAACCTCAATAAAGATAAAGCCGATCTCCTTAATGTTTTTGTTAAAAATGGATATAGTAGGCACCAACGTCTTAAGGCTTTCCTAAAAATTAGCAGAGGTGCCAAGGTTAGAAAAGACCCTAAGGATCGAATCTCATGGGTGCATCTCCCTTTCATCCAAGGGACCACTGACAAGATTGTGAGGATCTTAAGAAATCATAATGTTCCCTCAATCTTTAAACCCCTTAACACCATTATGAGCTCCTTACGATCTGTAGAAGACCCTATTGACCCCAAGGATATGAAAGGTGTCTATGATATTCCTTGTTCTTGTGGTACCCCCTATGTTGGTGAAACTGGGTGCTCTATTAATCAAAGAATTTCATGAGCACATAGCCGACATAAATCATGGGAGGACCTCGTCTTCAGCTTTGGCAGAACACGTGGTGAAGAATAAACATCATATATGCATTGAGGAGGTCCAAGTCATCGCTAGAATTTCTCCTTTTCACCACCAAAAGTTTAGGGTGGCCATTGAAATCGAAAGGAGGCCGAGTAATATTAAAAGAGATGACAAATGAAAAATCAATAGTTGATGGATCCCGGCCCTTTCTGCTTAGAATGCCTCCACCCACCTTCCCCCCTCTTTTCCTTTGTCTGGTGTTTTCTGATTTTTTTTTCTCGTCCCTTGAATTGTTCGATTTTCCTCTGCGTTCCCTTTTCTATTTACCTCTTGCTTTTCCGTTTCTTTTTTATCTATTTAATATTTATCAGTGTTATCTATTTATTATTATCTTTATTAATATTATTATGATTTATATTTAATTCTAATTTATCTCATAATATTACTATAATAGTATTAAGACAAGTTTATATATAATTTATTAATGAAAATAAGAGAATAATTTCCCTTAATAATTATGTATTAAGTTTAATTTCTTTCTTTAAATACATAATATTTAACTAATATTTTTAATTAAATATAAATTTAATTAATACATGGCATTTTTAATAAACATAAGTTTTTTTAGGTTATATACCGTGATAGTATAAATAAAATCTAACTATCATTCATATATATATATATATATAATTTAATATATTTTTAAGTTTTTATTCCATTTTTAAGCCTCATATTTATAATAAATAAATTTACATATAAATCATAGTTACAAGATTTTAATTATAACCATGTATATTCAATTATATAGGAAAAATTATAATTTGAATAATTTTTACCTAATATATATTTTTATAAAAATATATAAGGTTTAATTAATATATTTTTAATTAATTTTTATTAAATATAGGATTTATAGTTATATATAAATTTACTTAAATGTTTTAGTTAATCTAAAATAATAATAATAAATAAATAAACTAATTTATAATTAATATAAAAAATTTCTAACTCTTGTTCTAATCTTTTGTAGTTGAAGCCTTGTTAAATGTAGTTTTTTTAGCAGTTTGAATGGTCAGTCTTTCTATTTAACTGGTTACCATGATGTAATTCTTCATCTTGTTCTCACAATGAACCACACACAAATAAATTCTAATGTGACTGTCGCCAAAAATATCTCTAAAAAGATTGATATAGATCACAAAAACCTTAATTCAAAAAAAATTATTTAATATGAAAAATTACATAAAAACAGAGTAAAATGCATTCCGAACGAATGATTACCAAAACAAACAAGGCCAAAACGTTCCGACGAAGACGGGGTTCGTTTATCACAACTTTCTTTCGCAGCGATCTCTGCATTATCCGCAAAATAAAAAGGTTAATGTATCGTATTAGTGCTTTTGCAGGCATGTGAGAAAACATTCTGTGCAAAATAAATTGAATACCCAAAGAACCTTCATGCAAATTCCGCACCCCTTGAGCTCGATAAACTTAAAACAAAAACGAGAGTCTTCATCCTGAATAACGTCAAAATCCAGCTTCCATGAGCGTATTTTTCTATATCCCAGTAGAAACCTCTTTGAATAACGTACTCTCCTCAAAGGAAATATCTTTGAATAACCTATTTTCCCGAGGAGAATTTCTTTAAATATTGTATTATCCCTTATCTTTGTCTCCAAATATGGTATATACTAAATATGAAAAGCTACGATGCAAATGAAAAGAAAAATAAAATAAAGCAAAAGGCGAATTGAAAAAAGAAACGAGGAAGAAAGCATTAACAAATAAAGCATATCACAAATAACGAATAAAGAATAGTTACCGAAATTAGTAACTGCAATTCAGTGTAATTTTTGGTAAAAAGTTTTTATGTTTATGTGATAAGATAAAAAATTTTGGTAAAAAGTTTTTATGTTTATGTGATAAGATAAAAATTAAATGCGTTTTTCATATTATTATTGATAAAAAAATTGTTAATAAATTAATATATAAATTAACATAATTATATAAGTTAAATGATTAGTTTATAGGTATTCATTTATGATAATTATTAAAATATTTATTGCTATTATAAAAAAAAATTATATATGAGTTATATTAATTTATATTTTAAAAAATGTGTATCATTATTCTTAATCATGGAGATCCACTTCTTATTTTACCATGGAATTTCTTAACTTGTAAGTGGCTTTCACTACAATATTATGAGTCAATATCATGGCTTATCAATATCACATGTGTTGATATCACATTTTCTTTAATTAATTAATTTGAGAAAAAAATAGTAAAAAAACATAACTGACTCGGAGATAGATCTTAACCCTTGATCTCTGAGTACTACTATGAATATTCAGACATGCTCCATGAAAATTAAATCACTACCACCCATATAGTAATAATTGATATTTAAATCAAAATTATGGGAAACCTATTTTGAAAGAGACATGTTTATGGACATAAGAAATTATGTTTTTTTTGTGTAAAAGAATTATAACTTATATCGTTCATTTCTAAATTAATGGTGGTCATAAGCAATCAAATCATATAGTGTTGCTTTGGCAAGAAAAAAGAAATCAAGATATAAAGTGGATACATTAATTGCTTGGTTAGTTACAAGGACTTAAATCTGAAACAAAATTAGTTCTTTCATTAGAAATATGGGGTCCTAAACACTCTTCCCTGCCAAAGACAAGCTCCATGAGAAAGCTGACTATCTTGGATGGAAGATGTCTATCGATCTAACCTTAGAAGATCAAGGAGTATTGGACCAGGAGCTTCTCCTGTGACACTTGCCTCTTTGAATTCACCCAGGGATGAGTAAGAGATCATCATTCTCCAAGTGGAATCAAGAACTATCAGAGAGAGGACACTAATCAGATCCCAGAAGCTGACTCACCCCCCTGCAAACATCTATATATGGATCCCTCATCCCAGAGATCCAGAGGCCACTTAAATCAATTGAAATTTGACATCCAACTAATACTTTTTATACTAATCTATTTGACTTTTTAAAGTTGTTTTAATCTTATGATCTTCACTAACAATTTTAGTTCTTTCAACTGATTCCTCTTTGATATCTTTTGTTTCATTATTCTTCTTGCCTACATATAGACACGCTCACTTTTCTCTTTCAATAGAAATTTAATTTATTGTTCTTCTTTCTGCTCCTCTTTCTAGACTATTTCTAACTTTGGTGGTTGGAAATGTTCCAGATATAACATTTCCCCAACTCCTTTAATTTATCTATTACCTAATAATTAATCCAACCTCCAAATTCTACTATTAAAATGAGATTACAAAATTCCCTTTATGCAATTAAATTTTAATATATCCATGGTATTTAACTCTCAATATCTTTTTCATGCTATAAATTGGTCCAAGTGGAAACTAGGTCACTCCTACCTGGCTCACATGGAACCACCATGTCAACATAATAAGGGGTCCACATCAGAGTACTTGATAGCCTCACTGCCCATGGTGTTTGAATGTTAACGAAATGGAAGTATGTAGTAAGATGTGAGCGAAATTAGGTTTTCAGAACAAAGGTTGGTTCTGCCCCTGCACGAGATTCCACCAAAGACGTAGTAGTTTTTACCATCGGTGGGTTTCAATTTTGAACCCCATTGTTAACTTACACTAGACCAGTGAAACCCCTAGGTGAACAAGGGCCGCTCATCAGTCCCACAACCTTATCACACTACTTGTATGTGATTCCTCTTTAATGAGGGACCAATGGTAGGAATCTCTCTGTCTAACCCACGAGGTTAACGGCCCTATGGTGAACGAGGGAAACTCATTGGTCCCACACCTCAATCGTGCAATTTAGAGCTGACGCGTATTTAATAAAGGCCTCCATGGAAATGGACATTATCGTCACTTAACGTGGACCATAAATGGAAATTATCCCAAAAATTGTCGTCATCGCTCCATAACTATTGCTAAATTGTGAAGGCACAATAAACGGTAAGCATTGATGGGTGACTAGTGGTCCTGGAAATTCTCCTATCAATTACTATCACTGCTACTACTTGATAGCAAAGGAAAAATCATGTTTTACAAATTAAAAACAAATTACCATCACTGCTACCACTGGATAGCAAAGGCAAAATCATGTTCTACAAATTAAAAGAAAAAAATACTAACTTATAAGAAAAAAATACTAACTTATAAAACATTCTCTCCAAAGTGAATGAATGTATCTCTTATAAAATAGGCATGTGTATCATCCACAAAGATTATACATTAAGAGGACAGTAGTTCGGTTAACATGAATTAAAAAAAAAAATGGTTACCTAAAACTTGAAACAAATTCTCACCGAGCTAAGACCCTATATTATATGTACAAGAGTAAGAACGACCAGAGTAAAAAATAAATTAAGAGGATAGTTAAATTTTCTTAATATAGGTATGAAAACATGATATTTTAAAAATTGACTATATGTTATATTTTTTAGGCTAATAGACTAAAATATAACATATTTACAAAATCATAATATTTAAAAGAAGTGTAAATGAAGTAACTTTTAGTGTTATTTTTACTTATCATGATTGATTTATTTATCATAATGAAAGTGTGAAAAAAAAATTAATTAAACACAAATACTAGAGTATAAACATAAAAATATTCGTGGCAAAACTTTAGTATGAACACTAAAATTACATATAAATAAAAATTTACATTTAATTCATTGCAAACTCATCACAACCACTCTTATTAAAATAAAATTAGAAATTAGTAAATCTTATAACTCATAACCTTTAAACTATAACCATATCACTCCTAACTCAAACACTTACTTTTACCTATCTCTTAATCACGATAATCATTTTTCTTTAAAAGCGTTCATTGGAAATAAAGATTTTGAAAGAGACCATTATATTGCTATAACCTATATATGTTAGTATAATGTTTATATAATTGGTCATTTTTTACTCCTAATGAAAAGTATCAAATATCATAAAAGTCAACTATAAAATTATTTTCAAAATTTCGAGATTCTAATAAAAAAATTATCTTATTTTTTATTAATTTATTAATTAAAAGATTTTTTTTAATTTTTTAAATTTATCCTTAATAAATTATTATTATTATTATTTAATTTTTTTTAAAACAGTTTCTATTTACATTTTTTTTTTTTTGAAAATTTATACTTCAAATCTAATAATAAAAATTAAAAGAATAAAAAAAAATTAATTGATGTGCACCTCATGAATTAATAAATTATTATTTTTGTAAGATAATATATAAATTAGATTTAATAATTAATTTATAATTATACAATCACTTTGAATTATATATCATAATAATGGAAAAGAGTATTGGAATAAAATAAAAAATATATATCTATAGCAAATCACTAAAAACTTATATTATTTGGTTATCAAATCATTTACTTAAACACAGGGATTGATAAACATATTCATATAAATAGTAAAATACAATTATAATCACAGTATTGAGCCATTAATCCAAAACCTATTAACGTGATAAATGTAATTTGGTATTTAAAATATATTATCACCTTGTTAAACCACCAATCGAAAGCCCATTTTAAAATTCGAATTACTAACCAGTAAAACAATTGCGTTACGTGATGTGCATGTTATGACGGTCGGGCGGATGGTGTTATGACGGTCGGGCAGATGGTTTGCACACCCCCGACCTGTTTTGAATCCTGTAACGCTGTTGCCGTAGCCTATTCGCCTTGATGCTAGCGTTCATGTGTGTCTATGGTGATTAATCAATGATTTAACGATTGTCAACGTATTTGTAATATATCTATAAAAAAAAGGCCCATAATGCTTCTATAGAGAACTAGCCCTGCCCATTTTTAGAAAAAGTTAAACCCAAATTACAGTTCAGACAAAATTGACAAACACCCAAATACACACCATCACACATTGAAATTCTTAAAAGCTGAAGATTATAAAGAAAAATACAATAAACTAACAAAACAGTTAAGCAAATACTAGTGGAACCATTAGTCTTCAAAGTTTTTCAAAGTTTTGTATAATTCATTAATAATGTAAACTAATTATTTATTTCCAGCAGAAATCTATGTAAGTAGAAAGACATTCCATAGTCTTTCATTTCTGCAAAAGGCGGCGGACAGTAACAGTTTTGCGATCAGCGCTCAAGTACGAGGAGATTGTTAGTATCATGGGTCATAGATTTTGTCGTCACATTCGCATTTCCACACAAAGTCATAGCCTCCACCTATTGGAGCGGGGCATGTCAGTGCTGGAGTTAAAGCGCACTGCACAGGGTTACATGGATAGCACCCCTCACATTTATTATAGCATGATGGCAGCCCGGAGCCAATAGTGGGCAATGCAACGTCGCTTCTACCCTCTCCCACCCCCTTCACCTGTCAACAACAGTTCTTATCATTCAAGTGTACGCCAATATATTCAATCCAATCCAGAGAAGCAGAGCGAAAGATAATTATTTAATATGAAAGATTACAGAGAAACAGAGTGAAAACATGGATTCAGAAAAGAATGACTACAAGGAAAGCAGGGCCAAAATTGTCTGACGAAGACGGGGTTTGTTTATTAGTAATTTCTCTCCCAGCGATCTCTGCATTATCAGCCAAATAAAAGGGTTGATGTATCATATTAGTGCTTTTGCAAGCGTGTGAGAAAATAATCTGTGCAAAATAAATTGAATACCCAATGAACTTCCATGCAAACTACGCACCCCTAGAGCTCAATAAGATTAAGACAAAAGCGAGAGTCTTCATCATGGAATAACGTGAAAATTCAGCTTCCATAACCGCGTGTGTTTCTATATCCCAGGAGAAACCTCTTTGAATAACGTACTCTCCTCAACAGAAATATCTTTGAATAACGTATTCGTATTATACCTCAGCCTTCTCTCCAAAAGTGGTATATATTAAGAATGAAGAGCTACGATGCAAATAAAAAGCGAAATAAAATAAAGCATAAGGCTAATTGGAAAAAAAGAAAGAAAGAAAGCATTAACAAATAAAGCATGTTAAAAATAACGCATAAAGCATATTACCGAAATTAGTAATTGCAACTCAATGTTATTTTTGGTAAAAAGTTATCTGGTTGTTTTTAGTGTGATTTTTTGAAAACTTTTTTGGTGGGTTTTTATGGTCTAATTTATCTAAAATCCGGCAGTAATTTATTGAAATCACAAGTTTGATGGGTAATCCCTGCACAATCTAGGTGCCTTAGCAGTTTTTGAGGGTGTTGAATCATATATGTAGTCAAAAAACTAGTTTAAATAATACAAATCAATATTTCACCTCAAATTTTTCCACTAGATTCCAACATCTAAAAATCCAAAAAATCTCACTCCAAAAATTATTGTGTTTCTTTTTTTTTTTTTCAACTTTTATCTTTTATGACGAAGGTATATTTCTATGTTTTTAATAAAAAGTTATTATGTTTCTCTGTTTTTTTTTTTGGCAACTTTTATCCTTTATGATTTTTATGATGAAAGTATATTTCTATGTTTTTGGTTGGAGGTAAATTAAATGTGTTTTGCACATTATTATGGGTTTAAAATTATCAATAACTTAATATATAAATTAACATAGTTATTTAAGTTAAATGTTTATAAACATCAATGCATAATAATTATTAAAATATTTATCTCATAACAATTATATATATATAGATAGATAGATAGATATAATATTGATATATGAGTTATAGAAATATATATTTTAAAAAATATGTAATATTATTTTTAATCATGGAGATCCACCTCCTATTTTACTATGGAAATTCTTAATTTGTAAATAGCTTTTGCTACAATATTATGGGTTAATATCATGACTTATCAATATCACATGTGTTGGTATGGCATGTTATTTAATTAATTAATTTGAGAAAAAAAATAGTCAAAAGAGCATAGCTAATTTCTAGATAAATATCAATCCTTGACCTCTAAATATTACTATGAATATTCAAACATGCTCCATGAAAGTTAAATCTCTACCATCCATCCAGTAATTATTGATATGTATATCAAATTTATGGGAAACCTATTTTGAAATAGACATGTTTATGGACATAAAAAATAAGTGTCCCTCCCACTCAAGTTAGAAATTATGCCTTTTGCCTAACAAAATTATAACCTATATTGTTCATTCCTAAATTAATGGTGGTCGATAGGCAATCAAATCTTATAATGTTTCTTTGACAAGAAAAAAGAAATTGATATGTGAAATAGATACATTAATTGCTTGCTAGCAAGGACTTGTATAAATTTGGGTTGGTAGTAAGCACTAGTAAGTCTACACATTTACAATTATACTCATTCATAAGTATTAATGAAAACATTAGTAACAGTGGGAAGTAAATCTCACTAAGTATATTATTTATGTCTTAGTACTATTCATTTCTTATCCAATGACTTGCTTAAATTATTGTGGGAAACAACTATCATAAATATGTTATTTACCTAAGTGTAAGTTATTTTCAAGGATTTATCGCAACCATATCCATAAATTATGACAAAAATATATTGTATTATGTAGAAATTCCTTGTAAATTCAAACTGATAATTGTAATTTACTAAAACAATATATTTGATTCTACTATACTCATCAGTGGAAAAAACTAAATGATCATGAAATCATGAAGCATACAAGAGAAAGAATTCAATCAACACATTACACAATGATTTACTAGGGAAATCCGCAACTAAAAACCCTTGTTATTTGTATATTACATTAGGGAATTTAAGCAATGACTTGCTTTAATTATTGTGGGAATCAACTATCATAAATATGATATTTACCTAAGTGTAAGTTATTTTCAAGGATTTATCACAACCATATCCATAAATTATGACAAAAATATATTGTATTATGTAGAAATTCCTTGTAAATTCAAACTGATAATTGTAATTTACTAAAACAATATATTTGAATCTACTCTAGTCATCAGTGGAATCAATTAAACAATCATAAAATCATGAAGCATACAAGAGAAATAATTCAATCAACACATTACACAATGATTTTCTAGGGAAAGCCACAACTAAAAACCCCTGCTATCTATATATTGGATTAGTCAGGAAATATGAGAAGATCACAATGCTTTGCTCAAGCTCAAGCAACATATTTGCTATATTTATCTATCTCACAGCTTTCTAGATATGTCAAGACCAATACTTAACCAATTTATTTCTTTTCCAAGTCCCCATTTCCTTGCATTGTTTCCTTGGGAACTATCCCCCTACTAGCTAGGGAAATTCATCAATTGGAATTGTGCAATCCTCATAGGTCTTCCTCTGACTACATGCACCATTTGTACAATTCGTATGATTATACAACTCATATTATATTGTCCCTAAACTCCAATATCAACTGCATAACTCTCAGATATAACATGCATTCTTTATCTATGAGTGAATCGTAAGTTAACATATTCATCACTACAGGCAACACCACACTACTAGACTTCACTCTAGTTCCTCCAACCTTTAGAACTAGTTTAATTGACTTTAACTCAGTTAAAATAAATTAATTAATTGCAACTCAAAATAAACTCAACCGGGTCACTTATAAAGTAAGAGACACTCTACATAACTCAAGTTAGACCCTCAACTCGAATTAATTGAGCTAACTAAGTCAAATTAACTTAGTTAACTAACACAATGTTTCATGTGATGTGGAACTAAAATCCAACAAAAAATTAAATTAGGATTTCCTTGTTGCATTTTTAACATATTATGCAATGCTTACAATAAAACCTTCAAGTTATGGTCTAATAAAATGTTTGAAAACTAGTTTTTTTAATAATATTGAAAAAATAAATATTTATATTTTTAACTAACAATGGTCAATAGGTAAATGGATTGCTAGAGTCCTGCCTTGGTAGTAGTGAAACCATATAAATTGAATGACTAGTAAATTTCAATAGGCATCTATCCATAATAAGAATCAAATCACTTACTTCATAATATATAAATTGAATGGTTGCTATGCTAATAGACATCAATCTATATTAGGCATCAAATTACTTACTTCATTATGCATATCACCCTGTTAAAACTAGTATAGATCCATCTTAACCATAGATCTACCATGAGTCGAGAGGGATCAAATATCTTTAGATGAAAATCCCTTTTGGAGTTCAAAATTTGAAAAAACAATTACATGTCTTTGAACCCTTGATAGATCCCAATGAATCTGTAGTGATTCTCTCTCTCTATAAATGTACAATGTCTAATTTTTCATTATTTAAATTGCATTTTTGAATACTATATAGAATACATAACTTAAAATTGTAAGTCCAAAAAATATTTATTGAATTTTAGGGAAATTTGACAAAAAAATATACTTAAAAAATACCAAAATGTAAAATGCTAAGACTATTCAAAAGTTTTAAACATAATTTTTTTTTCAATTAATTTATATGATATATACATAACGTTTTAAACAAAACATAATATATACATGGTTGACATTAAAATATGAGACATTTAATCTATGGACTACATTTTCCACATCAAAATGGTTATCTTTGTTATTAATATTAAAATATTTTTTTGGTTATGTTAAAATATTTTATTAATGATACACATTGAAATTTTTTATTATTATGAATATTTTTAAATGTCATATGTCAGTTTTATATTAATAATTGAATGAATTACACATCTCCTTCTTATTATTCTTATTAGAAAGTACTTGATGGTAATTTTTTTCTTTTAAATTCAATTCCTTTTTTATGCACATTGAATATTTTATCCTACACAATATTAAATGTTTTATTTCAACATTTTTTTCGTATATATATATGTGTGTGTGTGTGTTAGTTTTATATATACATAAATTAGCTAATATAGATCTTCAAATAATTTAAATAAATCTTGTGTTCAAATATTTTTGAGAAAAATATAATTTTTACCACATCAGGTTGTAATATCAACAACAAATTGAGCAACCATATAAAAGTTATATTATTGATGTTTTATAATTCTTTTAATTAAAACTAACTAAACATGCATATTCCTTTTTGTTCTTTTATTGTAGCTAATATTTTTTTTTTATTTAGAGAATATTTTATTTTAATTTAAACATGGACACATGTCAACTCCACGTTGTGTATCGAAAAAATCACACATTTCCTAAATAATATGTAAGTTAAACATATATACACTTTGAAAGAACATGGAACAACATTTACCAACATTTCTTTTACTCATGAATATTTCTCGCCACTTTACCAATGAGATTCTTAATCTCTTAAGACTTTGTTATAATACCATGGACAAGGTCCATAGCTTATCAATACCACATACACAAATATCATAACTCATTTGATATGACTCTTGTTTATGTGACATTTCTTTAATTAATTAATTTATCATATTTTTTTAAATTCCAATAGGAATTTTTTTAACGATATACTTCCCAGCAGAAATCTTAACCAATTCTCCCCAGCAAAATCACTTTGAATAATGTATTATCTGTTGTTATGTCTCTAAATATTGTATATATAAATAAAAAGAAAAAGAAAACATAAAGAAAAGATATTATATATATATATGTGTGTGTGTGTGTGTGTGTGTGTGTGTGTGTGTTGTTATGTTTCTAAATATTGTATATATAAATAAAAGGAAAAAGAAAGCATAAAGAAAAGATATTATATATATATATATATATATATATATATATATATATCTATATATATATATATAACTCAAATCAGTAATGGTAACTCACTATAATTTTTGGTAAAATTTATATTTCTATATTTTTATGCAACTTTTATATTTTACAATTTCTATGAGAAATGTAAATTAAATGTTGTCTTTAATTTTTAATATGGATTAAAAACCATTAAAGATTCACTATATAACTTAAGATAGCTATATAATTTAAATTGTTAGTAATAGTTTATAAGCATCGATTCAGGATAACCATCAAAACACTTACCTTATACTAATTTTACATGGTTAAAAGAAACCATAAAAGTTATATTATTATTATTATTATTATTATAAAAAGAATCGATATATGAGTTCTACAAATATGAATTTTAAAAAATGTGTAACAATATTCTTAGCCATAGATATCCACCCCTTATTTTAACATGGAAAATCTTCACTTGTAAATTGATTTCGTTACAATATTTTCTTTAATTAATGAGTTTGAGAACAAATTAGTCCAAAAAGCATAAGATATTTGGAGATCAATATTATCACTTCACCTTTGAATACTACTATGAATATTCAAACATATTCCATGAAAATTAAATTTCTATCATCCATATAATAATTATTGATATTTAAATTAGAATTATTGGAAACCTATTGCTATAGGATAAAATGCACGGTGTATGGAGAATGAAGATACCCTCAAAGGTCTTCCCAGGACCTTTGGTAGACTGTAAGATTATCTGCAACCGTCACAAAGTTACATGCATGTTCATAAACAATAACTAACTATCAAAGTAGGAGAAGTAGATTACCTCAAGCCTCCATGTAGATTTGTTGGAGAGCACAATGCAGCTAGGTGGAAGTCCCCTGAGTCGGCTCTAGATCAAGTCTTGCACATAGGAGAGACAAGCATAATCATAGCATACAACTCTGATAACTAATACATGAGTACATAAAAGAACATATAGTTACAAATAACTAAGCTACTCATTCTAAAAGGTGTTGGACAAACAAATGAATGAATGATAGTACCAACACCATGGAGTAGACAGTACAACTGTAGTTCTATATTAATGTTGGAAGAGTGATTACAACCATTTGTTGCATCAGCCTTCCCTTACCCCTCCAGCTTCTCTCTCTCTCTCTCCCTTCTTACCAACTTCTTATGATTTGAGACAATGCTCAACAATCAAGTATGCTATCCTTTCAAATGCTCTGACCTCTATCACCATAGCCCTAGCTTCACTTATGTAGCAATTGAGTTAGGGTTTCCAAGTTCCTCCTTCAGTTTCCTAGGGTAAAAGCAATGAAGTTGCCATGATTTTCAGCTCTTTCCCATTTGCCTCCTTCATTAGGATTAGAAATCCTCCAAATAGGTTGAATTTTGATGTTTCCTTGCTTTTCTTGAGTGATTTTAGGAACAAATATCTAGATATTTATGAGTCAATTCATTCATTTGACCCTTAGAACTTCACTAGGATTCAATAACGTTGTTCCTGGACTAGCAACTTGAGTTAGTTGGGTCACTAATGCACCCTTAGGCTTGTAGGGAAGCTTTATAAAGTGGGTTTTCAGTGCATAGCTAGCATTAGTGTGGAAACAAGGCATGTGATTTTGGTCTTTGCTTCAGTTATCATGTCTTCCCCTCTGAGTTGATGAGGGGGTCAATTTGTTGTATAATAAATGCTCCCTAAAGTATGAGATCAGAGGCTGCGATGATGGCTAAGATACTTTACTTAACTGTAATTTTCCTTCTTTGACAAAAAGAGAGAGTGGATCGTTGCTTCGGGTGGTACGGGAAACCTGAGACAACACATATATATAAAACTACTAAAATCATGCCTTGAGTCGGGCATTCCCATGTTCAGTAGCTATGTCAAAGTGATTTTCTCCAAAGAGATATGATGATGCTGGCCGCTGATAAGCACAATGTGGATCTGGTGTCATAATAGAATCATCCCGATAAGCTATCTCCAAAAAACAATATACGCAACTTGGGAGATTAAACAAGGTTGAGTGATGCAAGCTTCTACCCAAGGTTTTGATTTCCACTTCACCGAACAACATAGATCGATACATGTCAATATATGCATTGATGTTGAACATGCATGAAGTCATTTGATTACCATTCAATAATGGAGACTGTTAATAGACGTGAGGAAGGCCACCAATAATGGTGATGGTCTCCAAGATGCACGGTACAATCTAACGAGTGTGAAAGATGTTTTTTTCATCGAACACCTATAGAATCGCTTAACTAGAAGCCAATAATGAGAACCCCTGATCAAACACAAGGAAACCTACCACTAATGTCTGGAAGCACCAAGGCACTGAATGTTTTTCTGGGATGTCTTGATAGATAGAGTGTTGAAGTCAATAGGAGGATACCTATCGAAAGTTAGGCAATAATGTGTCCTACATCAATCAACATAAAACTAGACAAGAATTATTTGTTTTTTGAGGAATCTATGAGCATTGGGTCTAAATAATAGAGGGCATGATGAAAGGATATGCTTAATGGGTTGATGGAGGAAACAAAAGGTTAACCCTTAAAAAATAGAAGGCACGACAATGGTTTTAACCATGCAGCACTAGACTCATGAACACCAAAGAGTGTTAGGATACAAAGATGCAAGAACATCAGAGTATATAGGCTAAACTCATAGGATGGTAGGATTCATATTAAAAGGCCATCACAAGGAAGGTTTATCTGAGGGAGTGCCATGTTCAAGGGAATGACTTCTACCAAACAACACTTTCTAATAGAGAATACAGTTGTATTGTCCACTTTCCCCGTTTGATTAGTTTAGTGAGTCCAGACGGGTAAACTCACAGATATTTTCATGTTTTAAGAGTCTGAAAAGGACTGCAAAAAGAGTGACTCTATGCCCTATCTGATTATTTTAATGAGTCCAGACAGGCAAACTCATCAAGCTTTTCATGTTTTGAGAGTCTAAAAAGGATTGTAAAAAGAGTGACTCCATATCTTGTCTGTGTAATTTAAAGAGTCCAGAGTAGACAACTCGGTGGTATTTCCATATTTAGAGAGTGTGAAAATATCATAAAGAATGACTCCATGGTGGTCCCTTTGTCATAGTTGTTAACTGGGTGCGACAAAAGGTGAATAGTGTACCCAGATTGGTTACTTTTCCGTGAGCTAATCTATTGAATCCGGATAAAGAGAAACCTATGTTCAATAGATGTCAACCTCATTTTGTTATGAGTACGAGGAGATGGACTAAACTCATTTTTCATCATGAATTTTTAATGAGTCACACGACGACAAACTCAATAACTTCATCAAATTTTAGCAAGTCAAATGAAGAAAACTCAAGGTATCTTTTTCAGTTTAGTGAGCAAGGAAAAAGAGGTAAAAGAACTACTCATTCCTCCTTCATAGATTTAACGAGCCCGAAGGAGGGGAAAAAATCAGGGATTTTTCGATTTTTAAGAGCGAGAAATGGTCCCAAAAAAGCAAGTGCTCATGTTGCTGTTGTATATTTTTAATGAGCCTGGTGACAAAAACTTGGGAGTTTTCAATTTAACGAGTGACAAAAGTAACTAAAAGAATTCTCGGGACATCTTTATAAATGTTTAACGAGCCTAAAGAAAAAACTCAAGATTTTTTCAGTTTTATGAGTGCGAAAAAAGCACCTAAAAAGAATGCTCTGATGGTCTTTTTCAGTTTAATGAGATAGAAAGAGAGCGAAAAGGAGTTGCTCAGACCATACTTGTATATGTTTAACAAGCCCAACGATGAGAAACTTGAGGATTTTTCAATTTTTTAGAGAAAGAAAATATCCCATAAAAGAAAAGTGCTCTTTGAGAATTTCATTCAGTTTTTACTGCTTTTCATTCCTAAAGGCACTTTCATCAAAAGTAGAAAAAGTATAAAAGGTAGCAATTCCTATGATATGGGCTCATGCATGATAAAAAGTCATGGAAAATGGACTACTTCCTCTTTAGTGATTTCAAAAAATCATGTCTCCAAAAATAAATATAAGGAAATATTTTGAGCTTTCACATTCACCATTTTCACTATTTGAGATTTGTGAGAGCATTTTGGAGCTAAAGAGGAGCAGATTTTCCATGGACCATTGCAAGAGATCTGAGTGACCATTCGATGTGCCGTTAGTCCCAGGTAGAGGCTAAAACCTTTCTCTATGCATTTCTTAACCTTTCTTGACAGTTTCATGGGTGGAATTTTGCATATCTGAGGTGCCCTAAAGCCCTGCTTGTGCACTAATGCCCTCTAGATCGCCTGTAGGGAGAGTTAAATGCTTTGTACGAGCTATTGGAGGGCATTAATCCTCCCTATGTATCACTAGGGGGACCATTAGAGCTGAAGGGCATAGTTAAAAACCTCATGCAAGGATTCATGAAGCTATTTTCCCCATTTGGACTATTTTTAGGGTTATTTTGTGCAGGTTGCAGGCCATAATGACTAGCCTATGGAGAGAATGGGCCCATGATAGCCAGGAATTATTGATGCGAAATTATCCAGCATGCATACTTGCATTACTCCCCTGCGGTTTACTGAAGTATGCAAAGTTGGAGCTGATGAAAGGGCAAGAGGATTTATTGAGATGATTATCTAGTGTTGGGATGAACACGAGAAAGTGTTCAGGATTAGAAATCAGGAGCTTGTTATTGATCGTGATGACATATATTCTTTCGCTGGTTTGTCATGCGGTGGGGCATAGGTGAACTTCACCAGTGGTAGGTTGGATCCACGATCTACCCTAGAGCTAGTGCAATCCTACTGCACTCCTGAGAGCAGACTAGTCAGCAACAAAGTCCCCATACAGAGGATAAGGTCCAGATCTATGAGGGAAATTTTATGCTTGATTGTGCAGTTGGCGGGCTCAAAGAGTCCCCACGTTGCAACAAAGGACCAACTGTTGCTTGCAGTTGACTGTGTCCAGCCACAGATGTTCAATTGGTGTGAAGTAGTGCTTCGCCAGTTGCAGGCAGAGTTAACGACATGCAAGACTCATACCCAACAAATTTTTGGGTATGCTACTATCATAGTTTCATTCTTTCTTGAGAGGGTACCTGTTATGTGCCCAAGGATGAGCTTAGGTCCCCTTGATCCGAGGGAGCCAAGGTAGGGCCACTGGTCATCACTCGATCCTCGCACACAAGGAGGATCGATCCGACATTTCTTCGAGGAAGATTTCTTCCAGTGGCTTCGTGGAAAATTTTTGATGATTAATGACTATGCTTATGAGGGCATGGACTTTACCGGCAACTCGGACTTGATGCTACCACCCGGGACCAACTGGGTTCCTCAAGGTGAGAATGATTTTTGACAGTACTTCAAGTATTTTTTAGCTTTTGAATGTTTATTTAATGTTTTTATAGGTGACATAAGTACTGACATGAAGTTTTATGGTTAACATAGATGTGGCTCCATTATGACTTACAGGTGAACCCTGCTATATGCGATGAGGAGACCAACTACCTACTGGAGGGGGTGATGCCGGCAGTCTTCACGAGGTTCAGAAGAACCTGGAAGGCTTGAGCATGGGTGTGCCCCCCTCCTATGAGGGAGATTCCTGTTCATATTCAATAGCACACAGTCAGTGTACCTGAGCAGTTTCTTGTTCCTCTTCGGAGGATAGCTAGAGTAGTTTTAGAATTTCAGGACCAAAAGGCTCTTTTTAGCAAGTGCTTTTTGGCCTAGCTAATGAATGTTTGTAGCTGGGCTTAGTAGCCATTTTGTACTTAAAACATACAAGTTTTGGAATATTTCGATGTAAAAGACTCGATTTTGATCTATATATATATATAGATACAACCATTTCGGTATTTTGATGGTGTAATTTTTTTTTAGATGTTTTTGTAAAAAAATTTAACTTAGAATTTTTTTTTTACTTTTCATGCATGCTTCTATAAAGAATGAGATAGATGCAAATCTAATACATAGTTAGCTAATGAATTAGCAACCATATTAAATTCTCAAGGAATGTGTTCATATGTGATTATTTCAAATTGACGTTCCAGGAGTCATACCCTTAGATAATGACATAACAAGGTTGGATTACGAATGTGATAACAATTTGTCAATTGCATAATCACTATCTAGGAGTCTAACCTGACCACCAGATTGGAGATGTCCCGTGATGACGCTTCCATGAGAAGCGAAATTACGAACATGTACTTAGAAATATTATTGGTGGCAGTACTAAGAAACACTCCCCTGGAGCAAAATAGTTCCGACTCGGGTGTGTAGATGACCCAAGCAGCTAATGCAATGTGTCATGTGTGATGACTAGCACCATCCACGTATCCTATATATGTTAAGGGTAATAAAGACATCTGCATTGCGAGAAGAATGTATGAGACAAGGACTCCAATAAATATCAAAACAATCCAATCACACCAGAAAGGGAATCAAAACTTATGAATACATAAAATTACAAATCACATGCCTAGTGCAATAGTAGGCATTATACTTTTTTAGATAGAGCTCATTTCTGGGCTCCACGAGCAGGACTCCTTCCCATTCCTGCAGTTCATATGCCCCTTTTGAGAGGACTTTCTTGACGACAAATGGACCTAGCCATAAGGTTTGAAGTGTTCCTGCCCCCAAGAGGTCATGCTTTTTATCATAGAGAAAAACAAGGTCTCCCTCTTGGTAAGAACGCAGCTTAACCTTTTTGTCGTATTGGGATTTTAACCGGCGCTTATGAGCCTCGAGTGCTAATTCGGCATCTCGATGGGTTTCGTCTAGTTGACTAAGGCATAGTATGCATTCTTCTTTGGTAGTAGTGTCGGGCAGGAGTTCAACAGCTATTTGTAGGGAATGGATCTGACACTCGATGGGTAGAACTGCTTCCAGGCCATAAACCAATTGAAAAGATGTAAAGCCCATGGCAGGTTTTACTGAAGTTTGGTACACCCATAGCACCAAATATAATATTTAGTGCCAATTGGTTTTATGGTTTCCTACCAACCTATGGATCATGGTTTCTAAGATGCCATTGACAGCTTCCACTTGACCATTAGCTTGGGGGTAGTAGGAGGATGATTGATCCTGACGAAAACCAAGCAGCGACATTAAATCAAACATCATATGGTTCTGGAAGTGAGATCCATGGTCTCTAACGATTGGTCAGGGTACACCGAAACGATAGATAACCTAATTGAACAGGAATAGAACTACGGTTTCTCCATCAGATATATAGGTAGGAAGGGATTCAACCCATTTTGTAAAATAGTCGACAACTACTATGATATAGTTTTGTCCATCAGAGGAAATGGTATTACAGGTGGCGAAGTCTATTCCCCATTTTCCAAAGGGACGAACGAAGATCAACGGGTGTAGTAGGGCCGGAGGAGTGGACATTTTCTTTGTGAATACTTGACAAGGATGGCATTGCCGAATGGCCTTGACATAATCTTTGAACAAGGTCAGCTAGTAATAGCCTGCGCGCAAGATTTTTTGTGTAGTAGATATGCCAGAAAGATGACTACCACATGCTGTAGCATGATAGCCATTTAGAACATTCTCTGCCTCTTCATGAGTGAGGCAACACCAAATAACTGTATCCACACCATGATGATATAACGTATCGTTAGTCACTAAATACTGTCGCACTTGGTGATGGATGTGACGATGGTCGCCTGTCGATAGTTTGTGGCAGAACCGTTGGACTTGGAGGTAGAGAAGAATGTCGCCATACCAAGGGTTAGTGGTGTCGATAAGATAGATAGCCTCATCTGGGAGAGGATCGTGGACTATCCCATTTGGATCGACGATGGGAAGTTCCGACAAAAGTTCAGTGAAGACTAAGGAGTTCTTCGCCTTGGCAGCTGTGAAAACCAGATCAAATTGTTGGAGGATCATGATCCATTTTGAATATTTTCCTCCAATTACTTGATGAGACAAAATATTTCTCATGGGATTATCTAAGGTGATGATAGTAGTCTGTTGCAGTAGTATGTAGTGTTAGAATTACTTGACAGCAAATATGACTGCCAATGGTAGCATTTCCACATGAAAATATCTAATTTTAGGCCTACCCAAACCTTTGGATAGATAATAGATCACATGTTCACTCCGGCCATCATTTGTTTGAACCAAGACCATTCCAAGAGAGGATGGTGAGGCTACTAGGTATAGAAGAAAGTCACGGCTATAGTCGGGAATGATGAGGAGTGGGGATGATATAAGTGCCTTTTTCAAGGCATCAAATGATCATTGAGATTGATCATCCCACATATATGACACTCCTTTCTTAAGTAGGTTCATGAAGCCTTTCCTCAATTCGGTATAATTTATGATGAATCGTCGTAAAATTTTTTCTTTCCCTTGCAAACGTTGGAGCTTTAGAATGGATTGTGGTTCCGACAATTGAGTAATTTCCTTTACCTTATCAAGATCAACCCTAATCCTGTACTTGGAGACAATGAATCCAAGTAAGTGTCCAAACTCGATGAAAAAAACACATTTATGTAGATTTAGGAGGATGTTGTAAAACCAACACCTTATAAAGATCGCTCTTAAATGGTTTAGGTGCTACATTTGTTGCTTGGAATGGGTTGGAGGTTCATCTAAGTAAGCTTGAACAATATGTCTGATATCATGAAATGCATAGTCCATGGCTCTTTGAAAATTTGCTCTAGCATTATTTAAACCAAATGGGAGTTTTCGATAGGAAAAGATGCCCCATGGGTAGAAAGAGGCAGTTTTATGCTGGTCTTTAGGTTTTATAGCAATCTGGTTGTAACCTGAGAATCCATCCATGAATGAAAATGATTCACAACTGGCACAGTCATCGATGATTTGGTTGATGAACGGTGTCGGATAATTATCCTTAGAACACACGACATTCAAGTTTCGATAGTGGACACATACACGGATGGTTCCTTGTTTTTTATTGACAAGAACCAGATTGGAAACCCATTATGTTAAAGGAACAAGATAGGCGAAACCAACATGTAACAATTTTTCTACTTCATTTTTTATGGTTGTCGTTTTGCGAGGATGGACCGGTCAAAATCTTTAACGGACAAGTTTTTCTTGCTAGGAATTTCCTCATAAGACCAGATGAATACATTGTAGAATTCCTTAAATAGGCAGGTGAAGCTTGAAATTTCCTCAGGATTGCAATCAGCCCCAATCTGGATGTTTTCCACAATGCCTATCTTGACAAAAATATTGATGAGCAATGCCTTTGAAATATTGTCCATGTTTCCTTCCGCCTCCAAAGTTTGGATGGTCGTATAGGGTGAGGAAACAATTTCTGGTATGTCAGGGGATGGGATTTGAAGAGGCATCCTATTTGAATCAGATATCGAAACACGATAGTGCAAATCCTCCCAAGGCCGCTCTCCTAAACTCATGATTTCTCGAATAGCTTCGTCCGTAGGTAGGACTTGATTGAGTAGATCGAAAGAAGGAGCATTTATGGGAGGGGTAGTGATACTTTTGGCCATAACCAATGTGATCAGAGATGCAGATGTAGATTGAATGGATTGGTGGGCCAATTCAGCTGGTGAAAGCAGCATTTGTTCTTCGTATGTGTCAAGGTCTGAAGGAGATAGTAGGATCCATGGATTGGTCTATTCATGAGGAATAGATGAAAGCATGTTGACAGTCTATGAAACCTTGGGTGGTTGAAGAGGAAAACAACCCATGAGGGAAAAATCCTTCAATAGACTGGTACTGAGTCTGACGTAAGAGTTAGGTACACCACCTACTAGGGGTATGGAGCCACTTGGTAATGGGGAATAATCAGGGGTGTAGAAAGACAACTGATCTACTGTAACTAACTTTCCATCCAATGGAAATAGGATGATTCGAAAGATAGTAGATACGATGGTCGTCATGGCATATGTTCAACTGCGACCCAACAAGAGATTATAGTTGAGTTTTTTATCTACAACTTCTATGTCCACCGTTACCATTTTCCCATACAAAGTGATGGGGTAGCTAGCTAGGTAACCTTTTGGGATGAAAGTGTGGCTGTCTAAATATTTCAGGGATTTCGATGGCGAGGATAGGGCTAGAGAACCCAGGGCGATCCAACATGATGTTGATATGACGCAGGTTCAAGCACCTTCGTCAGTGACAGTTCTGTGTATACTTTTACCTTTTGAAAAAGTTTGCACTTGAAATGCAAGCTGGTGAGAAAGGGGAGGTTCATACTTTTCCATGTCAAATATTGCAAGCATGGAATCCTGTGGGTCGATACCACCAATAGCCAAAAGCAAAGATTTCCTTTGTGTTTGGCATGTTTATAATACTTCGAGCGTTGACATAGTCGACGGTGCTTGTGCCAAGTCTTCTACAATGCTGTAGTTTTGGGTAGCACATGCAGATGTATTGTGCATTGTGCATCGAAGTGCCCCTTTGGGGGAGCAAATTACAAGGTAAGAAACCGGCCTTTCGATATGCAAATCATTGGGCGGCGATGGGTTTTGACTTGAGGAAGGTTCCTCTACATGAGTGACAGTAGCTCCATAATATTTGGCTCGTGTTTGTAGGTCTACCATTTCAAAGGTGTAAATGGTAGAAGATCCTTCACTAGCTGAAGGATGTTACGAAC
The DNA here is from genome assembly GCA_031772625.1 of Pinus tabuliformis. Classification (NCBI taxonomy): domain Eukaryota; kingdom Viridiplantae; phylum Streptophyta; class Pinopsida; order Pinales; family Pinaceae; genus Pinus; species Pinus tabuliformis. The sequence goes on from CM062804.1 coordinate 1,022,182,465, forward strand.
CATCATTGCCCCCTTGTAGGGGTTGGGGTTGGTTTGCAATAAGGTTTTTCTGTTGCTGAGTGTGAAAAGGATTTTTTGAGTACAGCGAGGGTCTGACCAGTATCCTTTTTAGCAATGTATTCTATGCATTCCTGAAGACGCAGACAATGATAGGTCATGTGGTCGTCAGCACAGATTTTGCAGGGTAATTTGTCAGATTTATCCTTTTCATCATTAGGAGGTGCAGTAGCCTTCTATTTTGGGTTTGGTTGCTTTGTTGACTGCTCCTCAGAAGGAGTAGTCTTTTTCTTATTCTTCTTGTTCTTACCACCAAGTTTTTGCATAGACTTCAAAGAGTGTATTGCGATGGTAGGAAGATCAATCAATTTGGTAGAGGGGTCCACTGACATCTGGGTAGTGTGACCACTGAGTTGTTTTATAGTAACCCCATATGTTGCGTAGATAATCCCGTCAGCATGCACTCCGGGGTGCTGAGTAGCAGAGACATTGGAGTTATGAAGGGCATTGGGTATTACATCGTAAAGAGTGCCAGACTATGAATATATCAGATCTATGTGATGGGCATGATGTATGGATTGGTCTTCTATGACTGCACCACCTAAAGTGACATATTTAGCATTTGTGGGAGTAAGGACTTGTAGAACCAGTCTGCTAAGAGATAGTCTAGGAGGGGAGCTTTGACTAACCTCCACCAACGTCTCCATTCATGTATATGATTGGAGATGTGGGTGGCGGTGTCCTGATGTAATGAAGTGAGGAGATATGTCCTAGTCTCATAGCAGGTGGGTAGCCGGAAGTGCTTTAGGAATTCCATCGCTAAAGTGTCAAAGGTGTTTACTGGTGAGCATGGTAACTCAATGTACCATTTAGCTACATTTCAAGTGAGTGTGCGAGGAAAAAGACGTAACCGGACACTATCATCCACCATGGAGTTTGAAACATAGAAAAGATGGTAGGTGGTGATATGGGTGCCTGGATCCCCCCCTTGCTTTCCTTTGAACTTGGGGATGTCCATTGGTATCTTATGCAGGATCGGTGGCCAAAGTAAGTTGTGGCAGATGGGGTCATTTGTGAGTTAATAGAAGTTGGGTATATCCAACATTGCCAAGAAAGGAAGAAAGTGTGGTGCCCTCGACTTAGACCAAGGTGATGACATATGACTTGAGGAGCCTTGCGTTCCTCCCATCGTTTGAGTCCCAATATTATACATGGGCTGCAAGTTATAGTATTTGCCTTGAGGTATCACGTTGTAGTGTGGATTTCCATGGGTATTTTGATACTGGGGTATAGAATTTCCCCCAGGATAAGTAGTGCCCCCTTGACTCATTTTAATTTGTGAGTAGGGTGGCCCCATGGATTGGTTGGGACCTCCTTGAGGATTCTCGCCCATCACAGAACTAACCATTTGTCCTCGATTGACATAAGGAATGCTCATGTCAATCAGCGAATGACCATGGATGCCTGAGAATGGAGGGGGAACTGTTACATTCCCTACTGGCATGTGCATATTGGGAATGTTTGAATTGTACAATGGTGGTCGACCATATTGCTAGTGGATAGGAACCACACCCATATTGCTATATTGACCATTATAGGGAGCACTGTATGTAGCACTTGTCGAAGGTATGCAGTTTGACACTAAAGGGGTGGAACCCAGTATCAGCTGGTTTCCACTCATAAAAGGTGTCATGTGAGTGGTTGTACCTGTGAAAAATGGGATAGCGGGGTTTGCCATCGACGGTGTTGTGGTGATTGTTGACTAGGGAAGTGGTGGAGGACCAAAAGTATCCCTAAAGTCCCACAACCCATTAGTCGTCGACGAGATAGATGGAAATGTTTCGACTATAGAAGCAGAAAGTACAGGTACCATAGAAGCCAAGATTGGGTCAAATAGATTCATGAGCGGAGGGTTAAAGGAAGGAAGGAATCCTTCGGTAAAGAAACTCTCCAACAAACTTGAATCGTCAGTTGTCCAAACATATCCTATGTGAGATATAGTAGACTTATTCCCCAAATATGGGGAATTTGGTTCACTAGAGCTCGGTGGATCTGCCACAATGAGTGGAGGAAGTCCTAGCAATCATATAGATTGACGACGAGGGCCCGATGTAGCCATGGTGACCGTTAATTTTTATCAATAAATTTTATCGTGATATTTGTTAAAGTCTCAAATGATAACACTCAGGTGCCTAAAAACTATAAAAAATTCACTAAGTTGATCAATCATCAAATAGAGGGAAACAACCCTGTCTAATAAGCACCGATCGCTGGAGATGAAACCCAGTATGTCAATAAGTAACAGAGAAGGTTGGCCAGATGTATAGTTATAGTTACTCTAGAGCTTCACCCAAACCTTAGATTGAGGGGCCAAGTACTCTCATGAAGATGAGGACCCTCCCAAAAATTGAAGACAGAGTAGGTCCGTCTATGTTAGGTACTAGGGTAGCCTGCCCTAGTCACCTTGTGTAAGTCCCTAAAAGTTTGGCCACTAAGGATACCTTAGATCATAGACACCATTGGGGGGGACATAGTCATAGATAGTATGTTATGTGGGCAGGATACTTAAGTCCCTGACTCAGCTCTAAAATCCTCGAAGGGATCCCCAATACACAAAATACCCAAAGGAGTTGTAAGAGAAGGCAGGATACCTTCACTTACAGTCTGATGTTGACTCGTATTTAGCTCCGCTTTTACTGGAGTAGTCTTGGTAGTATGAGTGCGGAAGGAATTTTCTCTCTTTTAATGACACTAGTGTTGGTTTCTGATCTTGGGCAGTTTACTCACACTGCCTATCCCAAGATCCTAGCCTAAACTAATGTTTGCTTTCTCAATAAAGAGTTACTGATTGATTTTAGGTAAATTTTGTGTGTACTTTTTTATTGTTTTTGGTAGGGGAGTTGACATATGAAATGTGATGAGACTCTAACTCAAAAATCATGCACAAGACAATGCTTTAAAAAAAATTCAATTCAATGAAAACACGTTGTATTCTACAGGTGAGATTTTTTCACGTATTCATATTCTTTCCATGCATCTTAGTCATTTAACACATGCATAACAAACGGACTTCTTTCCAATGTTTTCTTAACAACTACTTGAAACCAAAAATAGATCATCTTTTAACCAGCCAAACAGAACAGTGAATAAATAATGTTGATCTTTCTTTCATAAAAAATGCTTTTAGGAAAGAAAAACAAAACTTATTTCCCAAAAAAAAATAAAATTAGGACACCTATTTTTCTAACAAAATGCAGTAACAGATCCTCTTTTAGTCCATGAGAAGGCTTCCTATCACTTTAGGTTTGCATACATAGCTAGAAATCAAGGTTTTGGTAGAATAACACTCTATAGTAGTGGCCACAAAGAGTTACTAGGTCCACTAACGCTTTCTGTATGAAGACACAAAGCTTTATAAAACACTGTGTAGTCCAGTAACCCATGTTAGTGTGGGGAAATAGCTCAAAACAAGGCTTCTTAGATCAGATTCAATGATGAATATATGTAGGCAAGATGCAAGAATGTTTTGGTGGGTCAGAAAAGGAATGCAAAAAGTATAGGGAGCTCTTAGAAGGAGGAGGAAACTGAGAACTATTTGGGTAAACCAGGAACTAGATGTATAGTCTCCACTGGAGTCGCCAATTCTACTATAGGATAAAATGCACGGTGTATGGAGAATGAAGATACCCTCAAAGGTCTTCTCCGGACCTTTGGTAGACTATAAGATTATCTACAACTATCACAAAGTTGCATGCATGTTCATAAACAATAAGTAACTATCAAAGTAGGGGAAGTAGATTACCTCAAGCCTCCGTGTAGATTTGCTAGAGAGCACAATGTAGCTAGGTGGAAGTTCCCTGAGTTGACTCCAGATTAAGTCTTGCACATAGGAGAGACAAGCATAATCATAGCATACAACTCTGATAACTAATACACAAATACATAAAAGAACATATAGGTACACATAACTAAGCTACTCATGCTAAAAGGTATTGGACAAACAACTGAATGAATGATAGTACCAACACCACGGAGTAGATAGTACAATTGAAATTCTATATTAATATTGGACGAGAGATTACAACCATTTGTTGCATCAGCCTTCCCTTGCCCCTCCAGCTTCTCTCTCTCTCTCCCTTCTTACCAACTTCTTATGATTTGAGACAACGTTCAACAATCAAGTATGTTATCCTTTCAAATGCTCTGGGCTCTATCACCATAGCCCTAGCTTTGCTTATGTAGCAATTGTGTTAGGGTTTCCAAGTTCCTCCTTGAGTTCCCGAGGGTAAAAGCAATGAAGTTTCCACGCTTTTAAGTTCTTTCCCATATTCCTCCTTCATTAGGATTATAAATCCTCCAAATAGGTCAAATTTGGATGCTTCCTTTCTTTTCCTAAGTGATTTTAGGAACAAATATCTAGATATTTATGAGTCAATTTGTTCCTTTGACACTTAAAACTTCACTAGGATTCACTAACAATGTACCCGAACTAGCAACTTGAGTTATTTGGGCCACTGACGCACCCTTGTGCTTGTAGAGAAGCTTTATAAAGCAGGTTTTCAATGCATAGCCAGCATTAGTGTGGAAACAAGGCATGTGATTTTGGTATTTGCTTTAGCTATCATGTCTTTCCCCTCTGATTTGATGAGGGGGTGAATTTGTTGTATAACACCTATTTTGAAATAAACATGTTTATATAAATAATAAAACAAGTGTTGAAGTTTTGCATGGAAGCGTACTCCTTCTATAATATCCCTCAGATAACCTAGTGCAAAAATACATAGGATTAGAAAATTTTTACAGTATGTAATAATCCAAATTCACTATTCCATGTTCCTTAACTCACCATTATATAAAATCATCATTTCATTGATTAAACTTTAGGATTGGAATAGTAAGTCACATAACTCAATAACCATTGTTGCAACATATTATCATAAATTTCCTGATGTAACCTTGCATCATTTTCATGATCCTTTTAACTAGGTTAGTTAATCACATACTTGATAATGTAAATATCACATCATGCATTGAATCAACATCATTATACTAACACAATAAGAAGTAACATCATTGAAAACAGATATACCCTAGAAACCTTGTAGGGAAAAACAAGCAAAACATTCAATTTTATTAAATGCTCGTAAGGTTGTTCACCCCTCACACAATTGTTGTAAGGGACTCCATCCCTTGGTCATTTTCATAAAATATTACAAGGAAATATAATCTTAAATAAACATAACTAACTACAATGTATTGCATTCATTATGATATCATTTACTCACAAATCCTTGAACAATGTGTCTTTGTGGCCTGGATCTTGCCATCCATGGATTGTCCTACAGTTAACATTCCTTCAATCTACATGGACCACTATCACTTTTCCTACCATAATGTTAAACAAAATCTATCCTTTTCATAAGTAATTATCCTTCCCTTCCATGAATACGATCAACAAACATGAATATCGTAATTAGATAAAATACTAGTCAATAAATAATATTTACTATTGATTCTCCAAACATATATTCATGTGCATAAATAAAATGTAAAAAAAGTATCAATACATGCATACTTTTATCACACATAACATACATTAATTAATGCACATAAATACCAAAACATGTTTGTTCACCAAGGAAAATTTTAGGGGCTAATTTTCCATTGTTTTTCCAAAAAAAGATTCACCAATTTCAATTTTTTTCTAAAAGTGATTCACATAAATTTATAGTATAAAATTATGTTATTCTAACAATTGCCAAAAATTTATAGAGACTATATAAATTCATTATAAGTTTTTATATCTTTAAATAAATATCACATAACTTTTTACAGTCTACATATTAGTGACTCACAGGACTCGCCAAGGTTTCTAAACTTTAAGATAAATTTTCATTCTTAAGATTTTCTCCGCCACCCATGCATGCATTGTTGGCAATCACGATTGTCGTTAGATCAAAACCCATAGGTGTCAGTCAATGATCACATTGCCAGAGATAAGCATCCATGGGAGGCAGTTAATCCATGTCCCGAAAAACGCGGGGATCGTTGGTTTATCTAATGTCCAACAATATCCCCCCCAATGCGAGACAAGTATGTATCAAGCTCGTTACCTATGATTTGATACCACTTTTTGGGAATCACGATTGTCATTGGACCAAAACCCATAGGCGTTAGTCAACGATCACATCGCCAGAGATAAGGATCCATGTGACACAGTTAATCGATGTCGTGAAACACACAGGGAGTGTTGGTTTATCCAATGTCCAACATGCATATCTTTATAAACAATATCTAGCCATTCAAATTCCCACATGCATATGGTAAAACACCCAAATTTCATTAAGTCATGTTGATTTATTTTCTCTTTTGGTGCACAATAAGAAAAGAAGTAATTTCATTTTACCTCTTCCCAATCGCAATAGAGTATGGAAATATTAAAACAATTGTCATGGTTATCATGTTAATATTAAAATATTGTCATAGTTATCACTCTCTCTTCCCAGAAGAGGGAAAATATTTATTAAAAATAAACATCATCAATATTACTATTTTCTTTACATAGGAACACATTCCTTTTTAGAAAGAAAACCACCACCACTTACTTAGACTTTTTTCATATTCTTTTCAAAAAGAAAATAACCAATAGTTGTTATGTAGACAAACACATATTATTTCTCCAGAAACTTAATACAATAGCTATTATATTTTGTGCATATAAACACTTGTTCCTTGAAACACCAAAAACAATAGTTTACATTTTATGTGTATAAAAAAATTTTCTTCTAGAAAACTAACGCGTTATTTCATGCATATAAACGCTTGTTCCTTCAAACACCAAACACAATAGTTAATATTTTATGTGTATAAACATGTATTATTTCACAAAATTAACACATTCACTATTGTTTTGTGCACCTCAGTGCATATTATTTTAAATAAGTATAACCAAATGGTTATTCTTCCCATGCATGCAAGTACATATTTATTTTCAAGAAACATAACACATTTATTTATCTTTTTTATACATGCAAATGCATATTTCCTTTTCAATAACTAATACAATAATTTGTTTCAAGAAATAAAATATAATAGATATTATCCTTATTCACATAAGCACATATTCTGATGAAGATTTTAATGTTTCTCTTTAGGAATCTAATGCATGGAATCATGTGAATGTTTCCAAGGAAATTATTAATCTAACTTTCCCACACAATTTCCCTACACTATTTTTTAATGAAATAACTTAATTTCTTTGTCTTTTCATACGAAAAGTTTACATGCATTCTTTTCATGAAATATATTATGACTTCTTAAATATTTTTGTCTATGTTTTCATTCAAGAAAAAAAAACATCCCTAAATTATCTTCTATTTTGCATAAACTAAGCAATCCTTTTCAAGAACTAGCAAGATAAACAAATGTATCCCTACAATATTGTAATGCATAGGAACTATGAAATATTTTGCAAGGAGATTAACAAAAATAACTACAATTTTGTGCAAGAAATAATTTTCAGAGCATTAGCATGATAGTCATACCTTTCTCTGCACAAGAATAATAAAACTTACTCTCTCTAAAATATGTCACCTTGACCAATCATATTCAAAACATCTCTTTTCATGTGTGTTCTCTACTACAACACTTTTTAATCTAAAATGGAGTAGATTAGTAATGTTGTTCTAATTACCCATTCAAAATAAAACCCAAGATTCTTATAATTTTCTTATCAAGTGCTTTAAGATTAACTGTTTTTTCTTAATTAATTGATTCCCATTAGAGTTTCTTATTTAAATGTCATAAACAATTTAACATAAAACATATGTTAAACAACAACAAAATAAAAACAAAGAACATCAAAATACAACACACAACATAGAGATTTCATGATGAGTTCACCCCTCCTAGGCTACATCTCCTTGGTCAAGCTTCCAATTCTTGGGCCTCTCTATTATGCTCAAAATTACAATAAAAGTGTGTTTACAATGCTCAAATGCCTATAAAACCTATCTCAGTGAGTTCAAAATACTAAAAAATGGCTATCTAGCCTCTTTTTGCATCCAATTTGGATAAGAATTGAAGAAGTTATGCCTTCTCATAGTTCTCCCACTATTTGTTCCACAAATTTCTCAAAAACCGATGGAATCCTACGAATTCACTCCAAATCTGCTAACTATGTGAATATTTCACCACGTCACGGGCCATAACCTATTAGTCGTATCACAAATCACAATTAGCAAATGCTGCTGGATTTTATGGTCTACGAATAGAAATGAGAGATTTGTGATTGTGATATCCTGGATGAAAAGGGATATTAAATCACAACCTATAGTGCCGTTAGATCCGGGAACTATCGCATTTCGCAATCGGCAGAGTTTGTCAACCTGAAGGTCTTATTAATACAATGGTGATGTTGCGATAGTGATATCATGGACCCGACAGGACATTAAACTATAACATATAAAATATCATGTTGGGTCAGTCCATCATAAATCGCAATTCATTGATTACTACCAAAATCAATGCAAATCAAAATTAAACTATTACTACTGAAACCATCACAAACACAACCCTTTTCTACGAATACGATATGCAATAAATCTCATCGCAACCAGGCTTCACTAGTGGCCAATTCTTATCCACCTACGATATGTAATTGTGATTAAATCGGATTGCAACCTGTTTGTGTCGGGGCAGATTTTAAACACCTTTCTTCTTACGACTATAATTTTCGATATGCAAGGGCCAATGGCAGCCTACCACTTGGTTGCCTCCTCATTCACTGAAGGGTGTTTCCATGTTATCCAATCCTGCCATGTATACAACTCCAACTTGAACTTTGACTTGCTCTAACTTCTGCATACTAGATCGGATTTGTGTGTTGTTCACACTATTGGATTCAAAATGGTGATCACTTTGATCTGAAGCTAGTTTTAACAAGATTCTAACACTTTGTGTTTTGAGCATAATATTGAGCACCTGATCACTCCTCCCCACTAGAAATGTTTGGACCCAAAAATATTATATGTAGTTATTTAAGAGATGAGTGTATTGTTCCCTTACCTTCCCCTCTTCAATCCATTTGGCCTTTGATGGATTTGTACTGTTGAGACCCACTCGAAGATAATCAACATTTCCCCTCTTTGATGACCTTGTTCTTCTATTAAGTATGGTGTCTCACTGAAGCTCATCAAGAAATTCTAGAGAAAAATCTTCAATTGATGTAATCTTTACACTTTCTCCTTGATCTTAAATTGAAGGAGGCTCATACAATCTCAAATTTTCAACACAGTTAGAGTAGAAGAGTGTTTTTCTTAGTTGTAAGAATGTTGAATATAATGCAACTATTCATCCCACAACTTAGGATGTTTGCTGCAATATCCTCTTAGCAAATGAATAACTGTCATGTTAACCACTTTAGTTTGAGCATCTATTTGCAGATGGAAAGTTGTACTTTTCTTCAACTTGTTTTCCATCAAGTTCTATAAACTTAACCTAAAATTCCCAACAAAATGGGAATCACGATCACTTATAATAAAGGTAGGTAATCCAAAATGAACCCACACATTTTGAGAGAAAAGTTGATTTGTTTTTTCAGCTATAATTTGTTTTTTACAAGGCATTAACATGAACATCTTTCTGAACCTATCCACAACTACATACAAATAATCATTAACTTTTCTTGATAAAGGAAGACCTCCTACAAAATACATAGAAACACTCCCCCATGGATGTGAAGGCAGTGGAGGTGTTGTGTAAAATCCTAGTTTCCTATTACTAGGCTTACTAACTGCACATAATGTACAACCTCTGACAATATGTGACACACTTTCAATCACGTGAGGCCAATAAAAATACCCTAGAATATTTGCCACTATTTTACTTACACCAAAATATCCAACCATAAGAGAAGTGTGCAATTTCCTTGTGACATTTACTTTCTCTCTCTGTGGAACACAAATGTTTCCCAAATGATACAACAGATTATCTTGTACATGGTAGTCTAAATCCTCAACTTGGTGGCCTTGACTCAAGTTTGAATATACCTCTTGAAAGTCAGCATCATATGCATATTTTTCAACATAACTTTCAATAAAAATAGAATGATTCTTGATTAAAATAGCTACATTAACAACCAGTATATAAATCATATTAACAACTCTGTTATAAATATCTTTCTTGTACCTGATTACCAAGTGGAATTGTTGTAAGAATCCCATCCAACGAAAGTGCCTTGATTGATGCAATTTTGTTTGAGATTGCAGATATTACAAAGGTTGATGATCAGTGTGAATAATGGTTTTTTTTCCATTAGGTAATTCTTCCATTTCTTCACACTTTGTACCAATGTGTAAATCTCTTTATCATATGTAGGATAGTTAATAAAAACACATTAAAAATATCATAATGAAATGAAATGGGCTTACCATGGTGTAAAAGAACTGCACCCATGGTGTAGTCACTTGCATATGTTTATATTTCAAATGGTTGTTTCAAATCTGGCAATGCTAAAACTAGAGATGAAGTGATATTTTGTTTTAAAGCATCAAATTCTTTTTGTTTTTTGCCTCCCCACTTTAAGACAACCTTCATGCTGGACAAAGCATGTAGTGGAGCTGCTATGGAAGAGAAATTCGCACTGAACTTCCTCCAATATTGTGTTGCTCCCAGAAAAATCCTTACTTCTGTTACTGATTTGGGTACTAGCCAATTCACAATGAACGAAACTTTAGAGGGGTCAATATTTAGCTCACCTCCTCCAACTATATGGCCAAAATACACTAAATAAGTTTTCATGAATTCACATTTAGACATCTTCAGAAATAACTGTTATTTTCTTAAGACATCCAAAACTTTCCTCACATGTTTGACATGCTCTTCACATGCTTTGTTTAATATCAATATATCATCTAAATAGACAATTATAAAATCATCAAGAAAGGATCTTAAAACATCATTCATAACTCTCATGAATCTAGATGGGGTGTTGCAAAGACCGAAAGGCATAACTGTCCACTCAAATAATCCCTGTTTGGTTTTAGAAGTAGTCTTCCAAATATCCTCCCCGACTATTATAATTTGATGATACCCACTTCTCAAGTCTAATTTAGTGAAATATTTTGCATTCTTCAACTGATCTAGAAAATCATCTATTATGGGAAGTGGGTATTGATTCTTTATGGTAATTTTATTCAAAGCTCGATAATATACACACATGTGCCCGGTTCCATCTTTCTTGGGTACCGAAACAATTGGTGAACCACATGGCGAAGTAAAGGGACAAATTACACCCTTATTTAACAATCCTTGGACTTGTTTCTTAATTTATAAACTTTTGAGAATTGACATTTGATACATATTGATATTGGGAGTGGACAGTCTTGATGTAGTTGAATTTCGTGTTGAATTCCGCTTTTTGGTGGCAATCCTTTTGGTTCTTGAAACATGTATCCATATTGACTGACCACATCAACCACTTTAGTTTTTAGCTTCACATCATATCCTGCAAAGGATTCATGCTCCATGTCATTCTTCTGCTTGATCATAAGGAGCGCGAGACTCTTGCTGGAATTGACTAGTACCTTCATTTACCCTATGCTTGCTAAAGAGAGATTAAGATTTCTACGATGGGCTATCACAATACACTCCACTTTGTCTTTGGAAAAATGATATTTTTTCTCAAATCTATGGAAAACGACTTTCCTGTCATACATATCCGGGCTTTACAACACAATTCCAGAGATATCCAGCGACAACACATCTAATTTGACTTCACCAACGAAATTGGCAATAATAGAAAAACTAAAAATACATTTCATTGTGACTTGAATATTTGCATCCTTGGTTATCCAACCCAACAGATGCGGTTTATGATGAGGCATGGTTTCCGGATTCAACTTCTTGACCAAATCTGTAGAAATTAAATTTTGTTGGGATCCATTGTCAAACAACGTATCATTCTTGGTGTGTTTAGTAATAACTTTGATGTGAAACAACTCAATTTTGTTTTCTTCATTTGAAGTGTTGTTGTAGTTATTTGTTGCACTGGTGCTTGCCACAGCTTCCTCTTTTCTTGTTTTTGCCACGTATTTTCCTTTAGTGATTGTGGCTGCAATCTTTGTTTCATCACTTGGGTCAGAACCCAAGTCTTGTTGTACATCAGCTTTTGTCTTGTATTTCCCTTTATTGCTAAATTTCTTCGGTCTTAATTCAGGATGAAGCTTCCAACAATGTGCTTCATCATGGCTCTCTTTGGAACAATTCTTGCACATGGGTTTCTCCCCTTCTTTCTTAACAGAAGCATTTTTTTTCTTCTTCACTTTAAATTCCTTTCCTTTTTCACCACTATGAAATGGCTTCTTCTTAACTTCTTCTTGTACATTTTTACCTCTTTCTTCAAGGTGTGTAGCTTGAACACTAACCTCATCAAGGTTTGTGGGATTAAACATAAGAATGGTGTGTCAAAGATAGTTATACAAACCTCCAATGTATTTCAAAAACGTATCTTGTGATCGTAAGTCTTCTCCTATCATAAAATCTCTTCTCCTAAACTCCTGGGTGTACTCTCTCACATTTTGATTGTTTAACTGTCTGAAATTTTTCTAATTCATGATAGATTTTTTCATATGGGCTAAAGGGTAGAATTTTGTTTTTATAGCACCAATGAAATCAGACCAAGTAATATATATCTTGCCATGTTTTTTGATCTCGTCTTGATTCCTTGCTTCCCACCAAATGAGTGTTGCACCCTCCATTCTAAATGAAGCCAACTGAATTTTGATATTGTCCTCTTAAAGGTTTTGAATTCTACAATAGACCTCCAACCGAAGAATCTAATTACTAAGCTTATTTGCATTCACTTTACCATTATACATGGGCAACTCGAATTTAACATCAAGTTTTAGAAAAGTTGCTTTACCAATTCCTTTTGAAGAATGATGATGAGTATGATTAAGGGTTGTATTAGTGGAAGAGTGCGAATATTATTGTGAAGTAGAAGATGAAGAAGATGGTCGAGAGGGTGGAGGTTTGTCTCCATTTCCATTACCTCCTTTTCAATTACCTCCTCCTAAAGAGCCTTGTCTTTTAGGAGGTTTGTAACTTTCTCCTTGCAATCTTCTATTCCTCTCTTCATAGAGGACCTTCACCATATTTGTCATATCAAAGATATCCTTTTTGGAGGTCTTCTTATCTTCTATCATGATTTTAGGTTATCCTTCATGAGACATGATCTCTGGAGTATCAACTGCAACTTAAGGCTGAACGAGTGTTGAAGATTTTGGCAACCTTTCTCTTCTTCCTCTTGACCCAACTTCAGGGCTTACAACAAGCTTTCCGTTACCTATTTTTATTTTTAACCTTGTTAGCATGACACAAAACTAGCAAACAATAAAATCCTTCTTTCACAAAGAAAATACAGTAAGAAAAAACCAATGCTCTGATACCAACTTGATCTGAAATGGAGCAAATTAGTAATGTTGTGATAATTCCCCATTCAGAATAAAACCCAATATGCTTATAATTTTCTTATCAAGTGCTTAAGGATTCAATATTTTTTCTTAATTAACTAATTCCAATTAGATTTTCTTATGTAAATGTTATAAATAATTTAACATAAAAGATATGCTGAAAAATAGAAGAATAACAACAAAGAACATCAAAATACAACATACAACAAAGATATTAGATGAGGAATTCACCCCTCCTAGACTACATCTCCTTTGTCCAACTTCCAATGCTTAGGCCTCTCTATTATGCTCAAAATTACAACAAAAGTGTGTTTACAATGCACAAATGCCTCTGAAACCTATCTCAATGAGTTTATAATACTCAAAAATGGCTATCTAGCCTATTTTTGCATCAAATTGGCATAAGAACTGAAGAAGTTATGCCTTCTCCTAGTTCTCCCACTATTTTTTCCACAAATTGCTCCAAAACCGACATAATCCCACAAAGTCACTCCAAAATCCTCTAACTGAGTGGATATTTTTCCGTGTTATAGGCCATAACTTGTCAGCCATATCGCAAATCACAATTGGCAAGTGTTGTGGGCTCTTATGGTCTGTGAATAGAAACGGTCGATTTGCGATTGTCATATCACGGACCCAAATGGATATCAAATCACAACCTATTGTGGCATCACATACGAGAACTATCGCATTTCAAAATAGGTGGATTTTTGCGGGTTGAATGTCTTGTTAACATGATAATTATGTTGTAATAGTGATATCATAGACTCAACGGGACATTAAACTGCAACATACAAGATATCCCGTATGGGCAGTCCATTGCAAATCACAATTTGGTGATTACTACCAGAACCATTGCAAACACAACCCTTTTCTGCTATTGTGATATGTGACAAATTGCATCGCAACTGGGCTTCACCAGGGGCCGATTGTTATCCACTTGTGATATGCGATTGCGATTAGATCGTACCGCAACCTGTCTATGTTGGGGCCATTTTCAAACACCTTTCTACTTGTGACTATGATGTGTGATATGTAAGGGGCATTGGAAGCCTATCACTTGGTCCCTCCTATGATGGAGGTAAATTCTCAGTGCAGACATAAACAATTCCTCTAGCCCGAGAGAGTAGGTCCAGTCACAAATAGACAATATATGGAAGATTTCCTTAGGCTATAATCATTTAAGAGGGCCTACCTCTCAGAACGCTATTCCGATTGGTGATGATTTTGCTTCCTCACTCTAACTATCTTTTGTTTCCTTCCTTCACACATCTAAAACAAGCAAACAACAACAAACAACAAATGTAATAGCATACAATATTGTATTCATCCTACTTAACAGATTAAGAAACAATAAGCCATAAATATGTGAGATGAAATTTCATATAGGAAATCAATCAATAGTTGCATCTATATAAGTTCAAGAAGAGATTACAACCGATGTCTTGACGTTGTTGTCCTCCTCGACATATCTGGGTTCCCACACTTCTACTAGCATCTCATGGACAACCTAAACAATGGTAGTCTCAACGCTCTTCCCTTTAGTCTTCACACCAAACCAAACTCATGATTCTCCCCTAAATACAAACTAGAAATCTTTAAACTATGTGTAGCTTGCTGACTACTGCAAAATCAAAACCTCATCTAGAACTTAATTAGGACTAAAAGCTAAGACTAGCTTTTGCTTGGGAGAAAGATAGGTTTATATAGCTAGGATGGAGGGGAGATGGTTCCTCTTCTCATGGGAGAAGACCTTATCTCTTGGATTAGTTCCATCCTATTAGGGGAAAGGATCCCAAACTGATCTCTTTGACTCCATTTGGCCTAACCTTTTACCAGACTTACATTACGAAGCTTCTAGAGCTGGAAGCCTCAGCTCCATATTAAAAAACTTTCCAAAAGAGGATCAGTGTGATTGATAAATGGCTCAATCAATCTTATCAATTCTAGGGATAGTTGTAAACCCTTCATATCGATGCAAGGAGGACATGGGTCATTAGCACCAACCTTGTAAATTAGGATAAACGAAAGATTTTTTGGAAATGTTGCAAAAGGAGATTGTTCTGCTCATGAAGAGGGGCATAATGGGAGTTTCTTCATGAGAGGAAAGCATTTTGGGTACACTGTAGAGATCCTCCAGGATTGTGGACAAGGATTACAGGGACAATGAAAAATTTTTGTGTACAGATGCCCCCAAAGCATGAAGGCTGAACTAGACTGAGCAGTGAAATGTTTTACAAGTGCATGTGAGGAACTAGAGTCCATCATCGGAGAACCTACAAGCAAGCATAGATACATATACATCACTGGAAAAACTCTGAGTAATACATGAATCATGGTATGGACACATCCATCCATAAAATGATCATGTAAATGGATCCAAGGCATGGGTGCAGCCATCCAGTAGAAAGGGTCATAACAAAAGCAAGGTATGCTCGCAACCATCCAATAATGAGAAGGATCACATATAACAACTCATGGTAAGGTCGCAACCATCCATATGAAAGAGACATGTCTATCAACATGATCATGTCACATTGCCTCACAACCTGGACTTAATGTAATATTAGCCCAGGTTCTTGTACTCCAAACAACCTGATCAAATTACAAATACTAACATGCGAATGAATGCGTTGAAGTCGAACATGTTAGGAATTCGCTTGATTACCGGTCAATGATGTGAATTGTTAACAAGAATGAGAGAAACCACCAATAATGATAATGGCTCTCAAGGTACTAGCAACATAGTTCATGGAAGGTGAATAAAGGAACTGATGTTGAACACCTATGAAATCACCCGATCGAAAGCCAAAGATGTGAACTTGTCATCGAGTGCAAAGAACTTGCCATTAGGGCATGAAAGATCTAAGGTACTAGAAGGGATTCTCTCAACTAGCTTCCTGGATAATGAGCTTAAGTCAATAGGAAGCGACCATGTTGAAGGAGGGCCATGATGTATCCCACATCATCGACATGAGACAAAGGGATGAAAATGATTTCAAATGATACAGAGAATCATGAGTAAGTGTAACTGCATAGGGACTAACTCTTGAACATATCAGTGACATGATTCCAGAGTTTGGGAACTTTTGGATCCATAGGATCAGTGGTCATGATGACATGGCAGAGATCAAATGGAAGGTAAAAATGAGTGGCCCAACCCAGGAAGGTCAATTATGGAAGGAGGATATCCCAACCCGACATGAAACATAAAGTGTCATGTTCAAGAGTGAGCTACCGACACAACTGATAAATTTCCAAATTTTCCCCCACCATTTCTGGCAATTACCCCAATTATTTTTTATCACAAGCTTGAAGGGGAGAACATATGCTTGCACCGTAAGTTCATCGTTTGGATGAATTTGACATAGTAAGTTTAATGAGCCTTAGGAAGGAGAAGCTCATGTTCGTCATGGTGGTGAACCTGATTTTGTTTAATGTTTGAATGAGTCTTACAAAGGTGTAAATCGGTATCTTTTTCATGTTTATAGAGTTTGAAAAAGACATGGAAAAGAAAACTCCACATGGTCCCTTTTCTTACATTTGTGTCTCTCAAGCTTGAAATAGTAGAAAACGATACTTGAGAGAACTACTTGACCATTTCAGTCAAGGAATACCTTTTTCGTAAATAGTTTATCCCAGCCCAAAAAAGGGGTAAGCGTATACTGGGTAAACGATGTTTTGCTTCTGTTAACAAGTTCAAAATGACAAGATCTCGGCAATCTTTTCATGTTTAAAAGGTCGGAAAAGAGCTGAAAGCAGACCTCCCATTTTATTTTCTTTAACGAGTCAAAAGGGAAAATACTCTGCGATCTTTTCATCTTTTACGAGTCAGAAAAGAGCTTAAAGGTGACTCAAGTACCATCATCAACAATCCATCACCTGTCACTACACAAGAAAGGTAAATGCATTATGTAGTTTGGAGGTAAAATAGGACAAATACACTTTTAAAAACCCTAACATTTTCATAAAAATGAAGAAAAAGGGGAAAAAGTAATTATTTTTTACTTTTTACCATTTTACCTTTGTGTGAAGAGCTTTTTACCCTTTTGTGCCCTAATTTTTTTGGAGCAGATTGTAGGAGATCCAGGAGATCATTCACCGAGCCGTCAGGTGTAGGTAAGAGCCAAGACCATAAGCTCCATTTTCATACTATTTTTTCATGTTTTCATCAATTTTTTGGATTTTATAGGGATCTTTTGGCAAAAAAAAATCACCTCAATCGATACAATTTACGGGCACGAAATTGCGTCGATCGGGGGTGGCTAAAACTTCCAACCACATCGTCAGTACAACTATTTTTAAAACAATCGCGCTAGCATCGTGGACAAAAAATTTACATGTTTTTGCTCAATTTTGACTGCTTGAATCCAAATTTCTTTGTCAAAATATGATTATTGACTTGATTGAATGGTTTTTGTAGGAAGAAAATCATCAAAAATGGTGGATTAGAAAGAAGGAGAGCATGAGGATATCGATACCCAAGCCATAGCTAATCCAAATTTCTTGGATTCTTTGAGGAACTGTTGGCTACTCAAGTTCTTTCTCACACCAAGGATGTAGGCTCAACCTAAGTTGCTACGGTACCTGATTAGTCTTTAGGACATAAATCGAGAAATTTTTATCATTGCTGACTAAGATTTGGAGTTGGAGACTTTAGATATTTATTTCATCATAGGACTATCCCAGAGAGGGGAATCAATCAACTTATATGGGTCGAGGCCGATTGGGGAAAGTGTTTCCATGATACTTGCCGAACATTTCCCAAAAGCTCTCAAATCCAAGAGTGGCATGATCAAGATCACGGCTAATTGAGATCTTGCGTTGAGAGTGTTACTATTGACTATCAATAGAGTTGCTGAGTCCTAAGCACCATATGAGACTAACAAGTCAAAGTTCCTGTATGCTATAGATTGCACATCTCCCATTATTTTTAACTGGGGGAAATCTATGAAAATCAACATGAATCGCCAGCTATCAAAAGCTAAGGTAGGAAACTTGAAGCAATTTTGCTTTGGGTATGTGTTAGTGACCTCCTTCTTAGAGTGGGTTATGCTGTTCTAATACTAGCTGACTAAGGTGTTCCCGTCGATGCCACAAGACCCACAGATGGTCCGTTGGAGAAATTTGATGCCCACGGTTATGGGGACCAATAAATGTCCTACAAGCCTATCTTCTTCTCATGGCTATGACGAAAGTTGATCATAGTGGAGGATTGGCCTTACAGCAGTATTGATTTCCACAGAGATCTAGATATGCTACTTCCACAAGGGGAGGATTTTGATGATAGAGGTAAGAACAAACAATTTTTTAGTTTTCTATAGTTTTGCTATTTTTGAAATATATGTGTTCTTGACACTTCGATTTTATGAATGTAGATGTTGGACTAGAAATCCCTATCGGGATGTCCCCGATCACCAGGCGTGTCACTCGGTAGTTTGATGTCACTCCTTATTAGGAGGGAAGTGATGACGAGGAAGAGATCGCATGGAATCCAGAGGTTTTGACCCATGGGATCCCAGAGTACACTCGGATGTGTGATTTCCTACACTAGTACTAGAGGCATATGGTGGGAGTGTCAGATCGGATCTATTGACTGTTGACTCGCGTATTCCAAGCAGTTACATGCTACCATGAGCATAATGTTGTTTAGTGCATAGGTGTTAGAATTTCATGTTTTTGAGACCTACGAGCCACAGATGTATAAGGCCTGCAAGCCACCGATGTATTTTGGACACACATATTACTTTTTGAGGTTTTGATGTATGAAAAACATTATTGACATATATATATGCTATATTTCGTTGCTTACCCTAATACAAATGATTTGTTTTCTATTTTTACATGTTTCACAAATGTCTATCCAGCACATAATTAGATAATGCATCTGTCAATGTATTCATATGTCTATGAATATGAGGATATGTAATGTAATAAAAATTTCTCTCCAATAGATGATTATGTAGATACATTCTGAATATCTAAAGGTTTCTAATGGAATATTTCCCATTGAGTTGAAGAATGACAAGCTGTGAATCAAGGCTGACAATGAAATCTCGGATGCCAAGAGTGGTAGCTTCTGACAACAATTTGATAACTATGTTATACTCAGCAATGTTATTAGTTTTTTTACCTAAAAAAATTCCTTGAAGATCAATCAAATCACCATGGGGGTCATAAATGGCCATGTTGCGGATGATATGTTTCGAGTACTTCGACAAGCGACATCAGCAAAACCAATGTTAGGAGACATCAACATCTGCAAAGAAGCAAAAAATGTTATAAGAAGGAAAGTTGCTTGCAAAAAACTCACCAAACCACATTGCACAAAAATGAATGACACACTTATTGTACAAAAGTAACCATGCAATATTACCTAAGCATAGTACATTGTGAGAGATTCCATGCTGGGACTCGAGTAATCAATCAATACAAATGAACACTGGAGTTTTACTGTTGACATAAAGAGTAAGCATTAACTTTGCCAAATAAGAGAGTAGAACTCATATAAGGATTTTCCCCATGCCCCTTGGGCGAGATAGGGTTACAAGTTAGATGACAACCCCATTTCAAGCATGGGCAATTGGGAAAAACTCAGGGAGGGAGAAAAAACTTGAATCCATGAGGGGATAAAGATAACCTTAGTTGAAAGGTCTTAACAATGGCAAGCGAAACTAACATGTCAAGAGGTAGCGGAGAGGAGAACTTCTCAAGACACATACACGTGACCATCGTGCCAGAATTGAGCCACAGAGATTGAGAAAACATGTCAAGAGAGGTTTTCGAAACAAGATAATCAAAGGACACTAGAGGCGAAGCCGGAACAATTTCCAAATAATTAATTTCGATAGGACTTAATAGCATTACCTCGCACCATGTGTCAACAAGATTCGGAGAAGGTATGACCCAAGGATCAGATTCGACTAAGATCATTTTAACATAGGAAACATGAGGAGGTGGGAGTGGAAACATGCCCATTAGAGAAGGATCTTTAAAAATTCCTTCTCTCACACTCAAATAAGGAACACCGATGTGCTTGACATACAAAACATTACAATCCGAGGAGGAAGAGGCAAAAAGGGACAGTTGGTCAATTGTGACTATTTTCCCTTGATGGAGAAAACAAATCATGTGTAACAAGGAGGAGGATATAACATGCATGCCATGGGTCCAACTCCATCCGAGTAGAATATTATAATTGAGATTAGCGTCAACAATCTCTACCTTGACATGAATTTTCTTCCCCTCTAAAGTAATGGCAAGGTTGGGTAAGACTGAATGGTCACAAATCATGCCTGTCAAAATCTTCCAAAGTGTTAGGTGACTAATTTAAAGTAGGAGAATCAATTTCCTTCCAAAAAGCAACAGACATGATGTAGGTGGAAGCACCTTCATCAATTATAGTTCTGTGAATAGTTTTCTCATTGATGATGACCTGAATGAGAAAGAAAATTGGATGAGGAAGATGCAGAACTTGGTTTTCTAGATCAAAACATATAAGACTAGAATTAGCAGGATCAATACCCCCAATAGCTAACAGTAATGATTTCTGTTGAGACAAACAGATTTGAAGTACCTCGAGGGAGGACATAGCCGATGGTGCCTGAGCCAAATCCTGAACAATAATATAGTTCTTAGCAGCATGAGTGTTGGTATTGTATGAGGATTTTTGCAACGCACCTCAACAAGGTGGTCGAATAGCAGACTCAGGGTTAGGTCACTCAATATGAAGAGGACCAGAACTTGACAGGGCAGAAGAAGAAGGGGCGGCTTCTTTTTCTTTCCCTGTTGTCGGGGGAGTTTGATCATCTTTTAATCTGGTAGCCACATTAATGGGTGTACGCATCATGAACACTTGCAAACCTAAGGAAGAAGATGATTGAGGTTGGTCTACCATTTGGGTCTACTGGGATGGAAATGGCTCTTTTAGGATAGCTAGGGTCCCTTTGAGCAAATGACTAACTTTGGATCACTTGGGACAATCCTTAGTATTGTGATCCTCCTCACAGATGAGGCACACATACTTAGGCTTCCATTGGGAAGCACCACTAGCAGATGAATTAAGAGGACCTTGTTTTGGGGCATCAGCTTTATCTTTGCCTTGCCTTTCTTCTTACCTTTTGAGGATTTGTCTGCTGCATTAGACTGAATAGCCTGGACCTTTGATTTTTTACAAGGGCCAAGTGGATTCTGAGAGGGACTATTGGAAGTAGTGTTTGTCACCGACTTATATTTGGAAGAAGATTTGGCAGTGGCCTGGGACACTGAACCAATTACTCCATCAATAGGAGGTGTAGCATGTGACTTCGATGTTGTTGGATTGGATGATGGCCTCGAAGAATCAGGTAATAACTCATATAAAGTGTCAGACTGAGAGTAAAAAATATCTAAGTACTGGGCACGAGAAATGGCTTGCTCCTCCATGATGCACCCACCCATAGCTATATCGTGAGCAATTGGAGTGATGAATCATTTGGTAAGCCATTCGGTCAGTAATTGATCAGCAATCTCGAATTTGATCAGGTGACACCTATGTCTCCATTCATGGATGTGACTAGAGATGTGGGTCGCAGTATTTTTCTTAAACGATGTAAGAAAATAGGTGCTAGTTTCATAGTGAACCGACAATTGGAAATGCATGAGGAAAGCCATGGCTAAAGAGTTGAAGTCATAATAAGTAGTTCAAGGGAGCCCGATGTACCACTTGGCTGCAGTGCCTGTGAGAGTTCATTGTAAAATACAGAGATGAATAGAATCATCAATGTAAGAATTTGAATAGCAACAAAGTTGATATGTCATCACATGGGCTTGAGGATCTTCCTTTGCTTTCCAATAGAACTTTAGACAATCGCTGAGGGTCTTGGATGGAACCAGAGGCCAATATGAGAAATGAAGAATTGGATCATTTGTTATTTGAGACACATAGGGAAACTCTAGTGTAGTGAAGAATGACAATTGACTATTGAAAGGCATTGGAGGTCGATAAGTAGATCCAACTGCAGGAGCCCATCCTTGCTAGTAAGGATTTTATCCCCATAGTGGAGGGTTCTATCCATAGGGCATTTGATTTTGCCCCCCCATTGTAGGTTACCTTTCCCGTAGGGGTGATTTTGACCTTGAAAACCTTGAAATTGTCCAGCCATAGGTTTTTGATGAGCAACATATGTGTTAAAAGGCTGTTGAGCCTGTTGACCCTGGACGTATGGGTTTTGCACCTTCTGTCCATGGGCATACAGATTTTGAACCTACTGGCCCTGGACATAAGGATTTTTGACCTGTTGTCCTTGGGTAAGAGGATTTTGAACCTATTGCCCTTGGACATGAGGATTTGGGACCTGCTGCTACAGTACTTGACCCTAACCTTGTCCTTGCAAAGGTTGACCCTATTGATATGTATACAAGCATTGTTGCTACCCGGGTTGGACTTGCATCTATGAGGGTTGACCTTGTGGCCGCAAAAGTTGTCCCTGCAGTGCAGAGGTTGGCCTTGCGAAGACATAGGTTGGGAAGTTTGTTGAACATACTACATTTGAGACTGCATGGTTTTGCTACAACTACTGTGAGGGTTGCCCCTGCGGCTATTGCAGTGGTCCCTACTACTGCATCATTAGACCCTACTGCTACATGGATGGCCCTTGCTGCAACGAAGGTTTTCCTTGTTGTTGCAGAGGTTGTCCTTGAGAATGCAAGTGTACTTAGATAGTTCCTGGATTGAAACCGTGAAATTTTCCAAACTATATCTGGCCATAGTCATTAGGAACGGTGGTCAGACCAGGCTAAAGGATGTAAGGTGGATTTACCATTCCTTGGGAACCATATGGAACATAAGGAGTTTGGTACTCAACCTGAGCCTCATAAGGCTACTAATACTCGAAATTTCTTGAGTCAGACGGACCAACGAGAATTTGGACCTATTGGGACTAGACATTTCTTGATCCAATAGGGCCAGCAGGGTTTTGAATAACACCAGAAGAAGGTTGGTTCACCCCAACCATGTGATCATGCAAGCTACTCACATTAGTTGTGTCCAACACCATAGTGACATTTGGATTCTGCCCCCCAGGTGGTGGCACAACTTATGCACTTACTAGAGGGATCGAAGGACTGATAGAGGTGGGACTTGAGACCATTGGTTGCACCAAATATGTTACTTTGACTGATGCAACAAGAGGGTTTGGAATGGTGGGCTACACTGGGATAGAAGTAACTACAGAAATCAACATCTTTTGGGGGGTTCGATTCAAAATGAATAGACTCGTGGTAGGCATGGCGCTAGATGCCCAAACATGATTATGATAAAGTGAAGAGGCACTAGGTGTACTTGAGACCAACTATGCTAAAGTCACAAAATTAGGGGGTAAGTTATGATAAACACTAATGGGAATGCTTCTCCTGAAGGGGAAACCTTCCAGAGGAAACTGGTCTTATTCCTCTTCAATAGTGTGTGGAGTGGAAACCTTTGAGTGACTCGAAGAGAAGGCTGGAAATTGGCCTTCGGGTTCCATGGATGGAAACAAGTGACGACGAACAACCGAAGGTGTTCAAGGGGATAATTCCAATGGAATACCCGACTGATCATATGGACTATATAGACGTTGTGGTGATATCACAACTGGGTTGAACAAAGGATTATGGGGATAAACAACCAGCCCAAGCTGACTGTGAGGTGTTGGTTGACTCTCAAGAGTCTGGATGGGATTATCTGGAGATTCTGGGCCAATATCAGAAAGTGACCCACTATCTGAGGGAGGTGGAGGATGAGATGAAAAGGGTTGAATTCTCAGAATGATTCCAAGTTCAACACCTTGGTCCTCAAGTGACTGTGATAATTTAGGGAATGGCTCCTCAGAAAATCTTTCAGACAGAGGAGAGGAAGAGGAACTAGGTGAATCGAATGGTTCAACCACGATGGCTTCGCCTCAAATAACATGAAGAAAGAGATAAATTCGAAGGCTTTTAATGTGATTTAAAATCAATACTCATGATTCAGTTTGGAAAAGACTAGCAGGGATGTTATGAGATCGTGGGCAACAACTTTTTAAGACACATAAACAAAATGATGCTCTTTCATGTTTTAAGAGTTGAGAAAGAAGTAAAGGTGACTCTATCACTTTCGATTTGAAGCGAGCTCTAAAGGACAAGTGCTCAGATGATGTTTTAAGCTTAAAGATTCAAAAAGATCAAATGACTACTCAGGATGATCTAGTTAAAAAGGGTTACCAGGTAACCGTGAACTACAGAATACCTCCGAGTGAACCGAGAAGTATGGGTAGGCAATCTCCCCAAATGTTGTGTTCGGTGTATAACATTTACAAGGTAGTAGACTTGACTTCATATGGATAAAGGATTGTAGCCTAGTGGTGTCTCCCTTTATATGCTTGACGGTACATGGAGAAAAAATCCATATGAACATTGTCTAGTTCTGAGGCAAACAAAAACTCCTAGGTTTAAAGGCGTCAGAACATGTCTCTAGCCTAGACCTTATAGATGTTATCATTAAGTTTCAAATGAGCCTTAGGTTAATTGAGTTCATTTTAAAGTTTATCTTGAATTATGTCTCAGTTTTCAGGCCTTAGTAATGTGACTTGAAAAAATCATGTATGGAGCTAAATGGGACAAGACTCTTTCAATTCGATGAATTATTTATACTAGAGAGTGTAGAAAACACAATAAAATGAAAACAACCAAGCAACTGAAAACAAAATGACTCTTTCCACTACTTTACTTTTTAAAAACAAAATAATGAAAAAATGCTTCCCAATTCCTATTTTCCTAACAAGTTCACTTCAAGCAGTCCTTTCAAAGGAAAAAAGAATTCTCTTTGCTTTTCAAATTCAAATGCAACTCTAGTTTTCAATGATGCTAACTAATGTAACATATTGATGCAGCAAACTAGAATTGTGTACTTTTCATGAAATAACAAAATTATTTTTTTGTAAAACACTTCAATGAAAAAGTTTTTGAGACAATCAATCCTGAAAAAGATGAAAAGACATAAAAATAACTTCTTCCAAACTGATGATGCAATGACTCTACCGAAAACAAGACAAGAAACATGATCTATGCCAAAAAAGGGACATTTTAACAATCAAACAAAACTCTTCAAACTTGAATGATGGAGATCAAAGCACTAAGAGGACTACAAACAAAATGCAAGGAGTAAATTTACCAACAACTTGACTCATTGAGTTCACAATCAGTGGGATGGATGGAAAGCTAGATGTCCTAGAGCCACTAACAAAAATTTACCAACAACTTGACTCATTGATTTCACAATCAGTGGGATGGATGGCAAGCCAGATGTCCTAGAGCCACTAACCAACCAAAGACTCAAGAAATCAAGCGAAAGAAGGAAAACCAGTAAGCACACAAACCAAGCCAAATCAAGCTTTCCATTCAAGGAGAAATAACCTAAACAAGCTAAGAGGCATAAATCAAGAGAGCAAGGCACATTAGTTGAGATCTAGGGTGAACCCTAATCTCTGCCTACAGGCATTGGCGTGACTACCTAACTAACAACAAGCACCACCGGGGGTCGGTGAGACTTTTTTGGTGAAACTCAATCAGATCAGAACGACTATTTTAGAAAATACTGTGCTAGCCAAGGATTCAAAGGAAGAAATAAAAAATTCTTCAGGTAAAAACCAGACTTACTACTGTAAATTTCAGACTAAAAATAGTAAACCAGGCAAAGAAGAGAACACTAAAGGGAAATGGTGATACTAGAAAAGTTTACACAAAACTATGAAATTACAATCAATTAAACAAAAGGATTGGATCCCCAACAGAGTTGCCAATTTGTGATGCAGGTAAATTCTAAGTGCAGACACAAATGATTCCTCTAGCTCGAGAGAGCAGGTCTAGTCACAAACAGACAATCTATGGAATATTTCCTTAGGCTAGAATTAATGAAGAGGACCTACATCTCAGAATGTTATTCCACTTGGTGATGATTCTACTTCCTCGCTCTAGCTATCTTTCCTTTCCTTCCTTCGCACACCTGAAACAAGCAAACAACAATAAACAACAAATGTAATAGCATACAATATTGTATTAATCCTATTTAACAGGTCAAGAAACATTAAGTCATAAATATGTGAGATGAAATTTCATGTAGGAACTCAATCAATAGTTGCATCTATATTAGTTCAAGAAGATATTACAATTGATGTCTTGACGTTGATATTCTCCTTTGACATATCTGGGTTCCCACACTTCTGTTATCACCTCAGGGACAACCTCAACAATCATCGTCTCGAGGATCTTCCCTCTAGTCTTCACACCAAACCAAACTCATGATTCTCCCTTAAACACAAACTAGAAAGCTACAAAATCTGGGTAGCTTACTGACTACTGCAAAATCAAAACCTCAGCCAGAACTTAATTAGGACTAAAAGCTAACACTAGCTTTTGCTTGGGCGAAAGAGAGGTTTATATAGCTGGGATGGAGGGGAGATGGTTCCTCTTCTCATGGTAGAATTCCTAAGGTCTTCGATTAGTTCCATCCTAATAGGAGAAAGGAGCCCAAACTGATCCCTTCGAATCAATCTTGCCCAACCATTTACCAGACTTCCGTTATGAAGCTTCTAGAGTTGGAAGCTTTAGCACCATATTTTAAAAACTTTCCAAAAGAGGATCGGCACGACTTAGAAAGGTCTCAATCGATACGATAGGCACTAGGGATAGTTGTAAGCCCTACATATCAGTGTGAGGAGGACACGGGTCATTAGCGTCAGTCTTGTAAACTGGGATAAATAGAAGATTTTTGGGAAATGATGCAAAAAGGGATTATTCTGCTCATGAAGAGGGACATAATGAGAGTTTCTTCATGAGTTGAAAGCATGTCGAGTACACTGTAGAGGTCCTCTAGGATCGTGGAAGGGGAGTATAGGGATATTCAAAAAATACTGTGTAGCACCTCCTTATTCACTGAAGGGCTTTTCCATGTCATCCAATCCTGCCATGTAGACAAGTCAAACTTAAACTTTGACTTTCTGTAACTTCTGCATATGAACTCGGATTTCAGTGTTGTTCACACCATTGGATTTAGAATGTCAAGATCATTGATCTGAATCTATGGATAACAAGATTCTGACGCTTTGATTTTCGATCATAAACTTGACCATATGATCACTTTCCAAACAAAAACATCTTGCATGATGTTGATGATCTTCCACACTTCAAATTTCTGTGAGACTCAGAGAATCGAGTCACCAGGAATTTTTTTGGGTAAAATTCAAAGACAAAAGGAAAATTATCCTCTCTAGCCATGATGGAAATAGTGTAAGTGACACATACATATTGTTATTGGATTCATAAATATGGCCTCTGAGTAGTTAATTCCCTCATTTCTTTGTCTTATCTTGTGCATAAATTCTCCATGCTATCATTTGAAAGATATTAGGGTTTAGGATATCAATAACTGAAATATGAAAAGTATATAGTCCCTCATGCACTCACTACCCTAAACCATTCAAAAATCCCTCCCTTTTCTATTTGAATCCATAGAGAAAGATATTTAGTTACACAATGGTTCTTTTTCATCCAATGTGTTATCACCATAATAGTAAATATTAAAATTATTACAACTATTTGTCAAATTCCAGTAACAATTTCAAGTTATTAAAAATTGTTGCATAGGGGTATTGCATACTCTCTCCCTTAAATAGAACATCATCCTAGGTGTTCATCATTAACTTTTACTTATGATATAAAAATAGAAGAAACTAAAAGGGAATCCTTTTCATTTACTATGAAGGATTTTATTTCCAGAAACAATAATGTTTTAATAATAACCACAAGCATTTACAACTACAAAAATACCCAATTTTACTTTTAATCACTTACACATTATTTAGTTTAATAGAAACAAAAACAAAGTCACTATACCAACTTACTATTAATTACCAATTAATCTTGGAAATCATGGGAACCTTATGCAAAAAATTTAACTATAAGTGGTTTCTCAACTATGGAAAGAACTCTAAGAGAGGTTTTACAACCCAACAACAAGCACCCAAGGTGTTTTCCCAACCTCTAAGGGATGCACCCTGTAATATATGATCAACATATTCAATATATTCATAATAATCACAACATTTTCAATCACTAATTATTTATGCAATGTCAAGTGATATTTTAATGATAGTACTTTCACAAGTACTTAGAGATAACCTATCTCTCTAATCAATGAAATTATCAACAACTGCACCAAGTGCATATTGTATTAGCCCCTTCTAAATACATTAACAATATTGATAATACAATAAAGGAAATATAGTTTCAGTAATTCCTTTACATGCACTAGGCTCCTTTCCTATCAAGATGTATACAAAATTCCTACAAAATCAAATAGAAAATTCATTTTTACACAAAACATAATTGATTAGTTAACTTGGCTTGCCATGAAAACCACAGTGGGAAAAAGAATTCTCCTCCCAACCAATGTGGAAACTTGTTTCCACAACTAGATTGAGCTAGATTCACATCCCTAACAGTTCTCTAACAATGGCCACACTGGTTCCAACATAGGATTCCTCTTGGAAGTGTCCTACCTATTCCTCCAATAATGTTTTGTATTGAGGAATTCAGATTTCAATATATCACTCTTTGGGCCTTGTGCAACAGGCTCCAAAATCAACAGAGCTTCTTTGGTATTTTCCCCTCTTTCCATCTTGCTCAACTCTTTTCCCTTAATGAGATCACCTTTCTCTAGGGAGAGGAAATCTAGGAAGGAAAATGACATCAACCCATCTGGGAAGGCAACCATCATCAACCCATATGGGTAGCAAACCACCATCAATCCATAGCCCTCCTTTGGCTTCACAACTATCAATATTAACTGGCATGTGAAATTATCTTTTAGCGCCTTTTCCCATTGTAATTCGCATAACTGAACATCTCCACAGCAAATAATTTTTTTTTTGTACATAATGTATTCATACTTGACCCTCAACATGGGTGCCATAATATATAAATTAAGTTGACAAGAAATCATAACTAGCCTCACACATCATACATGTGGTATTCATTTCAAATTTTCCACATAAAAAAGATCATTTATTTTAGAAAAATCATTACCATATCATGCATATCATAAAATTATGCCTCCTAATTTGCAGTTGCAAATCAAATTGCAACATTTTACCTTTCATAAGTTCTTATGCTTCCATTAAGCTACCCCTGCTTAATTACATCAACAACATTAGTCACAATTGTTTTGAATAAAAAAATACATTTTTACAAAATACTGTTATGGAAAAACCATTTTATTAAATAAATTCGAGATGCATTTCACTTTCAAATGAATCTATTTTCTTAATATTTCAAAAATTTAGAAAGGTATTGGACCTCTTACTTTTCATAAACCATTTCTATGTTTTATATAAAGCATAACAAAATAGGATATATATTCTCGATGCTACATCTAAGAAATTTTAAAACTAAGTTTCCATGAAGTTATTTTCCAAAACAACAGTTAAGGGAATATGATTTTAATCATTAATATTCCCATCATTCTAACTCTTGCGATATTTCATTTCATTTATGCATATGCATATAATCATCAATCGCTATGCAAAATTACCAAATTCAAGTCGATCACACAAACCTTTCTTAGTTAATCGAGCTAGTAATGCTAATAGATTCAAACTCCATCCATATTTCATTTTTCAATGATAATTGAAGACACCGTCTTTCAACACTATGATGGAATTATCAAATTATATTTACTATGTATTGTCACTGCACTATTCACACAAACTGGATGGATTTATAAAATATGTAATTAACATATTTGTTAAATATACGAGGCATACTAGCTAGCATCATCATTAAATCAACAACTTGTGAACTTGTAACATTTGATCAGACAGGATAATCAACATTATTTGATTACCACTAGTTCTATCATTGAATTGGTAAAACATACATAATATATCTCATGCATTTTAGTGTATTGTAATACTATCCAGTATTCTTGGTTGTTCACATCTTACCAACTACCATTCATGCATGTTCATATGCAAAGTAACATGTCTCGACATAACAATGCATCAATTAATTTAACGACACTATTGTATCATGATCTAACTTCTTTCTAACCTTCAAGATCTTGCAGTGATATATATGCATTTCTAAACAAGTGTTCACTTTCACAACCACTATTGTTTCTCTCATACAATATTTTTATTCAAATAGGCACATGCAAATTTTTTCATATAAATATTGATTTATCATTAATGTGTAAGTGCCAATAATAATTAGGGTAATAATCTAGACAACCTAAACTCAACAATGCATTTTCACCAATGGACCAATAACAGGAAATAAACTTCCACAATCACTTTGTTTACAACTTGTAGGAATATTCAATCAAAACTAATTCATGAATATAAGTTTAATAGTTATCCATGCAAAAATAATCAATGCTACCAACTTGTTGTAGCGGCTACAACCACCCTCCAAATTTTTTCCTTAGCTTTGTTTTAGAGCCTCCCTACCAACCATGTTCAGCAGCATGTCTTACACTTTCAAGTACACAAGCTTCGGTGGTATTCTAGCACACTACCAGCCTGTGCATGATAGCTTGTTGCATCCCTCTCATAGGTTATTTCTCCGAACTTGGTCTAGTTGCAGGCTGAGTAGTTCCCCCAAGAAATTGTGCAATTCTGGAGGGGAACCAACCTTCCCTCTAGAAATTGCACAATCCTGACTCACAGTCTGCTGGGCTCCAGAATTGCACAATCATGCCTATTAACCTTCACTGAAAAACTGCACAATCCACCCTAGCAAGACTGCTCAGCCTAGAAATTTCCAATTCTGGGAAGCAGTCAGTTACTCAACCTAGAAATTGTACAATCCCTATGGGACAACCATCCCAGCAGCTAGCAGAATTTGTGCAAATCCACACAGGACAACTTCTCAGCCTAGAAATTGCACAATTTTGGGAGACAGTCATGTGTTCCTCTCAGAAATTTCACAATCCCTTTGGGACATTCATCTCTGCTTAGCCCAGAAATTGTGCAGATTTTCATCCCTGACCTGCAGACCGATGCATGTGCCTTCAGGTTGACTGGTTCCCTCTGGGACCAAGAAAAACTGATTTGCATGCATGGAAGTTTCTCCCGAGGCAACATGCAAATTCATCCTTGATTCAGTGATCTCTTTAGCAGTTGGAGGTTACATGCAAGGATCATTTCAGAAACCTCTCGCAAAGTGTTGCATTTCCTAGATTTGTGGCATGTGCATCCCAACCTCAATTTTATCAAAACTCATCAATTGGATGCTGCAGAGCTCATTCCTCACATCAACCTTGCAACTTTGACATCCCACATTGCATCTAGGAGTTTTCGCCACATTCAGCTCAACTACCTCAGGGTAAGCCCACTTTTCATGTCTCGCATTGTATTTCTGTCACTTTTTCTGTTTATCTTTTGTGTGAGTGATGTCTGCTTGATTTCAGCAAGCACTTTCTATTGTTTTGATGTATGTTAGTTTTAGAAGCACCATTTAAGTTTTCATTCACATCTCACTATTGTCGCATGCATGACATTTTTTTGCATGAACGAGCGTCATTGCGTGACCCGCTTCACACACATGCATGCTTTCCCATTTTATGAATCTTGCACTTGTTGTTTTCATGTATGGTCATTCACTCTTGTTTTCACTCATCTCATCATGCATTCATACTTCTCATGTTTTCAGTCACCCGTTGGCTGGTTTGGGCTACCTTGGCCGGGACTGTGCCTTTGTCGGCTACCACTGCGCATTTTCAAAAGCGAAGGTTCTACCTTCCCTCTAGAAATTTCACAAGTTTGGCCCAACACTAAACTCTAGGATTGCATTACGTATTTCTTGTAGGCAGTGTAATACTAGCCCCAGAAACTGCGCAATGTAGTTTGCTGGTTGCACGTCACTACTGACTGAAATTGTGCACTACATAGTTTCAGTACTAAGCAGTCCAGGCTGGACTATGCATTGTGCACTTCTAGTAGTCAGTCAGCCTACAGACAGCCTGGGCTTTTCCTTGTGCATTTTTGGTAGTTAGTCTCCTGACCTCCTGGCAGAAATTATGCAACCTTCATGATCAGTCACATAGGTATGTTGCAAGTCAATTATCAAGTTTGTTTTGGTTTTCAATTGACAGATTTCTTGCCATGATTGTTTCTATGTCTCCAGGCATCACAGGTGTTCATCTATCTCTTAGCAGCACAAGTACAATGGCCTTCAGAAGGTCATAGTCAAAGGACACCGTTGAGAGCACAACGACGGTTGCAGCCAAGCAAGTGTCTATGAGCTTTACTACCTGTGAAGACATCAAGTTGTTTGTAGACAACAACATCAAGATAAGATAGCAGTAGCATCACAGCGAGAAGCACCATCAGCAGTAGAAGAAGGAAGTACACCCACATGCGGCGAGTGTAAGACAAAGGTTTTTGACATCATAGAGGAGAAGCAAAGATGCAAGTTCAAACTAGATCCACTCATGATGAAGTAGCTTTGGAGATTACGGCTATGAGGTGACGACGAGACAAGACGATTGTGCAAGGGCAGAGAAAAGAGTAGAGAAGGAGTTGTAGGTGATGAATCAACAACTCGAGGAAGAACAAGAGTTGTAGAAATGAGAGAATGAGTTCCAACAAGAACAGGTACAACAAGGGGGTGCAACATGCACATACGGATGAAACTGCGTTGCACTCGTACAAGTTATAGATCCATATGAGCAGCAAACATGGAGCAAACAAGGTGAGTAGTGATGTTGATTGCATGCAAGGGAATTCAACAACATGCATGTCATTGTGCGCACGCATGTGATCCAACCCATTTGACTCACCGAGGCGAAGACAGGAAGCAAGTCTGACTAGCATTGAACATGTACTTTGGCAAGTTGATGTGCATGGTCACCAACACACACCTGGATACCATCACAGACACTATGCATCAGTATGTTTCTGGTCTAGCCACACTCAAGACAGTGATGTGCATGCTATAAAACAAGTCAGACAGAGGGGACATATCAGTGTACCCAGATGCAACGGAAGCAAGATTTTTCTTTCAGTAGGATGTCACCATTGAGCACATGGACACCATCACAGGAAACCAAGCTTCACATAAATTCGCCACCATCAATCATCACAATGATTTCCAAGATTTGGTCTCACCACAATGGTTTGAGTGTCAGTGATGTCTTTCATGGCTTTCTCTAGCCATTTTGTCTCACATGGGTACATGTGCATTGTAATATAACATCTTGTCACGTGGAAGTTCAAGTGTCAATAGTTGAATTTAACAACCATAGAGTAGTTGAAGAGTCATGAGGATAGATGAACAGTCTCAAAGGGGAATGTCAAGGGTCATCTCACTCTTTGCGATAAATAGTCCATCATAACTCATTGTAGAGGCTTTTGGTCAACCAAGCTTCTGATAGGACTATCTTAGAGAGAGCTTGGATAGTATTGTAACGAGCCTTGGATTCTCAACTACACAGAGCTAGTATATCTCTTTGGAGGAGTAGGTGGCTATGACTATAATATTTCACTGTCGGAACTAGTGGTTGGACATGGATGTATTGTATCACTAGAACTTACACTTCTTAATATAATAGAGCCACCATGTTTCATGCATATGTTGTATTATATTTAAGCTAGCTTTTTACTCTAAATGATATATGTATATGTTTTCTTATGCATGCATGTATAACTATTTTCTATACATGTATGTATGAATCTTACTGAAATGTGTTGTTGGTTTAACCATCACTTTGGATCGCTAGCTAGCTTGCCTTCCATGTTGTGGTGCATCTTTGTTGGTGTGTTACCTTCTTAACTCCATGCTATCATAGATTTCCAAGGGGCACACTCACATTAGCCACCATGTGTTAGCACCATTCATACACCTTCCTTGGCTTGTTGCGACTGTCACACCGTTGCTACCAATAGGGACATCTTACTTGCCTCTGTACAAAACTGCAGTCAAGACGATACTGCATGACCCACTGTTGGGACTCCTACACCAAACGGTCTGAGGTTTAGTTGGGACTTCTTATCAGGGACATCCCCTAACATGTTGGTGGGTCCAGCACCGTCGAGATTTTGGCACTAGAAGGATGGCCAGATGACAAGCTGAGTCCTCACATCTATTTTGAATCTTTGCATATCTATCGTGACTAAGTGTATAATTTCTCTTCTAGAGTGTATGTCTTATGGAAATGAATTCATAATCTCGGAAGAGCTCTCGAATAACTTGTCATATAAAACATATGATGGTGGAGACCATGTAGCCTTGGTTAGGCATGTGGTCAATGTTGTAGGCTCATGCAAAAGACATGGAATATTTAAAGAATACATGACCTACGCGTTGTTTGTCTACACGCTTTGAGGGCACCCAATTCACTAGTGTGCCATGCTGCCCAAAAAATCTATTCATTTGATTGCTCATCTAGTCTCAGAGAAAGACCGTGCTTTCAATCACTTTAACCATAAAGCACTCGATCAAGAAATTCTGAAATTACGAAAAGCACCAAACGAATCCATTAAAAAGTTTTACACACACTTTTGTAATCTTGCATGTCGTTTTGCTGAAGATGATATTTATTAGGAATTTCTCGATGGAATATTTGAGTATCTTCTTCACATGTTTGAACCTCGCTCAACACACTTCAGTGATGAAGCTATGCAATCATAGGTAGGCACAATTGTTGTCACAAGTGATTATTTTCCTTCACCTCATCAAATAGCTCCATCACCACAAAGTGATGTGGGAGATCATGCACACACATCTATTAAACTGTCACATCCTCCCACCCCACCTACTCTCGATATATGTGAAAATTCGGCTTGCAAGCTTGTTGGTTGTCACGTGGGTTCATTTCCTCAACCTCAGTCCCCCATTTTGTTGATCCTCTGGATTGTACTATCTTGTGCTCTTCTATTCCAGACTCCATACATGTTGTGAACAAGGATCAAGTTGTCAACAGAGTTGGTGTTATGTAGCCAACCTGTGCCATCATTCATGATGAGTGCATGCAGGAATCTAGAGAAGAACCCATGGTGAAGGATGACTCCCTTCTAGTTGTGCCTCATCTGCTTTAACCTGACATCCCTTTTGATTCTACCACTGCCAATTTCCCCTCTGAAAACTCATTTCTAGATGTTTCTACTTCCGATCATTCACTGGAAACTTCAAATACCAGTCTATCATTACAATGCGGAGAGGACACATCTTCCTCCAGAAATCCGTTCAATCTGTCATCTGCCATTTTTAAAAACACAGATGGTGAACATCCTTTCTTCTCATCTACCCCTCTACATGATTCATCAAATCATGAGGATGCTGACAAACATCCTGAATTTTCTGATATTGGTTGTCATGATCTCCCTACTTCTTCATCTGATCACGATGTTGATTCAATCATTGCTACTTTGTCTAAGACACTGGTATACGATGATCTATCTATCAAAAAACTAAAACCGCATAGATTGTCGAGGCACTTCATCCAGAGCTGATGGTTATGTTAGGCCCTCCTTGTCCTAAGGTCGGTATCACTTCAGATCAGGAAACTATTGAAACACTCAAGGCTCCTCATCACTCTCTTCTTTTCATTCCAAATCAACCAAACACCCAGATTTCACTTCCTCCACTCGAGCTACATGATCCCATCTCTCATGCGTTGGAGGAATCTTACACATCAAGCACAATTGCACAATGTAAGTGGTCTACCTTTCTCACATTTTCTTGCATTTTAGAGTCAAGAGAATGCATACACTCAACATCTGCAAACAGTGTATCACAACACCATGGCACATCCATAGGATGCATGTCATGTGCTTTCAGTCATTTTTGTTCTATGGACACTTGTAAGCTCTGAGTGTGTACATCTTCATCGTTATATCTTCCATGCTTGGTGGTTTGTGCAACTGCAATGCTCATGAACCATGCCTTCACCAACATGGATCAACCAATGCACCAGTGGCTGCATTGGAAGCATCACTTCACGTGAGATGACCCATGCACTGTTATCTTAGGAGTAGGAGTAGTGTTTGCTTTGGTTTGTTTGCTTGCAAATATGTTTGCTTCTTACCTTTCATGCTTGTTTTCTTGTATGATTTTTTTCTTATTCACCTTTCTTATGCATTTTATTCTACTTTTGTTTTGTTTTGTTGTTTGTATGCTTTCTTTCGTCCGTAGGTTAGCTTCGCATGAACCCTGTGTGACTATTGAAACAAGATGGATAAAGTACAAGAGGACTAGTGTATTTATCAATACTTAGTTATCTGTCATCCCACCTCTGTATGAAGAACTTGTTGTCTTCAATACATGACACATCAATGGGAAATATGTACTGTTCAAAGTGAACCTTGTTGAAAACACAACACTTGCACGCTAAATAGTTTTACCTACT
Source organism: Pinus tabuliformis (assembly GCA_031772625.1). Taxonomy (NCBI): domain Eukaryota; kingdom Viridiplantae; phylum Streptophyta; class Pinopsida; order Pinales; family Pinaceae; genus Pinus; species Pinus tabuliformis. The sequence continues at coordinate 1,022,219,335 of CM062804.1, forward strand.
CTAGCCGGTTGTTTTTGGGTTAATCCTTGTCAGCTCAGTCAAGTATAGTAAGGTGAGGGGGAAAACCTTAACAAGCACATCAAAGGTATATATAAACTACTTCTCTAAAGGAACAAACTCTTCTGCTCTTAATAAGTCAGGATCCCTCTTCCACCTTTGAAAAAAATAAGTGCTATGCACAGTTATGAAATGAAAAATGAAAAAAATGAAAAGTGAAAAATTTTGAAAAAAAAATGAAAAATGAATGAGGTGAAAGAAGAGAAAGGATTCCTGTGAAGATAGGTGATGCAAGTAACTCCACTGGGGTACTGACCAGACCTGCTCGTAGTGGAGCGATGCTTGTGTTCCTGCATGACTCTATTGGGGTACTGTCCAGGCCTATTGGCAGTAGAGAAACACCAGAGATGAAAATAATACTCTGATAACTATACCGCTTGTGCATCAATATACCCTTCAACCCCAATCAAAACAATTATGTTGGCTTGGCTTGGAATGTGTGTCTACCGAGTAAGGGCTTGGCCAATGCTACATCTTACAATCAAGAAAGTGTGGAAACCAAGATGACCAAAGAACTAAACAATACTTCCAGAGTTGTTAGACTTTCTTTTCATGAAAAAAAGTCCATTCAGAGAGGTGGAGTTCTACCCGTGTGTTGCCAAGTGTTGTAGTGATTACAACCACCCTCCAGAATTTTTCCTTAGCTTCATTTTGGAGCCTCCCTACAGACCATATTCAACAGCATGTCTTGCATTGTCAAGTACATAAGATTCAGTGGTTTTCTAGAAAATTTCTACCCTGTGCATGATAATTTGTTTCATCCCCATCACAGGATGTTTCTTTGGACTTGGTCCATCTACAGGCTGACTAGTTCCCTCAAGAAATTGCACAATTCTAGAGGGGAACCAACCTTCCCTCAAGAAATTGCACAATTCTAGAGGGGAACCAACCTTCCCTCCAGAAATTACATAATTCTGAATCACAGCCTGTTGGGCTCCAGAATTGCACAACTTCACTAGAAAAACTACGCAATCCATCCCATTAGGACTTATCAACATAGAAATTGCACAATTCTGGGCAGTAGTCAGGTGCTCATCCCAGAAATATTTCAATCCTTCTAGGACAACCAACCCAACAGCTAGAAGAAATTGCGCAAATCCACCTAGGACAACTGTTCAACCCATAAATTGCGTAACTTTGGGAGACTGTCACCTATTCCTCTCAGAAATTTCACAATCCTTCTAGGACATACATCTCTTCTTAGCCCAGAAACTTTACAGATTCTCATCCCAGGACTGCAGACCAATGCATGTGCCTTCTGGTTGACCAGTTCCCTTTGAGATTGAGTAAAACTGATTTTCATGCATGGATTATTTCTCCAACATCGTGTGAAAAGGAATCCTTGATTCAGGGATCCATCTTTAGTAGCTAGAGGTTACATGCAAGGATCATTTCAGAAACCTCCCACCAAGTGTCACTTTTATTATATTTGTGGCATGCGCGTCCTAACTTCAATTTTCTCAAAGCTCATCAATCGGATGTTGCAGAGCTCATTCCTCGCATTGAATTTATAGCTCTGACATCCCACATTTCATCTAGGAGTCGTCGACATATTTAGCTTAGTTGTCTTGGGGTAAGCTCTCTTTTCATGTCTCGCGTTGTGTTTCTATTTCTTTTTGTGTTTCTCTTTCTGTGAGTGTTGTCTGCTTGGTTTTAATAAGTGCTTGATGTTGTTTTGATGTATGTTAGGTTATAGAAGCATCGTTTTAGTTTCTTTCACATCTCACTATTGTCGCATGCATGACATTTTTTTTGCACGAACGGGCGTCGTTGCGGCGACCCGCTTCACACACATGCATGCTTTCCCGTTTTCTAAATCATGCTCTTGTTATTTTCTTGTATGAGCATTCACTCTTGTTTGCACTAACTCATCGTGCATTCAAACCTTTCATGTTTTCAGTTTCCCATTGGCCAGTTTGGGCTGCCTTTGCCTGGGCTGTGCCTTGCCCGGCTAACACTGTACATTTCTGGAAGCGAAGGATCTACCTTCCCTCTAGAAATTACATAATTCTAGCCCAACACTAACATCCAGGCTTGCATTGCACAATTCCTGGAGGCAGTGTCCTGTTGGCCCCAAGAACTGTGCAATGCAGTTTGCTGGTTGCATGTCACTAATGACTGAAATTGTACATTGCGCATTTTCAGTCCCCACCAAGCCAGCCTGGATTGTGTATTACATTGTTCCACTACTCAGTTAGCGTCAACACAACATGGAATGTACCTTATGCATCTTTTCCAATCAGTCTCCCGACCTCCCGGCGTAAATTACGCAACCTTCATGATCAGTCACAGAGGTATGTTGCAAGTAAGTTCTCAAGTTCGTTTTGGATTTCGACTGACATATTTCTTTCCATGAGTGTTTCTATGTGTCTAGGAATCACAGTTGTTTGTCTGTCTCTCAACATCACAAGTACAATGGCCTTCAGAAGAGAAGATTCAAAGGACACCATTGAGAGAACAACGGGGGTTACAACTAAGCAAGTGTTTATGAGCGTGCCTACTTGTGAAGGCATCAAGTTGTTCGTAGAAAATGACATCAAGATAAGATAGTAGTAGTATCACACTGAGTAGCACCATCAGCAGCAATAGAAGGAAACACACCTAAATGCAGCGATTCCAAGAGGAAGGTTATTAATAGCATAGAGGCAAAGCAAAGCTAAAAATTCAAAGTAGATCCACTCATGGAAAAAGTAGTTTTGGAGATTGAGGCTATGAGGTGACAACGTGACAAGACGATCATGCAAGGGTAGATAAAAGAACATAGAATGAGTTGCATGTGACGAAGCAACAGCAACTCAAGGAAGAACAGGAGTTGTAGAGATGAGAGAATGAGTTGCATAAGGAACAGGTACAACAACGGGTGCAACATGAAAAGGAGGATGAAACTACTCCTGTACAAGTTATAGATCCATCCCATCAGTTGGCACGGTGTAGACAAGGTGAGTACTATTGTTAATTGCATGCAAGGGAATTCCACAACATGCATTTCATTATGTGCATGCATGAAATCCAACCCATTTGGCACACTCACGGAGGCAAAGACAAGAAGTAAGTCCAACTGGAGCTGAACATGTACTTCAACAAGTTCATGCACATGGTCGCCAGCACACACTTGGAGATCAACACAAACACTCCGCATCAGTATGTTGCTGGTCCAGCCGCACTCAAGAAAATGATATCGGTGTACCCGGATGCAACGGAAGCAAGAGTTCACTTTCAATAGGATCTTACCATTGAGCACATGAACACCATCACGTGAAACCAATCTTGGCATCAGTTCACCACCATCGACCATCACAAGGATGTCAAAGGGTTTGTCTCACCACAATGGTCTGAGTGTCAGTGATTTCTTGCATGGCTTGCTCAAGCCATTTTGTCTCACATGGGTACATGTGCATTATAATGCAACGTCTTGTTAAGTGGAATTTCAAGTGTCGATAGTTGAATGTAACAATTATAGAGTAGTTGTAGAGTCATGAGGATAGATGAATGGTCTCAAAGGGGAATGTCAAGTTTCACCCCACCCTTTGCTATAAAAAGTCCCTCATAAGTCATTATAGAGGCTTTTGGTCAGCCAAGCTTCTGATAGGGCTATCTTAGAGAGAGCTTGGACAATATTGTAATGAGCCTTCGCTTCTCCACTGCGCAGAGCTAGTATATCTCTTTGGAGGATGAGGTGGCTATGACTGTAACATTCCTCTTTTAGAACTAGTGATTGGACATGGATGTATTGTATGACTAGAACTTACACCTATTAATATAACAGAGCCAACACAGTCCATGTATATGTTGTATTGTATTTCAGCTCTCTGTTTACTATAAATGATATATGTATTTTTTTGCTTACACATGAATGTGTAGCTATTTTATGTACGTGTATGTATGAAGCTTACTAAAATGTGTTGTTGGTTTAACCATTACTTTGGATTGCTAGCTAAATTTCCTTCCATGTTGTGGTGCATCTTTTCTCCTGTGTTCCCTTCTTAACTACGTGCTATCATAGGTTTCCAAGGGGCATGCTCACATCACTCTCCATGTGTTATAACCGTTCATACACCTTCCTTGGCATGTTGTGACTATGACACCCTTGCTACCATTAGGGACATCTTACTTTCCTCTGTGTGAAACTACAATCAAGGCGATACTGCACAACCCACTGTTGGGACTCCTACACCAAACAGTCTAAGGTCTAGTGGGGACTTCTTACTAGGGAGATCCCCTGACATGCTGGCAGGTCCAATGCCGTCAACACAACCATATTAAATTCAATCTAAATCGATGACAATATTCAATCATCAATTATTCATTACATTCAAGTCCTACCACTTGACTCATTATTCTATTTTAACATACAAATGGTTTATTTCAATGTCTTTTAAAACATTATATTGTTCTCTAAAATGATAAACCCCACCCTTTACATTCATGCATTTATTCTTTGTAATAGTGCATTTTGAATTTAGTCATGTTCTTTAAATGTTCCATAATCATTATTGTAATACTATTGCATGCAAATATTGGTAGTTAAACCTTACTATCATTAACGAGTGCTCAATTTTTTTCATAAATGAAACAAAGGTTTTATTTTATTTTATCCCCATAAAGATTCAAATGTCATGAGCACAATTTAAAACAGACATTATTACTTACTATTCTTCAATGTGATTATTAACATGCATCATGAATCTCATGCTAAATGTAGTCTATTTCATTTATAATTATGTAGTTTTGTTAGAATCATACCTAACCATTTTCCTACAGAATCATACCATTGCGTCTTTTCCGCTTACTAGTTCACAAAAGGCATCAGTGCTACAACCTTTCACTCTGATACCACTTGTAAAATCCCCCGATAACCTCATGTAAAAATACATAGGATTAGAAAATTGTAACAGAATATAATAATGTAAATTCACTATTATGTTTTCCTTAACTACCCATTAGATAAAATAATCACCATTGCATTGAGTAAACTTTAGTAATGGAATAGTAAGTCACATAACTTAACAACCATAATTGCAACAACTTATCATAAATTTCATGTTGTAACCTTAGATCATTTTTATGATTCTTTTAACTATGTTATTTAATCACATACTTAATAATATAAATATTGCATCATCAAAGGAATCAAAATCATTAGAAAGACACAATAAGAAATCACATCATTGAACACTGATATACCCTAGAAACCCTGTAGGGAAAAACCAGCAAATGTTTAATTTTATTAGACGCTTAATAGGGTGTTCACCCCTCACTAAATGGTTGTAACGTATTCCATCTCTTTGTCATTTCATAAAATATTGCAAGAAAATATAATCTTAGATACAAAATAACTGGATATAAGCTATTACATTCATCAGGGTATCATTTCCCATGAGTATATTATCCTACATTTGAAATTGCTTCAATATGCATGGAACACTAGCTCTTTTCCTACCATAATGCTAAACATAATCTATTATTTGCATAAGTCACCACCCTTCCCTATTGTTGCTACCATCGACAAACTTGGATATAAAAATTAGATAAAATATTAGTCAATAAATAATCCTTACTACTGATGTTTCAAACATCTTTTTATGTGCATAAAAAATATGTAAAAAGAAATTCGAGACACACTTCTCTTCATAATGCCACAAATGAATTAATTAAAGCATATAACTACCGAAACATGTATGTTCATACATGCATGCATGTGGTTATAAACCATTCCTAACCATTCAAATTATCACATACATAAGGTAAACTACATAAAGATCACCAAATAATGCACATTTATCTATTCTTCCCATGCATTATAAGAAAAGTAGTAACTACATTTTACCTCTACCCAAGAGAGTATGGAAATATTAAAATATTCGTCATGGTTTTCATGGTAATGTTAAAATATTGCAATGGCTATCACTATCTCTTCACACAAGAAAAGGGAAAAAAATGCTAAAATATATACGTAATAACTATTACTACTTTCTCTACTCAAGAAAACATTTTTTTTTCAAAACAAAACCGCCACCATTTAATCATACTTCTTGCATATTCTTTTCCAAAAAAAACTAACCAATGACAATTATGTAGACAAACACATATTCTTTCTCAAAACTCATAGAAATTTGCCTAAGATCAACCTTTTTCAGCTTCATGGAAGATATTTATGAACAAACATGTGGAGTTGCCATGGGGTTGCCTCTGTCCCCTATTATTGCCAATTTATTTATGGAGGACTTTGAAAACAAAGCCCTTATGACCTCACCCCTAAAACCTAAATTGTGGAAAAGATATGTGGATGACACATTTATCATATGGCCTCATGGAAGAGAAACCCTAGAAACCTTCAAAAAACACCTGAATAGTTTATCCCCTTCCATAAAATTCACTATGGAAGTTGAGGTCAAAAAAAGCCTCCCCTTCCTTGATATCCTCATCACTAGGAATGATGATGGCTCTATATCCCACTAGGTATATAGAAAAAGACTCACACCGAACAATATTTACATGCCTCCTCACATCATCACCCTACCCACAAACTAGGAGTCCTCAACACATTAGAAACCAGAGCCCTTAGAATCTCTGACAAGGAACACCTAGAAAAAGAAAAAGAACACCTTATTAAAGTTTTCCTAAAAAATGGATACAACAAACATCAAGCTATCAAAGCCATAAATAAGGCAAACATTCGACCTAAAAAAAATAAAATCTTTGATAATATAATAGGAAAATTCAACCTTCGTTACATACTAGGGACTATAGACAAAATATCCCGCATCTTGAAAAATAATGGAATTATTACCACCTTCAAACCCTTAAACACTATCAATAACTGCCTTAATCCAATCAAAGACAAAATCGGTCCTAAATTCCATAAAGGTGTCTACTTAATTCCCTGCTCATGCGGCAAGCCCTATGTAGGTGAGACTGGGAGATCCTTTAACACAATAATCCAGGAACACTCAGTTGACATTAAACACAATCGATCCAAATCATCAGCTCTAGCTGAACATTCTAATAAAACTAAGCACCAAATATGTATAGAAAATACCCGTATCTTAGCTAGAAGTGATCAATACTTCATAGGGAAATGCAAAGAAGCCATAGAAATTAGCAAGCACCCTAATAACCTCAATAGAGATGACAGATGGACCATAAGTGAAAACTAGATTCCAATCCTATCATCCAAATATACCCCTACCTAAGTATAATCCTCCTCTAATTAACCTAGAATAAACATAAATGATCTAATCCATTATAATTAAAAACAAACTATGACCATACTAAAATATAATTTAACAAAAATTATAGGAAATAAACATCAATTTAAAATATCTTAACTATAATAATTCCACAACCTAGGGTAATATGTAGTAGCCTTAATAAATAATCACAACATATAATTAAAATAAACATGATTAAAATTAATAAAATACACAGTAAAAACAATTACAATGAAACATAAATAAGAAGATATTATTAACACAGCTATGACCCTAATAAAATAATAATAATTAACATAACAATAATAATTAAATCATAATCAAAGGACATAGAATAAGGGAATATGTATTAGCCTTAACAAATAACTAAAATAAATATAATTGAAATAAAAAAAATAAAATAATCTTAACCCTTAAGATCCTAAACAAAATTAAAATGAACAAAACATAATAGAATAATTAAATTATAAAGAAAACAAATAGAATAAGGAAAAATGGATTAGCCTTAATAAATAATTAAAATAAATATAATTATAATAATTAAAATCATTAAAATAAATATAATTAAAATATGAAATAATCAATATAAATATAATTAATACAACCATAACCCTAACCAAATAATAATTCTATAATAATTTTAATCCTTAAATATCACAAAATACAATTAAATTAACAAAACATAATAGAATAATTAAATTAATTCGATAATAATTTTAAACCCCAAATATCACAAAAATATAATTAAATTAACAAAATATAATATAATAATTAAATTATAATAAAAACAAATATAATAATTTAATAATAATGTAATAAATCCTAATATCTATCGGCAAAGCATCTCATACATCTCTATATATATTAAATTGAAAAATAAGACTAGACTTTCAATAATTTTACACATCTTGAAGATGAACTACCATTGTTGGTTCGAAACGTCGATCAACAAGAAACCTAATGCAATGTATCCAGAAGATATTCTACCAATCATGAAGCTCGCAGAAACCTCAAAGACAAAAAACCTAATACAATATCTCTTATATTTTGTGCATATAAACACATGTTCCTTCAAACACCAAACACAATAGTTAATATTTTATGTGTATAAACATATATTTTCTTCTAGGAAACTAACATGCTCACTATTTTTTGGGCATCTCAATGAATATTATTTTCAAGAAATATAACACATTTAGTTATTCCTTTTATGCATGACAAAATAAATATTAGCTTTTCAAGAACTAACACAATTATTTATTTCAATAAACCAAATATAATGGAAATTATTCTTATGCAGATAGGCATATATTATCATTAAGGTAATGATGTTTTTCTTTAGGAATATAATGCATAGAAATCATGAGAATATCTCAAAAGAAATTAATAATCTAACTTTCCCACACTTCTTTGTTAGAATATTTTTTTAATGTCTTTTTATAAGAAAACTATAAATGTATTATTGTCATGAAATATATCATGACATATAAAATATTGTTGTTTGCATTGTTTACGTGCATTTTTTTTTCAAGAAAAACAACATACCTAACTTATCTTTGATTGTGCATAAACTAAGCAGTTATTTTCAAGAACTAGCAAGATAAACACATATATCCCTGCAATATTTTAATGCATAGGAACTTTGCATGACATTCCAAGGATATTAATAAAAGTAACTATACTTTTTCACAATAAATCATTTTAAGAGAATTAGCATGATATTCATACCTTTCTAGGCACAAGAATAATGAAACTTATCTCTATTTAAATAGTGTCACCTTGACTAATAATCTTCAACACATATCCTTGTAGGTATGTTCTTTGCTACCACACTTTCCATCCAATAGTGCCTTGCATGGGGTTGATGATCCATATTAGGCATCAAAGTGATTATTTCATAATACATACAGCCTTTTAAAACTAGTATAGATCCATCTTAACCACAAATCTACCATGAACCGAGAGGGATGAAATAAACCCCTTTTGGAGAGAAAAATTTGAAAAACAAAATGTCCCTTTGATCCCTTGATAGATCCCATTCAGTTTGTGGTGATTCTCTCCATCTATATATAGAATGTGTAAATTTTTCATTGTTTAAATCATAATTTTGAATGCCATATAAAATACATAACTTAAACTTGTAGGCCCAAAATGTTTTTGTTAAATTTCAAGGAAAATTGACAAGAAAAGGTATACAAAAAAAAGGACCAAAATGTAAAATAGTAACTACTTCAAATGTTTAACCATAAAAACTTATTTTTTCGATTGATTTATATGATATACACATATTTTAAAATATAAATATAATATATACATAGTTAACATTAAATATAAGACATTTTATTTATGGACTACATTGTCCATATTAAAATGGTTTTTCTTGTTATTAATATTAAAAATATTTTTTTTTTCTTATGTTAAACTTTTTTATTAATGGTCGACATAGAATGTTTTTATTATTATGAATAATTTAAATATTATATATATTAATTTTATATTAAGAACTGAATTAATTACAAATCTCCTTCTTATTATTGTTAATAGAAAGTACTTGATGTTTTATTTTATTTTTAAATTCAATTACCTTTTTCTTTGCACATTGAATGCTTTACCATAAACAACTTTAACATATTTTATTTCAATTTATTTTTTCTATATATAGTTATATATGAAGTTTATATGGACATAAATTAGTTAAGATAGATCTTTAAATAATTTATTTAAATTTGTGTTGAAATGTTTTTGAAAATATATAATTTTTACCACATTGGGTTGTAATATCAACAATAAGACAAGCGGTCATATAGAACTTGGGAATATCAATGTTTTATGTTGTTTTTAATTAAAAATAAGTAAACATGCATATTCGTTTTTTTTTTCTATTGTAGCTTACATTTCTTTTCTATTTAGAGAATATTTTATTTTTATTTTAAGACAGACACATCAACGCCATATTGAGTGTCAACAAAATCACACATCACCTCTGTGGAATTAAAAAAAGTATAGAACTATATAAGTTATAAATTTATTATTATTATTATTATTATTATTGTTATTATTATTATTATTATTATTATTATTATAAAAACAGTTCATATGTAAGTTAAACATATATACATGTGAATAACATAGAACAATATTTTATTCATAGAAATTAACCCCTAGTTTATCGTGGAGATTCTCAAATATCTGAAGACTTTGTTACAATACCATGGAACAATACCATGGCTTATAAATATAACATGTCCAAAATACCATAACTCATTTCATATCATACGTGTCTATGTGACATTTTGTTTAATTAATCAATTTAATCAAAAGTCGAAAAATAACATAACTACTTTGGTGATAAATTTGTCTTTGATTTGGATATACTAGTAAGAATATTTTAGAACATTCCATGGAGGTGTTGATGGTGCTGGAAATTCGTCAACAAAGGGGATATCCCCAATCTCAAGCGCCAATTAGACCTCAAGTCGTTTGGATTAGGATTTTGTTGTAGCTACTGCAACACCCTCCAAAATTTTGGCTTGCACCCAAATTTCAAAGCCTTCCTTGGTCTTTTCCTTGATTGTTTCAAACAGTTAAGCTCATTTCATGAGCTTTCTCAAAGTTCTTTGGCCCCTTTTATGTTATCACCAAAAAATTGATCATCTAGCCTTAATTTACTAGATGGATTGAAGTGCACCATGTAAGGCCAATTTTACCATAGTAAAATTGCTTTCACTGTGAGAAATTACTTAATAAACCACATTTGTTAAGTAATTGATAACTAAACCCATGAAGAATAATTAAGTAAATCATTATTTATTCAATTATTTTCTAGGAATAATTAATTAAACCATTGTTTAATTAATATTCCTTGTCACATTTGACCCAATTATGAGGAAAAAACAAATAAAGTATTAATTATCTTATTTTTCTCTAGGAATAATTAATTAATCACTAATTAATTAGTATTTCTTGTCAAATTTGATTAAATCCCTCAGGAATAATTAAATAAATCATTATTTGTTTATTATTCCTTAACCATATTTCTTGAGATGATAAATAAATCATTTATTTATTTATTATTTCTAAATAAAAGTTTAAATACTTATTCCCTCCTAACCAAATATAATAAAATATTCCAAGAGGTTATTTCTAGAATGGGGTTAATAATATTTTATTATTGCACATTTATTTGAGGATAAACTAATATTTGTTATAAATAGAAGGGTTTTCCATTCATTATCACTTTTGATTATTTTCATTGTTGCTCTCACTATTGCAGCTCTGATTATTATCATTGTCACACATCATTTTCTTTTCCATTTTGAGTTCCCATTAGGCTTAAACATTTTATTTTTCTAGGTTTACACATTGTTGAGGAGAGAGACTCTACAAAAGCTAAAAACATTCCCCATAGAGGGGGATTGCTAACATTTATTTATTCCCTTCATAGGTGTTATTTAATAAAATATATTCTTTGTATATATCGTTTCCATTAGATTGTTGGAGTTACCCTCATTTATTACTATTTCATTTTGTTGTTTAACTATGATTGTGGCATAGATTAGGACTTTGGAAAGTTTTTCTTCTATCATGTGTTGCAAATTTACAATGTTTAGGAGCCATTTATATTGTTGGGACTATTTGTCATCCACAGTCTTAAGTGATTTCTTTTCATACACCTTTGAGAAGAAAACACTATAACAAAATTGGTGACTCCACTAGGTTTTTAATTCTGATCGAAAAACCTAGGTGACCTTTAGTTTTCAACTTAGGTTCTATTCTTTTTTTAGTCTCTTAATGTTTTTTACTAGCTTTCTAACACTAGATATGTCAAATTAATAACTTCCATAAGTTTTTTGGTCTTTTCCACGAGTCACAGGGACCAACCATGACAAAGATGATAATTTTTTCCGAGACTTGCCAATCGAGAATCAAGGACCAAAAATCATACTTTTCTACCCAAAAGTGTGATTTGGAGGTCCAGAGCACACCTTTTGGCCCAAAAATTGTGATCTCCAAGGAAAAAGGTCAGTACGTGTGATTTTTAAGGTTTCTGGGATTTTTTCATATCTGTTTTTGGTTTTTGTCGAGAGATATCTGTTGGGTTGGTTCACCACTGTCCTATCTTGCTTAGGCCTTGATGTAGCCTATTTTTCTCATAAAAATGGAATTGATCCCCTTAAGGCTTCTAGTATGCTTCCACCTTTATAGGAGGAATTTAGCTAAGTAAGAAGTTTGAGTTTTTGAAACGCTTTTAGCCATATTTTCCACTTTTGTTTCATATCTTCAAATGTAGGTTGTTTCCATCCAAATTTTCATCTTAAACCTTGTGTGGTCATTTTCCATAGGGTCTCGTTGGTTGCCGTAGGTTTTACACCCATCTCCCTATCCTTTTGCAACAATTTTCCTATTTGGTTTTTTGTTGTTGTTACACCACTTCCCAATAGCATAGTGCATTTGATCCCAGTCACACTGATTCTTAGATCTCTTGGCCTTTTTAGTGTGTTTTCTATTTATTTTTCCACCAACCACCATAGTTTTTGTAAACCCAGTTTGGGTGAGGTTTAGTTATTTGATTTGTTGTTCATTTTCTGTTTTCAATTTCAGTTTATTTTCAGTAATCTTTTTTATTTTTCCAAACATGATCTAGGCTTAATTAATAAACACACTTGCACACATAAGCACACCCTAAGTGAAGGGTGCTTGGTTTACACCACTAATCCAAGAATTAACATAATTAATTTATCTCCCCACATAAGACAAAAACATCTTTTTGATCTCCCTTCACCATTTCCGTGTCACTTTTGTCTTACCACCATTGCGCCACCAAGGCGTTTTTCATGGAGACTCTTAGGCCTTCATCCCTAGTTTTTGCTTGGGCATATTACTCCTCCCCATAGGGTTTGAGTTCATAGTACCTAAGCCCCCATACTGACTCTTCTCCCGGTTCATCTGATTCTGAGCCTCCCTCACCGCATACCGTCACCATGTCTAGACCCACTTCTGGTGTAAGAACCGGACCTGGTGTTCTCTCTAGTTCTATCCCGGTAGCCACATCTAGTGGAACCATTTCAGGAACTGTTCCGGCAGATCCCATTCTACTTATCATGGCTGGGTTTATTCTCTTGGATTTTAGCCAGTTGATACATGACCCTATACATCATGATGTTAGTTTTCCATCTATGCCGACTAAGCTTCCCTCCAACATTCCCATGTTTGACAATAATTCTAGAGAGGACCCTACCAATCACATCCACTCCTTCCATATGTGGTGTTCATCCAATTCCATCATCGATGACTCCATTCATATTTTATTGTTCCAACGCACGCTCACTGAATATTCTGCAAAATGGTATTAGATTAGCCTGCCACCTCTCATTCCTTTTTCACGACGCTTACTAAAGTGTTCCTCTCATATTTTTAGTTGCTTCTCTAATACGACACAGGTACAAAGCTCTTGACCACATTCCATTAGTCCTCTGCCACTCGTCTTTCCAATCATGTTCAAGAATGACGTAGAAGGAGGAGCACATGTCATGCCCCACCCTTCAAAGACTGTGTCTACCTCGATTGGTTTGTTAAGAGCCTTTTATCACCCATTTCCAAACATGTCACATCCCATTTCATCAAACAGAGGAAGAAGCTCTCCAAACCGCTCTGAGATATGACTTGATTTATGCACAATCTAGTTATGTCTATACTGTCATTCCAAACATCCCCCATCCCGGAGGTGCCAATGCACCAGGGGCATCTCGTGTCACCGATGGTATCATTGGATCCATTTCACATCCTTTGCAATATCGCAAAGATATGTCTATCCGTAGGGGGCACTAGTTCCTCCAACACTTATGCCCCTCCCGATATCAATATGTTTCAAGGCTAGCCAATGCTCAACCTGTCTACCAAATCGTTGCCCCTTCACCATATTATCACTATGCACATTTTAGTGCTCCATCCCCTCAAGCATTAGCACTGAAGCCTCCCATGCATCCTCAGCCCCAGCAGCTAGCTCCCCCTTAGGGTCAAGTTCTTGCATAGCAGAGTGTGACCAATCCCAAAAATTTGAAGAAAAATAATAAGGGGAAAGGTAACAAGGGAAATGAGGATAATCAAGGTAATCAACCTAATGGACCCTAGGGGAGTTGGCCTAACACCAACAACCAGTGACAGGGAGGTTAGCCTAAGTAGAACAAGGCTATTCTTATGAACAAGCCTTATGCATGTTATGGTGTGCATGGCCATTATACACATGAGTGTCCTCTCTTACGCCAGATGTGCCAAATGTGTGAGGCTCAAGTAGCTTCTAGAGGTCAACCACCCATCTAGCAATCGCCTCAAAATCATGCACCATATCAACCGACAGTGCTTATAAATCCTCTCCCTCAATAAGGATTTGTCATTTCTCAACCTCATCCAAGTCAAGTAGCCCATACCCCACAATATTTTGGTCCTGGTGACTACTAGATCCTCATGATGAATTCTGATGAGGTCAATCCCTCTGATATCAACTTGCGAACTCAGTCGTGTCAATATGACAAGCCATCCACTTTGTCTGCCACTAATTCCAAAACCAAAGCATCTAATGAGCCTCTTCAAACACTAAATGGTTTGCTACAGATCCCTAAACCTAAATTTGGGTCAATTCCTAAGATCCTTAAGGAACTATTACATCGTAACGTGGCTTCTAACCAAGCTACCCATACATATAGTATGGTAGACAACTTTGCACAATCACCTACTACCATGTCAACACTGGAAGTACTCTAGTCATGCCCATCTCAAAAGAGATATCTACTAACTTCTTTGGGCATATTAGATCCTTTCGGTGATCATTTACTTGTCTTTTCAATTGATACATCAGAAAATCCCCATTACCTTCATCTATTTCTTTCTAGATACCAGTCGAAGTCCGTAACACCATCATCTCTCGATGCATTATTAACGAAGTCACATCCACCTACATGATGTACGCTACCATTTGGAAACAACTTAAGTCACCTAAACTGTCCCCATCCACTATCACTTTACATGCCTAGGAAAATCAATCCTCCCAGACTCTCAGGATGTATCACAATTGTTCAATGACTCTTGCAGGAAAGATTGTCCATGTAGACATTGAAGTTATTGATTCCCCTTTAGATTAAAACATTCTCTTGGGTCATAGTTACGCATATGTCATGTCAGTCATCGCATCTATGATTTTTCGCAAGATGTGCTTCCCCCATGAAGGGAAGATTGTCACCATCAATCAGTTGACATACTACGAGCTGACATCGGTGACCTCCTTGAGTCCATTATCTAGTTGATGTCCAATAAACAATCTACCAATCCTCCCACCATTGTTTCACCCTGAGTCTAAAAATATTCCTCATTCTTGGGTGCTTTCCCTAATCCTCCTCCTCTCATCTCAAAGCCTATCTCTGAGTGGTTGCATGTTACAAGCATCACAAGTTGCTCACAAGTATTCTAGTGAATCTAATCAATAGGAAGCTCCTTAGCACCCTGTTGTTACCCTCTCAGCCGAGCCATCCAGATCCACCCCCCTAGGACCTCCTTCATTTGTGGGTGCCTCTCACATGTTCCCACCAGGAATTTTTCCTCCGGGTCTCAACCATCTAGGAGGTCTTCCACTAGGACATTACCCTGTAGAGCAGATACTTTTCTTATTTCCTCCTCTGGGAATATTTTTTGTCCCTGTCATGGCTTTGCTAGTCCTCCCTAATATGACTTTGGTGATCCCAATATTGTACATTAATCCCCCTAAAAGCACTCTGCCTGGTAAGCTAAGACCTTATCATTCCTTGACCCAGGTTCAACCAGTCCCTATGACCCCTGTCGATGCTCCAATTCCATTGCAACCTCAATAGGAACCCACTCTTGTTGTCAAAGCATCCAGACGAGGGGGTCAAAGCCAAGAGGAAAGAACCTAAGGAAAAGGATCCCCAAGCTCCTTCAACCCCCAAACCCCCAAAGCCATCACCGTTGTGCACTTTTGGTAAATTTGTTGGGTATGGCACCAATAATTGTCCTAAACTCCCTCATCTCCAACCTTTCATTCATGAAACATTCCCTAAGTCATATGTCCCTAAGGACCAAATTACCTTACTAGGGCTAGCCAAGAAACTCATAACGTTAGGCACAAATCACCCTTATGCCTTGTGCAATCATCATGGTCATTATTCCCATTGTTTTCCTCGTCTCGACGAATTTTGTGATTTCCTTAAGGTGCTTCACGAATATGAGACCAATCAAAGTGGATCACCTACTCCTCTACCCATGGATTTTGGTACCATTAGTAAACCAGAATAGGGGTACTTTGGTTTCACCATCATGATCCCTACCCCCAATGTCAAGATGACAGAATCCATTGGCCATGTCCTTTACCTGTCATCATCCTTGAGTTCCTTGCAAGAAAACCTTTCTAAGGTTTCTATGCGCACTTCTATCGAGCCTCTTTTGACAGAATCGCATGTCTCAACATCCTTAGATCCTCCATCTACTATCTTGTCGTCTACCATTCCATATGACACGTAGGTAAACCTTATTTCTCAGGTTGATGCACCAGGTACATCTGAAACATCAAATAGGCAGTCTTCCTCCTACCCTACCATCTTCCACTCTAATGAGGACATCATGGAAGCTATGTCTACCCCTAATTACCCTTGGGCTGATATGCACCATCATTCATACTTCCTGCCACAACTATCTCATGACTAGTATGATGTGGAATCAAAATACTTCATCCACGGTGAATTTGATTGGTTTCAAAATCCCATCCTTGCCCCAGATACTTTCAAAGAAGGGAATATGGCCAACATCTCTCCTACTATCAAAATCAACATTTTAGATAAACCAGGGGTCAAAGAAAACATTACCTTGGGGGAACAGTGCATCCTGGAAGAAATTAAAGCTTACACCAAGCTCTTCAAAGAATCTCATGATGTTTATGCCTGGTCTTACTCTGAGATGCACAGACTTGATCCTGACATTATTGAACACCATATCGACACATGACTCGATTCCACTCCCGTTCATTACATGTTGAGATCCATTCACCCTTCTTGTCATGAGGCCATAAAAGCTGAGATCAATAAGCTCAAGCAGGATGATTTCATTTATCCCATTGAATATACCACATGGGTATCCAACCCGATTCCTATTCTCAAGAAGCAAGGCACCATTCGTGTCTACATGGATTTTTGTGACCTGAACAAAGCTTGTCCCAAAGACAACCTTCCCACACCCTTTATTTACCAAATCATTGATGAGTGTGTGGGGCACGAGGTTCTATCCTTTATGGATGGATTCTCCAAGTACAACTAGATGAGTATCTTTCATGCTGATCAGTTAAAGACAACACTCATTAGTCCATGGGGAACCTTTGCATATAGGGTCATGTCGTTCGACTTAAATAATGTTGGAGCCACATTTCAGTGGGCCATGTCATACTATTTTCATGACTTGGCACACCTTATCCTTTCTTACCTTGACAATCTCACCGCTCATTCTAGGTGTCAGGCGCAACATATTCATGATTTGCCTACCATTTCTCTCTGATGTCGCAAGTATAACATTTGTCTTAATCCATTGAAATGTGTCTTTTGTGTTCCTGTCAACCATTTTTTAGGCTTCATTATGTTAAAACATGTTATCACTCTTAACCCCCTAAAAGTTCAAACCATTCTTAATTTTCTACCTCCCTATACCTTGCACCAGTTACAAAGCCTTCAAGGCAAAGCCAACTTGCTTCGCGGGTTCATGCCTAACTATGCAACCATTGCACATGGGTTTCTTAGACTCCTTCTCTCAACCATTCCATTTTTTGGCATGACCACACTAGACATTATTTTGATGCCCTGAAGCATGCTCTCACTTCCACTCCCTTAATAAATCCCCCTGACTTCACCAAGGATTTCATCCTGTACATCTCAACTTTCACCCATTCAGTCATTGGGGTCCTCATTCAAGAATATAATGATTGAAATGAGAATTTTATCTACTACGTCATTAAGAACCTCGTAGGTTCCCCCGTGAACTATTCTCATGAAGAGAAATTGGCACTGGTTTTCATGTTCTCCCTCTAAAAGCTTCATCACTATATCATTACGCATACGACCACGGTCGTAATAAATGCCAACCCCATGACCTTCCTATTGATTCAATGGATCATCAATGGTAAATATGCATGCTGGATCATCATCCTCCATGAATTCAATCATGATTTTGTTACACCTAAGAGTAAGAAAGGTTTAGCCCTCGCCGAACTCATTTCTAAACTACCCACTAGTGCATGTTATCCACCAGTTAATGAGGAGCTCATAGATGAACATTTGTTTGTCATGATTTTGGATGATCCTTAGTATGGAAATATTCTCCCATATTTGTGAACCCAAAAATTTGTCCCCTATCTTACTCGTGATGATCGACAAAAAATTTGATACCAGGCCCCTCGCTTCCTTCTCATCACTGATGAACTTTATTGTTGTGGTGTGGATTTTATCCTTCGTTGTTGTCTCACTCATCCTGAATCAGAGAAAGTGCTAAATGCCTTGTCACAGTGGCACTTGTGGTGGTCACCTCTTTGGTAAGGACACTTCCTATAAAGTAATGCGCGCTAGTTACTTTTGGCCTTCCCTCTTCATTGATTGCATTGAGGCAATCAAACACTACCCTAATTGCCAACATTTTTCCCCAAAGTCAAGAGCCCCACCAACTCCCCTCCATCCTGTCATTGCTTCTGGTCCTTTCTGTAAATGGGCCATTGAATTTATGGAGTGTCGACCACCATCCGTTAATAACCATAAGTATATTATCGTGGTGGTAAATTATTTTACAAAATGGGTTGAGGCCATGCCAATGTCAATAACATGGTGGGTACCACGACCCTTTTCTTTTTTAACCATGTTATCGCTTGATTTGGGGTTCCAAAACAATTGGTCTTTGACCATGGATGACATTTTGAAGATGAGGTATGGCATGAGTTATCCTCATAGTTGAGCTTCTAGCACCAGTATTCATTGTCTTATTACCCCCAAGGTAATGGATAGGTTGAAGCAGTCAACAAGATTCTAAAAACAATGATTCAGCAGACGGTGAATAAGCTCAAGACCAACTGGAAACTTATGCTCTTCCTAGCTTTGTGGGCCTATAGAATTTCCGTCAAAACTACCACTGGGTTCACTCCTTCCCACCTTATTTTTAGCAAGGAGGCATTCTTTCCAATCGAGTGCAAGATCCCTTCCCTTCACCTAGTTGTTGAACTTCTCCATGATACCCAACCACTAGAACAAAGACTTGTCATGATTGAACATGCCTCTGAACATGGTCGCGTTGTTTTAAAAACCATTGAAGTGGCAAAAAATTTCACCAAAGCTCAATATGACCAAAAACTCAACTCTCATACTTTCCACAAAGGTGAACTTGTTCTAGTGTATGACTAGGCACATGATACCCTACGACATGGGAAGTTCGAATCATTATGGCTAGGACCTTACATCATTCATAAGTAGTTAGGCAAGGGAGGATATCTCTTGGAGGATTTCAAAGGCCAAATCCTTCCTAATCCCTGTAATGCACTCTACCTTAAGAAATATTACCCATAGCATCTCCCATTGATTTGCGCGTATTTATTTCAAATCATGAATTTAGGTAGGTTGTGTCATTTCATTCGATCACTTGATACTTCACCAGGAAGCCATCTTTCCAGGAACTGCCACTTCACCGCCTCTCAAAATCGAATTTCTTCATATGTGACACTTGTACTTTGAGGTCCAACTCCTAATGCGTGTCAGCTCACGTGTCTATTCTCATCATTAGTAACCATCATTTACTCATGCTTTCACAGTCCCCACCAGGCCTATTTTGTGTAGTAGCATCATCGATTCACCTTTGTTAAGAGCATTTGCGATGAGTCACCCTCTCATCCATAGAGTCTATTTCATTGTATCATGTCATAGTATTCCATCCATATTTGCATACCATCCATCCTTTGTTGCCCATTTTGGCCTCCAGTAATACTCTCCCCCATCCCCTCCAGAGTCAAGTCAATTGTTGTCAGGTCAACCATGCACTTTATGTTCTGACAAGGGAGGTCATATGTTTGTCCTTCGGTGTCATTTTCTCCATTGGCTCGGATGTCAGTCCATCAGTCACATTACTGTTTTCCCTCATGCCTTAGTTGAGGATCCTCATTGCCTCACCTATCACGGGCCCTATTTTGTCGACATCATCTCATTTATTCCAGAAGAACGACCTAGAGGGCAGTGTATCTTGGTTCCAGCTTCCACCCTTCTTCAGTGCCTCAGATCAAGCAAAGGGATTCATCATTTCCCTTTGATGTGGTTGTTTCATGTTTGTGAGTCATACACTTGATGCTCCAATGATGCACCAGATTGTACCAGTGATTCCTGGGTGTGTGTGAGATGTTTCATGCCTCATGAGGGGGCAGACCTTAGGGTAGCTGCCCCACATGCCTGGATGCCTTCATATTATCCTATAGCCTCAAATGCATTTCCACATATTTAATGGGTTCGATTCCTTCTGATTGCAGTGTTCATAGCATGCACGTCTCCTTCAGATGATCGATTCAGTTTTTCAAAGCCCTTCCCCATTCAAAAGGGCTTCTTTGGTTGTTTTCCCCTCCCTCACACCCATTTTTTTAGGGAAGGTCCATTATATCTCATGTACTAAGATATTATTGTTTTCACTCCTAGCTTATGTTTTACCAAGAGCATTATGTATATGTGACATTGTATTATTTTATGGCCCAATTATGCCATCATGTCATGTACCATTCAACATGTACTTCATTGCTTAGTTTTATGTTTCTAGGTGCACCATTATTTTTGTACCAAGTTATCTCAACGGGTGTAGGTATGCCTCCCCCACCTCACTGAGATCCGATATCACAACATAAAATGAGACTTGCATTAGTCTCGCCTCCTTTGTCCCTATCGTCTTTTGCTTCAGCTCTATCAGTCTATCTCTCTCTCTCTCTCTAACTCCACTTTGTTATCTAGTGATTATGTCTTTACAATGTACTTCCGTCATATGTTTTTCTCCTAACACTCATACATTTGGGGGAAATTTGTTATCACCAAAAAATTGATCATCTAACCTTAATTTACTAGATGGATCGAAGAACACCATGTGAGGCCAATTTTACCATAGTAAAATTGCTTTCACTATGAGAAATTACTTAATAAACCACATTTTTTAAGTAATTTATAATTAAATCCATGAAGAATAATTAAATAAATCACTATTTATTCAATTATCTACTAGGAATAATTAATTAAACCATTGTTTAATTAATATTCCTTGTCACATTTGACCCAATTATGAGAAATAAATAGATAAATTATTAATTATCTTATTTTTATATAGGGATAATTAATTAATCACTAATTAATTATTCCTTATCATGTTTGACTAAATCCCTCTAGAACAATTAAATAACTCATTATTTTTACTATTCCTTAACCATATTTCTTGATATGATAAATAAATCATTTATTTAATTATCATTTATGAATCAATATTTAAATACTTTTTCCCTCCTAACCAAATATAACAAAATATTCCAAGTGGTTATTTCTAGAATGGGGTTAATAATATTTTATTATTTCTCATTATTCGAGGATAAATCAATATTTTTTTATAAATAGAAGGGTTTTCCATTCAGTATTCACTTTGGATTATTTTCATTGTTTCACTCACTGTTGCAGTTCTGAATTATTATCATTGTCGCACACTATTTTCTTTTCCATTTTTAGTTTCCATTGAGCTCAAACATTTTATTTTACTAGTTTTACACATTATAGAGGAGAGAGACTCTACAAAAGCTAAAAACATTCGAGGATATCCAAGAACCTATCCCATAGAGGGGGATTGGTAACATTTATTTATTCCCTTCATATGTGTTATTTAATAAAATATATTCTTTGTATATCTAGTTTCCATTGGATTATTGGAGTTGCCTGCATTTATTATTGTTTCTTTTGTTGTTTAACTATGATTGTGGCATAGATCAGGACTTTGGCAGGTTTTTTTTCTATCATTTCTTGCAAATATACAATGTTTAGTAGTCATTTATATTGTTGAGATTGTTTTTCATCCACAGTCTTAGGTGATATCTTTTCATACACCTTTGAGAAGAAAACACTATAACATTTTACATGTTGGATTAATTGTCATCTTTTGGCATGTTTGACTATCATACGATGTTTGTGAGCCCTTTCTATTGGGTTTTAAGGTTTTTCTTTGTGTATATGAGTTGTACCAACCATGTAAACATTTGTCGCATTCATACACAATGTCTTGAGCATTGTCAAACAAGTGTCGTCATGGTCATCGTAAAGTTTATCTTAAGTGTTGCACTTATCATATCTTGTCATGAGGGAGACGCACAGGTGGGAATACTTTTTTATGTGTTCCAATGATCTATGTTGTCATATCATCCAATGATGTTATGTGTATGATAACAGTTCAATTTCATCATGGGTCCATCTCTCTTCCCACATTTAGCCATTTTCGGAAAATCTTCCAAATCGGGCAACTTAGCTTCACAAGGGCCTCAACCGAATTGTGCATTGCATAGCCTTAGCCCTATTGGATGTGACCCTCCTACCTAGAACTTCATGTTACAGAGTTCCTCCCCTTCAGGGATTTTGTTTTGCGCAATTCGTGAGTTGAGCAGCCTCTCTTGACCTCTAGAATAGCGTTGAGCTATGAATTTCACATATTCAACCCTCAAACCTTTTCCTTTCCTTCTAGAACTGCATAATGTGTAGAAATTCTAACCTCACTTTCTCTACAAAACTATGCATATGCTTTCTCTAGTTCCCTTCCCTCAACCAAAACTCATTGCCTCCTGAAACTATGCAGTTCTTCCCTTCAAGCCTCACAACAGAACAGTGCCCATTGCCAATTGAAACTATGCATTCTTTCCTACCAAGGCTCCATCCCACAACCTCCACTTCCTAATTGAGCTACACAATTTTGTTCCTTAGTGGCCACTGTGCAAGTTTTGCCCAGAGTGAAGATTGTGCATAAATATCCCTCAGTCTATCCTGAGTTGTGCACTACGCAGTTTAGGTGATCAAGGTCTCCCCGTATCTATTGGGATTGTGTAGTATGCAGTCTTTGAACCCTTTCTCCCAACCTTTGACTTGTCTCAGTCTCAGTTCATGGATAATAATGCATCATCTTAGACTAGGGGGTTTTCAAATTGATGTAATCCCATCATGAATGAATTGTAGGAATAGGTACACTATCAAGTCATGATGAGATGATCAAGAAGGGGAATGTGGAGGGAAGCATGCATAAAGACTCTCTTACAGTTGAACTCACAAGTGGATCTATCAAGAGAAAGCAAAGAGACACAAGTTTTCAACTACCATCCAACACTTAATATCATTGAAGACTTCACATTACCAAGCCATGCAGAGGAGAATAGAAAGCATATACAAGAAGACATCTAGCACTTAGTAGCAACATCGACCTAACATTACTAGATCATTAAGCAGTCCATGTCAGCAATGTCATGTCATGTCATGTCATGAGTAGTAATATGCCGCATGACCATTGTGGATCGTGTGTATTATATTCAAATTTATTGTAAAGCTGAAGTCCAAAGAACACACATGAATATAAATATCCATGTAAGTTGAAATTTATAGGAAGTTGAACAGTCATGAGGGTGGTCAAAGAGTCACAAGTGGGAAGCATCACCCCTTGGTTATATATAGCCACTCATTATATGAGCAAAGGAATTTTCACCTTGGCTCCTCCCGCAAGGCATTAAAGAGATTAGCTAACTCTTTGAGGAGAAAGGAGTGGCTCCAATGTCCCACTACTAGGGCTAGTGATGTACATTGTAAACATGTGTCTTGGAACTTTTTCTTCATAATATAACTCTTTTAAGTCCATCATGTTCTTCGTGCATGGACTATGAATGTTTGTAATACTATTATGTGGACATTTTTATTTTATGTTTGTTTTCACATGCATTATGATAGTTTAACTATTTCGGTTATTTTGGTGATTACCTTACTGAGAATTTGTTGTAATGGTTGTTATCATTGTCCCATCCATGTGCACTATTCTATGGGATACTAGATAAATATTTCCTTGTTTTTTGCTTGTAACGATAGTCACATCCACTGTGGACTATTCTGCTAGATGTTAGACGGATCCTTCTAGATCATGTGTCTCTTCCTAGGTGGTACTATTACCTCTCACTTAGAGGCTCACTTTTCTTCCCCCTTCATAGTAGAAGAACCTCGACATAGTTGCAACTGCACACTCACTAGGCACACTTCCCTTGCTCTTCGAAGACGCCATTGCATCACTCTCTTATGCTCAGAGCTAGGGCCAAGGAAAATATTTAAGGATTTTGAAACTGTACCTTTATACCAGATGGGAATCCTACACTATATAGTGTGAGGTCTGATTGGGACTTCATATCAAGAATATCCCCTAAATGTTGGTGAGTCCAACACCATCAACATTTCTAGCACTAGAAGGAGGGCCACCAGTGTTTTATAGATGATAGAACCACCAACCCCATCATTACATCTTCTGGTCAAGGAAGGAATGTTCATTCCACCTCCCCTACTCGTGATTCTAAAGTTTGTAACTCTTCCTAGCCCAGGCCTAAACGTGAAATCTTGTATGATCAGCTTTGGGCCATTTGCCCCATTACTCATCAATTTGCAAAAGTTGTTGGATTGATTCCAAGAGTAATAAGTCTTCCATATTATCCAAATAAGAATAATACCACCCCTACAAGGATAGTAGTCTCATCCATTAAAGAAGTGGTTCTTTCCACTCTTGAAGAATTACTAGACTCTATGGAAATGGAAGAAGATCCTCCACTCTTTCACGAGGGTAACAGAGGCAACATCCTACTCTTGGATTAACTTTTGTTGAGGTAGGTGGAGAGGAAGAAGAAACATTAGATTCTAATAAAGAAGAGGAGGATAACGAAGAAGAAGACATGGCAGACAAAAATATGGTTTGGGTGACTCAGGGCCCACTAGCACTTCCGAGTGTCTTGCACAAGATGCTAAATCATTCAGAGAGGATGTTAATGAAGTATGACCCCGATAAGATAATGAAGGTTGAAGACCATGTAGATAATTTTACCTACATCTGAAAACACTTGAGATATGTTACAAGGATGTTGCATGTAGACTTTTTCCATGCACCTTAGATGGTAGTGTAGTTGTATGGTATCACAACCTTACTCCAACTCCCTCCAGAATTGGAGGGGGTTCAAGAAGACATTTCTTGAAAACTTTGTTGATGACAAGACTCCTTCCATGTTTTTGAAAGAGTTGGGTAATCTTAAGATGATTCAAAGGAGAAAGTGAAAGATTTAACCAGAGGTTCAACCACATCTTGAACAAATTTTCTGAAAATACAAAAGCTCATGACTCCATCACCATAGATTACTACACTTATGCCTTTCCAACAAGTATTGTGTAGTTTGTAAAGAAAACCATGAAGCAGACATTAACATAGAACTATGAAGAGTTTGTTGTTGTTGAGAAATACTTTTGCCCTATTGGAGTGATCTCACATGATGAATTAGCAAAAGAATCTAAGGACACGGGTAAGAGGTTGCAGACCTCTGTGAGTAGGTATAAGGAGAATGAACCAAATTATCTTGAAAGCGTAGCTCATCTCATCAAGTACCTGACCATTGAAATGGAAGAACTCAAACAAAGGACAAGTAAGACTATAGAGAGAAGAAAGCCCCCCAAGTACATGTTCAAAAGGAGTGCAGCTTCTAGCAGTGGCAATAACCATCCAACAAAGTCTGCGCGGAGTTCCAATGTTTTCCTTAACATTAAGAATATATGCATAGATTAATGTTGCATGTTTCATCAAGAGCATCATTCAGAAAAGACGTTCCCACAGTGGAACCAGGTTGTGAGAAGGATGGTTGTGCAGCTTGTTGATTTAGTCATGGTTTAAGAGCAGACTAGTCCTGACAAAGAGAAGGAAGAAGCTACTACTTCTGATGAAGCTCCAAGTATTGGGCATGCAGTGAACATGTTTAATTGTGCCCTCACAACCAAAAAGAGTATTACCAATAAGAAGCCTCGGAGTGACAGTCTAGCCCAGAACCAAAACAACTGATACAGCCTAAGAAGCCAAGGGTCAACCACTATAATTATGTTTCTGAAGCAGTAATTCAAAGAAAAATTATTAAGGAAAATCAACCCACTAACCAACTCAGGGCAGAAATCTCCATCCATCTGGCGAACCCCTATGAAGACTCAGAGAAAGTTTGGGAAAGTAGTTTCAATGAAAATTGTTTCCCACAAAAGTAAAGACATAACTATAGCTCCAAAAACCAAAAACCAAGTTCTATTCCCTGACACTTGGGTGAGTCTTTCCCCTATGGATTATAACATTGTAGATGATATGAAGAAGATCTGTTCAAACATATACATGTTTTAACTAACAAAGATGATTAGCTAGCAGACATCCTTCGACGGTCACTTGCACAAACCTCTTTAGGTAATGCTACCTCTTTGGACAAGGGAGCTAGTAAGTCTCATGATACTCTCGCATTTGTACTCAATTCACTTACGATGGATAGGAACAAACTCTGTGTGCCATTGTTGTTAACATTCAAAACCTTCAATTTCAATGTACCCAATTGCTTGGTTGACTCAAGTGCATCACTGAATGTCATGCCATTATCTGTTGCCAAGAAAAGAAATGCTAAATGGGAAATCACAAATGCATAGATTATTCAACTTGACATAACTCATGTCCAGGAAATTGGTGAACTTAGAGATGTCATCATCCACTTATCATCTGACGGATCAATCCACCAATGCATCAACATAGTGATTGTGGACATTCTATAAGCATACAAAGTGTTTTTGAGTAGAGACTGGTCAAGAAAGCTTCAAGGGTACTTTTCCATAGACTGGTCACACTTATGGCTTCCATACAAGGGAAGAAAGAAATAGATCTGGGTAGAATCAGAGAACTACATGAAATGCATGGTCACTCCCTTGACCAAACATAACGAGGCAATCGATTTTGAAGAATTATTATTTGGAAATTACTTTCTGGAAACTCAACTTCGGTGTTATCTTGCACAACCATCCCCATTTTCTCCAGACAAAATGTTGGATCCCCTTCTTTGTCCAACTAGTGATAATTAACTTTGTACATTTAGTAGTAGTAGTAGTAGTACTAGTGCAGTTCATAGTCCTTGTACATATGATGTATGGACTATGTATTTCAATGTTTCGAAAATGCACGAGGGCTCTGGAGCTAGGTGTGTTTTAATAGACCCACTGTCAAGAAAGAATTTGATCTCTAACCTTTTCGAATTCGAGTGCATGAATAACACTACAGAGTACAAAGAACTCATCTTCAGCTTATAGAAGGCCATTGACCTCAACATTTCCATCCTCAAAGTGGTAGGTGACTCAGAAATCATGGTGTGAGAGGTACGTAGCACAATATATTGTGTGTCACCTCATCTTAAAAGTTATCAACCAGAGATATGGCATCTTATCTCACATTTCCAAGCATTTAATATTATTTTTGTTCCAAGAATGTGTAATGTAGTTGTGGATGCCTTCAAAAACACTGTTACTAGGATGTCACCATTGAGGGACGATTTTTCTATTGAATTTTTTTATAAACCTTCCATCTTGGATAATATCACTAATTTACATGCTTTTTATGACAACTAAGAGATATTATATTTTATGCCAAAAAATGATGTGTTCAAAGACACAATGATTAATGAGGACAAGCATAAAAAGGCACTACAGGATGCAGCCAATTAAAGTAAAGGGAATATCATCCCTAAGGGTGTGGTATCATTAGAGAAGTGGTATGATCTTCAAAACCACTTCTGGGGACCCTTCAATGCCAAGGCCCACAGTTCCACTTTGTCGCATGAGCAAATTAATTTGGGAGCTAAGAAGGATCTAAAATATGTCAATCTTGATACTTGATGTACACTACAAGAGCGGAAAACCTTCACCTACTTATTCAAGCAGTACCGATATGTCTTCATGTGGATGCATAATGAACTCAAGACATATGACATGTGAATCATCTAGCATGTAATACCAATCAAGGAAGGGGCCAAGCCATTTCAACAAAAACTAAGGAAAGTTCATCTAACACTTGAGCCTCTGATACAAAAGGAGACGATAAAATTGTTAGATGCTCGAATCATATATAGAGTGTGATACTCGAAGTGGGTGTCAAATTCGGTTCCTATGAGGAATAAGTCTGGGGAGATCCGTTGGTGTGTATATTTCTGGAATCTCAACTGCACCTCAAACAAGGATAACTACCCCATTCCGTCCATGGAGAAAATACTACAAATAGTATCAGGGTCTGAAATGTTTTCTTCAGTTGAGGGATATTCAGGATATAACCATGTTATGGTTGTAGAGGTGAACAGACTTAAGACTACTTTCATAATGAAGTGGGGCACGTTCACATTTCGAAGAATGTCATTTGGGCTACAACATTGGTGCAAAATTCCAACTTGAAATGAACATCACCTTTTTCTGACTCATTGGATAGAGCATAGTGGTATACCTCAATGATGTAAAAATATTCTCCAAATAGAGGTCAGACCACCTGTGCCACTCGAAGAATATTTTTGATCCATGTCATAAGCATAGGATATCCTTGAATCCCAAGAAGAGTACCTTTTCAATGTCCGAGGCTAATCTCTTGGGACACATAATTGCTAAAAGTGTGATCAAGGTAGACTCGGATAAGGTTAGGACTATCACATAGATTCCCTTCCCAGTGAATAAGAAAGCCATGCAATATTTCTTGGGGAAGACCAACTTCCTTCTCTAGTTCATCTCTGACTACACCTATATTGTTAAACTAATACTGGAGATGGTGAAGAAGGACATATTTTACCAATGGGTTAAAAGGTAAAAGGACGCATTCACTCATATCCAATACATTATATCAAAAGAACCCATGTTGTACAACCCAAACATTAGTAAAGACTTCTTTCTCTACACTTTTTCTTCTGATAACTCTCTTGCTGCTATACTTACTCATAATGATGATTTGAACAATGAACTTCCTATCTCCTTCATGAGCAGAAGTCTACAAGGACCAGAGCTTAATTGCCCTACCATGGACAAATAGGCTAATGCAGTGTAAGAGGAGGTAAATCACTTTAGTCTATATATGTTGAAGAACCATTCTGTTATCTTTCTTCCACACCCAGCAGTCAGGTCACTGCTTGTTCAACAAGACCTAGGTGAAAGGAGAGCAAACTAGATGACTGGGTTACAAGAGTATGATCTAGAAATCAAGCCAGTTCACACATTCAAAGGCCACAGTTTTTTCTAGTTATCAACAAACGTAGTAAATGTGAAATAGGAAGAAGAAGAAGATCTCACTAGATGGGAGAAAGAGATTGAGATGTATAACATCAAGCGAACCTCGTACACGGATGTGCACCAATACCTTGAGCACGTCACATTGTCCTCTCACTTTCCCACATGGTAGAAGAGGGTACTCAGACTTCAACCCTTATCTTATCAGTTGGTGCATGGGGTGATGTTCAGAAATCACCACAATAGAGTACTACTAAGGTGTTTGGAGGCACACAATTTAGAAAAGATATTGTGTGATATCCATGATGGACCAGCATGGGGACACATGATACGAAACCCTACAACACACAAGGCTATGCGGGCCAATGTTTACTGACCTACATTATTTAAATATGCTCATTACTATGCCTACAATTTTTTGATCCATGAAAGGTGTGTCAGGAGAAATCAGAAGTCAGCAACCCCACTGTAGCCTATTGCAGTGGAAGAACCTTTTCAAAAGTGGGGCTTGGATATTATTGGGGAAATTTTCCTGCACTCATCAAAGTAGCACCACTACATCTTAATCGCTAGAGACTATTTCACATGGTGGACAGAAGAAGTTCCACTAAAACAAGTGAATCATTAGCTTTCTGCAAAATAACATCATTTCTAGGTTTGGCGTTCCTATGTCACTTGTTTTTTACAATGCAACATACTTTTCATCGCTAAGACTTTATGATTTTTCATTGTAAAATGGTAGTATATTGAAGCATTCATCCAATTACTATCCATAGGGGAATGGTCATTCTGAATCCACAAACAATAATCTTATATCTATCTAAAAAAATACCATATTATCTGAACAATGAAATTGGCACTCTACTTTGGTAAATGCCTTATGGGCTTAGTGACTAATGAAAAAACCTTCCTTGAACACCTCCCCCTACTTACTAGTGTACGAAAAAAAATTCATCCTCCCATCGAACATTTACTTACCCACTCTCCCACTGTCACAAGATTCCCAAGGCAAACCATGTCTATTAGTCCAACATAGGATGGACACTCTACACAAGCTATAAGAAGAAATGTTCAAAGTTAAGGAAAAAAAATTTCTTCATCAAAGTTATATGAAGAGGTGGTTTGATAAGAATTCTATAGGGAAAATAAACTTTAGTGTGCGTGAGTTAGTATTAAAGTGGGATAGAGCCCATGAGGACAAAGAAAAACACACTAAGTTTCAATCTGTAGAGATTGGACCATTTACGGTACACAAGAAGCTTGGCTAGCACACATATCATCTTCAATCACTTGACAGGAAGATTGACTCTCTCCCTATTAATGCCAAGACTTAAAACAATATTTTCGATGAAAATATGGGGTTTTTCCCTGCACTATTTACATAATCTTTTATTGTTTGTTGTTTGTTTCTTTGATTGAATTTGTTTTTCATTTTCTCGGGTGAATAAGTGTTGTGCATGATTGTGTTGAGGCTTATAAGAGTGTGTGTGGAATAACTATAAAGAGACTTGTGACACTTTATCATTTGGATAGCCCTCTTTCTATCTTCCTTGTGTTCATGACATCTTTTGGCCAATTAATTTTCGATAGGAAATATGATCTATCCATTAGAGTATTTTTTGTCCAAACATGAACTCAGTTTTAGTCCGAAAACCTCATGCCTATACTTGATCTTTCTGTTGGCGTTCTCAATATTACCCAATATGTAGAAATGGAGAGGGGGGAAAATATAAATGAGAAAACCTAAATCATATGTCTCTATATGCTTCTCTGAAGGAACAACATTTTCTTCTCTCAATAAGTCAGGATCCCTCTTCTGCCCCAAAATAAATAAGTGTCGATGCAAAATTCTCTTTAAATAAATAAATAAAAGTGAAAGAAGAGAAAGCCTTCCTTCATAGAGAGGTGAAGAAAGCAACTTCGCTGGGGTACTCTACTTGGCTCACTGATAGCTGAGCAATGTTTATGTTCTAGCCTGACTCCTTCAGGGTACTATTCAGGCCTATTGACAATGGAGCAACACCATAGATGAAAAACTATACTCTGGAAATATTAAGCTTATGAGCTAAACTACCCTTCCCAACTCGAAACATTGTGTTTATGTTGAATATTATGTTGTGTTCAACTTAGAAGGTATACAGGGGAACCATGTCTATCCATGGGGTGAGTGAGAAGGCCAAAGTGATATGCATGATGAATCAATATTCCCTAAGGAACCAAGGCCATACACAGAAGAAACTAACCAAGACAGAGAATTTGGAGTTCAACTAGTGTGTCACCAAGTGTTTTAGCTGCTGCAACACCATCCAACATTTTTTCTTGCACCCAAATCGCAGAGCCTTCCATGGTCCTTTCCTTGATTTTTGAAAATACTTGAGTTGATTTCATGAGATTTCTAGAAGTTCTTTGGCCCCTTTTGCATGCTAGATTAATTGTCGTCTTTTTGCATGTTTGACTTTCATACAATATTGTGAGCCTTTTCTAGTTGTTTCAAAGGTCATTCTTTGTGTATATGAGTTTTCCTAGCCATGTAAACATCTGTCA
Source organism: Pinus tabuliformis (assembly GCA_031772625.1). Taxonomy (NCBI): domain Eukaryota; kingdom Viridiplantae; phylum Streptophyta; class Pinopsida; order Pinales; family Pinaceae; genus Pinus; species Pinus tabuliformis. Next base: position 1,022,251,502 of record CM062804.1, read on the forward strand.
CATTCATAGACAAAGTCTTGAGCATTGTCATAGAAGTGTCATCATGGTTGTCCTAAAGTCTATGTTAAGTGTTAGACTTATTGTATATTATCATGAGATAGTCACACATAGGGGTATGCTTTATTTGTGCATTTTGATGATCTATGTTGTCATTTAGTAAAAGTATGTTAATTGTGTGATCACAATTAAAGTTCATCACGGGTCCATCTCTCTTCTCGCACTTAGCCATTTTCGGAAAATCTTCCCGACCGAGAAACTTTGCTTCACCAGGCCCCAACTGAAATGCACACTATGTAGTCTTAGCCCTATTATATGTGATTGCACTACCTATATTTTCATAGTGCATATTCCTTTACCTTTAGGGCTGTTGTTCTCCACAATTCTTGAGTTTCCCTTGACCTCTAGAATTCCAAATTTGTGCCTCCCAGTTTTCCTTGAACTATGCATTTTGCATATTCAACCTTCAAGCCTTTTCTTTTCCTACTGGAAATTCATAGTGAGAAAAATCTCAACCTCTCTTTGTCTCAAAAAATATGCAAATGCTTCCTTTAGTGCCCTTCCCTCAGTCAAAACTCACTGCCTCCTGAAACTACACAATTATTCCCTTCAAGGCTCCTGGCTGCTCAGTCCCCCTTTCCTCCTAAAATTTCATAGTCCATCCTCCCATGGATCCATCATATAGCCTCTAGCTCCTTCTTGAACTGCACAATTTTGTCCCGCAATGGGAACTACACAATTTTCCCCCTCAATGAGGACTGTGCAGAAATATCCCTCAGTCTAGCTTGAGTTGTGCACTGTGAAGTCTTAGTGATCAAGGTTTCCCCTTGTCTCTTGGAACTATACATTGTGCAGTCACTAAGACCTTTCTCCCAGCCTATGACTTGTCCTAGGCTGAGTTTATGGATAATAATGCATCATCTTAGACTAGGGGGTTTTTGAATTGATGTCATCCCATCATGAGTGAATCAGAGGAATAGGTGCACTATCAAGTCATGGAGAGATGATGAAGAAGGAGAAGGAGGGGGGAATCATGCCTAAAGACTCTCTTTCAAATGAAGTCACAAGTGTATCTATCAAGAGGAATCAAAGGGACATAGTTAGGTGGACTTATCCATGTTTCGAATAAGAGTGATCTCGCTAGACTTCAAAGAACTCTAGTAACAAACAAACAATAACTGCTACCTTTCTTTAGACTCTAATTAGCTGAAAGAAAATATAATGATAGAGACCTCTTAATGATTTAACAAAATGATTGATCAAGTCCCTATCAAATATTTTTACCATTCACTCCTTTATGCTTTATACATCGTCCTGTCACTCCTCACAGCTTCTCCATGTTGTCCTGAAAGAGATCTGCATTGACAGAGACAAACAAGAGTTCAAATATCCGACATATAACCAAAGCGATAAATGGATTAATTAACCAATTATATATCATCAACTGATCAACATGAAATCACAATCTATGTTGATGATTAGGGAATCCTACAAACTAAATTAACAAATATGTAATTGAGAAATAACAATTGCTTTTATATTCATAATAGGGAGAAAAGCCTTAGAACCATATAGCCTTGATGTTGAATGTCCCTTCTACAATTTCCAACCCTCTCCCTTGCAAGAATAGCCTTTCAACCCAATCTCAACAGCTTAAACCTACTTCTAATAGTCCCTCCCCCAATCCTCAGACCTGTAGTAGCTTTATAGGCCAAGAATGGGAATTTTTGGATCCATTATCCAATGTATGAGATCCACTAATAGTGGGATAGAGGTTCCACAAAGGAAGGGTATTTACTCAATGATGGCAGGGGTTAGTACTAAATAGGCACCCATTTGAAGCTTTTTGGTTGGGATAGATGCTACCAATAATGATTCCAGACTTCAATTTTTATTTTTAATTCGTTAAGTCATGTTAGGAAGTCATAGTGTAAGAAAATGTGTACTTATGCATAGATATTAATGGCCTTCTCTATGTATGCACAAAAGTCAACTAGCAAACTGTGCAAGTAGCCAAGAAAATGGTTTTGTACCATGGGATCTAGGAATTCCACTTTCTTTGGGATGATTTAGGTTTTGAATTTGCCGAGGAATGTTCCTGGGAGACATTTGTGGATAGCGAAAGATCCAAACCAATGGTCATTTTCCTAATGCAACAAAATGACATGTAACAAATTTCCCCCTAAAGCACAAAGTTAGAAGAAATATTTTGATGATTGAATTGCTTTATCATGATAAGGTTTGAATTAGAGACTGCAATCGTACCTGAAACAATTAAACAAATGTTAAAATGCAATATATAATATCATCATTGAGGTAGGAATTCCCAAACTCAGAGCATAAATGTTTCAAAGTCTAGTACAAAAATACATCTAAATATCCATAGCACAAATGTAGCCATCAACGGATCTATGTTCATGGTCATGAATATTTATTAACTCCACACAAAGTGGATGGATGAAACTAGATCTAGGGTCTTGAGCTCCACCTCTCGACCCATAGTATGAATCTAACCATGTGAGTAAATTTCTTGTAGTCAAACATGGTAGAAACCACTTGATTATCGATCAATGATGTGAACATTTTAACTAGTGTAGGAGAAACCACCAATAATGACAATGGATATCAAGGTACTTCTAGTACAATCTATGAAGTTTGAATAGATGAGTTGATTTCAAACACTCATAGAATCATTCGATCAAAGTTCAACGATGAAAAACTATCATCAAAGGTGAGAAACCTGCCATTAAGGCATGCATGCATCAAGGTACAGAAGGTTTCTAGATCAACTTTCTAGATAATTAGCTGAATTCAATAGGAAGTGTCCCATTGCAAGAGGGCCTATGACACGAAACTCATGTCAAGTTTTGAAGAACAATAGTTTGGGGTAATCCAGGACTGACTCAAGGATGATTGATGCAATTGAAGGCTATTATTGGCAAAGTAATTTGACTGAGGTTGGACTTCTCTTCAACATATCAAAGACACAACATGATGACTTGGAAACATTTGACTCAAAAATAAAATACAAACCAACTAAAGAATTTCAATGAGGTATGGTCAATTAGGAATCAAATGGATTTCCCAACCCAGACACGAAAAGTGACAGAGTACCATGTTCAAGAGTGGCATACTATCTTTTACAAAATACAAAACAAAGATTATTTCTCACTTTTCCCCCACCATTACTAGCAAGTACTTTTTTACAAACTTGAGGAGGATGGAATATGCCTGTCATGTAAGCTCATCCTTCAGATGAGTCCTCCAATTTTTTTTTAACGAATCCTAAGAAGGAGTGGTATGGTCTTGTCATGCTTAACAAGTATTGTACTATTTATATTTTAAGGGTCTAGTAAAGGGGTAACTCGATGTCATTTTCATGTTTAAACAATTTGAAAATACATAAAAAATAAAAAAGAAAAATCATTTAGTTATTTCAACGTAAATTTTAACGAGCCCAGAGAAAGTAAAGCTCAATGTTTTTTAGTTTTAGGGATTCAGTAGAAAAGCACAAGAAAACTCCACGGTGTTATTTTTCATAAATTCAATCCCTCTAGCGTGAAAAAGGATTAAATAATGTAGGAGAGAACTTTATTGACCATGATTAGTCAATGTATATAGTTTTCATAAATAGTCTGTTTTAGTTTGTAAAAGCGGTAAACTTATACTGAATAGATGGTTATCCATTTATTTTTATGAGTTCCAACAATCAAGTACTCAGTGATATTTTTCATTTTTAAGGAGCCTAAAAAGGGCGTAAATAGAACTCCAAGGTTTCTCTTTTCTTGTAACTTTTAACAAGTTCAAAAAAGTGATAAAAATGTACTCAATACCAAAATGATACATTTCAGTAAATAACTTGTTATGAAACCAGCTCAAGAAAAGATAGAAAAGATAGATCAACGCCTTAGAATTCAGCCTCTTTGAGGGGGAAACCTCCTTTACATTACATAAATGAACAATTCTTGGATGATTCAAATGAAAAAACCTCCTTTCTATATATAGGAGTCTAAGGAGTCACAATATAATCCAGCCGACCTAACAATAATAATATAAAGCCACAAAAATAATAATAGAGGGATTCTATGGGGCACAGTAATAACAATATGGGGGCAATAGGGGCACAACAATATTAATAAGGGGTATAACTACAATAGTAATGTGGTAATCACTAGTATTATAGGGACCCAACATGGCTCTCTCCTTCAAAAAAGTGTTGTCCTCAACGCTTGAGTAGTTCTGGATACTTCTGCATAAAATTCTCATCCTCCCATGTGGAATCTTCAGCAGATAAGTTCTTCCACTTGATAAGATACTCTGAAATTGATCGATTTCGTAGCTGTCGAGTTCTTGTTTCTGTGATTGCTTCTGGTTCCAATATAATTTTTCCTTCCTCGTCAAGTTCTGAAATATTGTTTGAACTGGGAGCTTGTCGCCTATAACCTTCTTTAAACATGAAACATGGAAAACTGGGTGCAATCGAGAAGCTGCAGGAAGCTCCAATTTGTATGCCATAGTACCAATCTTTTGCAACACCTTGTACGGACCATAATACTTTGGTGATAATTTATTATCCTTCTTAGCTTGCTTGAGGGACATTTGCTTATATGGTTGTAGCCGTAGGAATACCCAATCACCTACATCAAAACTTCTTTCACTGCGATGTTGATCTGCCTGTTGTTTCATTCTATTTTGTGCCAACACGAGGTTATCCTTTAAGAGTTGGAGGACTTGTTGTTGATGTTCGATGTGATGTTCCACTGCCTGAACCTTAGAATTTTCTCTTAAATATGATGTGATGGATGGTGGTTGATACCCATAAAGTGCCATAAATGGGGTCATTTTTGTTGTTGTATGGAAGGAAGTGTTATACCACCATTCAGCCAGAGGCAACCATTTGACCCATTGTGTCTGTTTATCAGATACAAAGCAACAAAGATATCCTTCCAAACATTTGTTTACTATCTCAGTTTTCCCATCAGATTGAGGATGATAAGATGAGCTATGAGCTAACTGAGTACCAAGACAAGAAAATAATTCTGTCCAAAAATTTCCAGTGAAAATGGGATCTCTGTCACTTACAATAATCTTTGGGTTTCCATGTAGCTTTTGAATTGTTTCCATAAATGCAGTAGAAACTGTACTGGCTTTAAATGGATGTGATAATGCACAAAAGTGTGCATACTTGGTAAGTCTGTCAACTACCACCATGATGACACTCTTTCCCTCAGACTTGGGTAAACCTGTGATAAAATCCATTGAAACCTCCTCCCAACGTTGGCTTGGAATGGATAAAGGTTGTAATAGACCCGGTGTCTTAATTGTTTCAACTTTATTTTGTTGGCAAACCAAACATTCAGCCACAAACTTTTGAATATCTGATTTAAGGCCATCCCAAAAAAATTCCTTCTTAACCCTGTGGTAAGTTTTTAAAAATCCTGAGTGCCCTCCTAAGGGAGAAGTGTGCAATTCCATAAGAATCTTTTGTTTTAGCTGGGAATTCTTACAGAGGTATAAGCGATCTTTGTACCATAACGAATCATTTTTCCAGCTAAATGTATCAGAGGTACTGGAATCTTGTTGTAACTTTCGAATAAGTGCCCACACTTCTTCGTCATTCTTCCATTCCTCCCTTGCTTCGTTTATCCAATCTGGTTGGATAATAGAAATGGCGCACAACAATGCTTCCACATCCTCATCCTTTCTTGAGAGTGCATCTGCCACCACATTTTGCTTCCCTTTTTTGTAGATGATTTCAAAGTCATAACCCAACATCTTTGTGACCCACTTTTGTTGCTCTTCAGAGGATAATCTTTGTTCTAAAAAGTATTTAAGGCTATCATGATCCATTTTTACCTTGAAGTGTCTTCCCATTAGGTAGGGTCGCCATTTCTTAAGTGCATGGAGTATTGCCAACATTTCCTTCTCATAAATAGCTTTGCTTAAAAACTTTCCCTTGATTGGACGACTTTCAAAAGCAATGGGTCTTTCATCTTGCATTAAAACAGCACCAATTCCATTTCCTGAAGCATCACATTCCACAATAAAGGTTTTTGTGAAGTCTGGTGTAGCTAAGACCGGTGCTTGGCACATTGCCTCTTTAAGATGTTCGAAGGCCTTTGTTGCTTCTGGAGTCCATGAAAATGGATCTTTCTTCAATAATGTTGTTAGAGGTGCTGCTATTCTCCCATAATTCTTAACAAACTTGCGATAATACCCTGTCAAACCGAGAAATCCTCGCAGATGCTTTATGGATGTGGGGATTTTCCATTCCTTAATGGCTTTAATTTTGCTAGGGTCTACCTTAACTCCTTCATGAGATACAATATGACCCAATATTCCACCTCTTGGACTCCAAAGAAACATTTGGATCTTTTTGCATATAATTGTTTCTCCTCCAATAGTTGTAGCACCTTGTCAACATGTTCAACATGATCCTTCCAAGACTTGCTGTAGATTAGTATATCATCAAAAAATACTAACACAAATTTTCTAAGGAATGGTTTGAAAATTGAATTCATCAAACCTTGAAATGTTGAAGGTGCATTGGTAAGGCAAAAAGGCATGACCAAAAATTCATAATGACCCTCATGAGTTCTAAATGCTATTTTCAGAATGTCTTCAGTCTTCATTCTGATTTGATGATATCCTGAACGAAGATCCAACTTGGTGAAGTAAATTGATCCATGCAATTCATCCAGTAATTCATCAATGACAGGAATGGGGAACTTATCTTTAATAGTGAGCTTGTTGAGCTCCCTATAATCCGGACACATGCGCCATGATCCATCCTTCTTGTGCACCAATACTACTGGAGCAGAGAAAGAACTTTGACTCGGTTGAATTATACCAGCCTCTAGCATTTCTGCAACCATACGTTCAATTTCACTCTTTTGGACATAGGGATATCTGTACGGCCTGATGTTTGGAGGAACACTTCCTGGAATCAGATGAATAGCATGATCATGATCACGCATAGGTGGGAGACCTTTGGGAGTCTCAAATACCTTGGAATGATTGTCCAAGACTTTTTGGAGATCTGGAGAAATAGATGATTCCGATGTGGAAACATCTAGCGAACATAATTGTGCAATTACACCTCTTTGCTCCTTTTTTAGAAGCTTTGTCATACCATTAGAGCTTATTATCTTTCCTGGTTTCCCTGCAATACCCCTTAATTCAACTTCCTTTCCTTCCGTAGAAAATTTGATGAAAAGTTCTTGAAAATTAAAAGCTATTGTACCCAGGGATTGTAGCCATTGGACTCCTAGTACAACATCAGCACCTCCCATTGGAATGGAAAGCATTGGGCTAGTCAATACATATTCTCCCATGGATAGCTTGATATTATGGCACTTTCCAGAGCAATTTATTTTTCCTCCATTTGCAATCATCACTTGACACTCTGGTGTTGGATATAGGAAGCAATTCAATTCTTTTGCTACCTTACAATGAATAAAATTGTGGGTGCTTCCTGAATCAATCAACACTATTACCTTTTTCTTCTTGATTTGTCCTTCTATCTTGATGGTTTGAGGAGTGGTAATTCCCGCCAATGCATTACAAGATATGGTCGGATTTATTTGTTCTTCATCTAGGCTTTGTTCCTGGAGTATATCCTCTTCTTTTGACCTTTCTTGCTCCTTTTCTTCTTCCTCTTCACAATCTATGTAGAATAATTTCTTCTCAGCACACTTATGACCTTTAGTGTATTTGCTATCACAAATGTAACAAAGCCCTTTTGCTCTTTTTTCTTCCAATTGTTGTGGTGTCAACCTTATAGGTTGTGGAAGACTAGGGGCAACAACACTTCTGTCTTTATAGTTGTGAGTGGTATGCTTCCTGGTTGCCATAATTTTGCTTTCCATTTTTCTTGCTAACCTGAATGCCTTCTCTAATGAATCAGGTTCCCAAAGGCGAACATCATGTTGGAGATTATCCTTTAAAGAATCTATGAACACATCAATCCTATGCTCCTCTGGAATATCTTTTTCCCTTATGTCCAATTTTTGGAACTCCTCAATGTGCTCCATTATTGAACCCTTTTGTTTGAGACTTATCAATTGGCTAAAAAAAGTGTTGCTTTTTGTATCCTCATAATGTGCTATCAATTCTTTCGTAAAAATTGCCCAAGTGATAAATGGTTTACGAGAGCAAAGCCATTGATACCATACAAACTGATTTGGTTCCAAATATAAAGTTGTCATATGTACCTTTTGTGTGTTTTGCACATTATTGAGATCGAAGAATTGCTCCATCTGTAATATCCATGTGGCAGGATCCTTGCCATCAAACTTCCTCATATCGATTTTTGGAATATGGTGAGTCTTCAATCCAACATTAGCATCTATGGAGTCATGATTAACATTTCTTTTGTTTTCATCATGAGTTTCATTTAGTACCCTTTCACCCTTAGGGACCATTTCTTGTAGCAACTTATTCATATTTATCTTCAATTCGTCCATGTCTGTCTTCAAATATATCTTCAAATCATCCATCTTAGATTCCACGTCAATCATCTTAGCTTCTACGCCTTTCTTCAAATAGTCCATCTTAGCTTCTACACCTTTCTTTAAACCATCCATCTTAGCTTCTACATCTTTCTTTAAACCGTCCATCTTAGATTCTGTTCCTTTTTGTGCAAGGGACAGTTGTTGCACTTGGTCTTGTAATTTTGATATATCATGTTGCATTTCTTCCTCTTCTTCATGAGTCATGCTAGAGCTTTCAGGTTCCTTACTAGGTGTTTGCATTTTATTTCCTCGGGGCATCAGTTACCGATAATAATTCTCTACTATGCCCTTTGAATTCCTTCAAAATAAATTTTCAAACCAAGCTTAAGCAAAAATTTAAGAAAATCTACACACCTTTTTGCACTTTGTAGGAGCTCGATATTACCTCTGATGTAACTCTGTGCTTTCCGATCATCTAGTTCTGAATTTGTGAGCTATAGTAACCCTCTATGTCCTCTTTCCAATGCCACAAGTCTAACCCAAATTGGATTCTCCAAGGAAGAGTTATGTGAAATCGCCCACAGTGACTTGCTTATAGACTAGTTCAGTAGAGCGAACTTGTATGATGTGCCACGAGTCACTGTTTTGACCTCTGGATCTAAAACATGCATAAACAAAACTACAGTCCGTCCTCTTTCTGTACCTTCCTACAAAATTTCAATCCGATATCCAAAGAGAAAGTTATGACAATTTTCCCCAGGTCACCTGTTTTGAATGTAATTGAGGAGTCTGCAAAAAGACCAACTTCCTCAGATCATATCTCCACAAATATCACACGAAAAGCTCTAAAATTTGGACCCAACGTTCAGTGTGATTTCTTCTCAAATGGGTTTTTTTGCGACTTCTGAAATATCACAGAAAAAAGTTATAGCGAAAATGTCACGATGACTTGTTTGGAGCAGTGAAACCCTAGAATCCAAAGCTCTGATACCAAATGTTATGAAACCAGCTCAAGAAAAGATAGAAAAGATAGATCAACGCCTTAGAATTTAGCCTCTTCGAGGGGGAAACCTCCTTTACATTACATAAATGAACAATTCTTGGATGATTCAAATGAAAAAACCTCCTTTCTATATATAGGAGTCTAAGGAGTCACAATATAATCCAGCCGACCTAACAATAATAATATAAAGCCCCAAAAATAACAATAAAGGGATTGTATGGGGCACAATAATAACAATATTGGGGCAATAGGGGCACAACAATATTAATAAGGGGTATAACTACAATAGTAATGGGGTAATCACTAGTATTATAGGGACCCAACATAACGTATAACTTGAACACTTAAACTCGAAATAATTATCCCTACTCAAAAATAAAATGAAAAACATTATAAAATTGGATTTTAAAAAGTCAATAGGAAAAAAAAAATATTTAAATAATCCTAAAATATTATAAAAATCCCCAAGATTAAAAAAATTTCACCATTTGTGTTTTTATCCTTTTGAGAGCGATAGAGGTCATCTTTTACCAGAAATTTTTGAAGCTTATTCTGGGCAAACCATTGGGTGAAATTGCAAGTTGTCTTCTCTAGGTACATTGTCTCTCCAAGATCTTCATTTTCATGCCTTTTATTTAGCTTTTCACCATAAATTTTGATATTTTGGGGAGGTTTTTGAAAATAAATTTTGCCCTCAATGTGCACAAATCGCCCTTATGAGACCTCCACACATCAACTAGTTTTTTAATGCTATGTGTGCATTTTCTAAGGAATAAAACACACACATGCACACTATTCATAAGATCTAGTTGCTCATAGCACCGAGGGCACAAAAAATAAAATATAAAACACCCAAATTATTTGCTAATATTCTCCATGATTTCTTCTAACAATATTTTATGTTTATTTATAGGATTTTGAACACAAATATGGAATGGAAAGAATGTGAGCATGAAGAGAAAGACATAATTGCTCTAAAAAAATCGAGCAACCATACAAGCCTTGACAAATTGTGGCTTGCACATTTTTTTACCATTTTTGGCATGAAGGAGCAATTAGATATTCTAGAATGGATGATCGGCAAGTGGAACATTCAAGAATAAAGTTTCATAATCAGAGACCACAAACTTGTCATTGATGCTAATCACATTTACTTCCTGAGTGGACTTCCATGGCTTGGGGTGGAAATCAATCTGTATGGGCATAGGCGAGGTGGCAAAACAAAGGCCACCTATTTTCTACAACACTGTATTCAAGGAGTTTCTGTCAAAGATAGCAAAATTGACATCAAGACCATAACACAAATTCCTTTGAAAGATATCGGATTTACTGTTGCATGGTTGTGTGGTACTGCAGCTTTACATTATCTCACAAAGGCTCAAATGCAAGATGTTGTAGAGTGTTTGCGACCTACCATATTTAACTGGAGTGAGGTTGTAGTTTCCAGTCTAAAGCGGAAACTAACCAGGGTCAGAACGGGAAAACTCAAAAAACTTTGGGTATGGTGCCCTCGCTATTTCATTTTCTTTGGAGAGGATTCCTCTTAAGTCTCCACAGATAGTTGTACAGAGAGGTGGGCATTGTGAACCTCACATGTTGAAATGGGTTACATGTATGGCACGCCATGGATGTGGCGAAGGACCAACGATCATATTTACTCCTAACTTCTTCGAGTGGCTAGAAAAGCGGATCATTATGATTGAATATTTCCTGAATGCATGGATGGACTACATAGGAGATTTAGACATTCAAATGCCCTATGGGATGCAATGGGGTACTATAGGAAAAACTTCACATTTTGGTTGATTTTTTAAAATTTTGACTTCTTTGTTATTTTTTTGGAATCCAAAATTAATTATATAAAATGATCATGTAGATGTAGCCCCAGTGAGACTAGCTATAGTACATAGATATGATAGGCATGGTGAACATCTAGTAGCTCCCATAGTGTTGGGATGGGTTCCCCTGGGTCAGTTTTGGGGTTAAAAACCCAAGTTTTGATGTAAAAATTTTGGTAAAAAGATGTATAGTCTCCATGATTTATGGATGCGAAGCATGTAGATAGTTAGAAGGAGAAAAGGGTTTTTATCCCCTTCGTTATGTAAATTTGAGTTGCTTTTGAGATCCACCCATGGTCCGTAGACCATGGGATTGTATGCAAAAAGCTATAAATAGAAGTGCCTTAGAGTGTCTAAGGCAAAGATAGAGATGTATACTTATGTCTAGATCTAAGAAAAATGACAAGTAAGAAGCAGGTAGATAGAATGGAACAGCCTCCATAACTGAGTGCGTGGAGGCCTAGGGTAGAGTCTACAACTGAGTGTGCAGTCCACTATAGCTGAGTGCACAGGGAAGTTTTGAGTTAGTAACATCATATCGAAGATTAATAGAGAAGACTATTGAAGGAATTCATATGTTTATCTATCTACTTCTGTTATTTATGTTTGCAATATATGTTGTGATGAAATAATGTCTTTATGAAATAAAGATGTATTGGTGTGCAACTCTATTGGATAAGTCTTGCTAGCTATACGCAATGCATTTTAAGTATTTACATGGATATTATAATACATTTTGTTATGTTTATTGAATACTTAAGTAAAACTGTGCGAACTGAGATCTAGGGTTGCTTTATGGTGCACGTAAGTGGATGATTCATTTGTTAAGGGTCTACAAAAACCTATCATAGAACTTCATGGAGGTCTAAAGGCCATTTAAGTGAAGTGGCAGTACCGAACCCTAGGGGCTTATAGAGCTACGTGAAGGAAGATTGTTGGCTTAGTGGGGCCTGACCCAAGTTTAGAGGTGATTTAGCTAAGCAAATCCTGGCACTACTGGCCCTTTCGGCAACAGTTCACGGAGCACGGATTGAGATCTCACCCGAAGTAGTATGGGAGGGTGCTAGAACCAAGTTTCTACACCCTAGGGATGTCTGATATGTTGGGATTGGTATATAGTCCAACCTTCGCACTCACTATGCTACGCGCACCAGTGGGCACTTCACAGCCTTCGATGTTGTCTTCATGCAGTCCTATTCGCAACGTGATCCTTGTTCTTTACCCAAGTCTTTCCTAATTATGAAATGTTAGCTGATTACTTAGATTATTTTCATATATAAGTATTCTGAACCATACAAGCATTTACTCAACTATGTGGAGTAAATAAACCAAGTAAAATTAATGCATAAAAACATAATAATGATTCAAGACTAGATGCATAGAATTAGGATAAACTTCTCCTTATTAGATTTATGTCCTGATTACAGACTCGACTTTGCCCTGCGCACTCAACTATAGGGGTATGTGCACTCAACTGTGGACTCTACTAGGCCTCTGCACACTCAGCTACAGAGCCTCTACCTACTACTATGACCCAAGACACTTAGAATCTTCACTAAGCCTATCTAATTCACTGATTCCTTCATTTATTTTTTTCTTACAACTTAGAGCCTCACTCTATTTATACAATCCCATGGTCCACGGACCATGGGTAGGCCAACTTTACACTAGTTTACAATACAATGTTTAGGGCAGACAACCCTATGACTCAATTGTACACTTCGTGCTCCGCGCCCTCAATTCGCAGAGACTTACAATATTGTTTGCCAAAACTTGGGTTTTGCACCCAAAACCTATTGTGGGGGACCCGATGCCCAATAGGCCCCCAACACAATCATCGTGACTCATCCCGAGTCACTCTACTAGTGCAACGATCTTGGCACAGAGCCCTTCCAATTGATCTTGTGCTGCGCGGAGATCCACAACATACTATTCTGTAGTCCGATTGATCTTCTCCACTCTTTCGACCGAAGTCTCACTATCAGGGGAAAATCCCTGTCTTAAGGCATGCATCGCCTTCATCTGTGTGAGCTTTCCTTCGATGTCTGTAATGATGAGGAAGGCCTCACCAATCCAAGGCTGGATGCATGCTTTAAGGACTACCTCTTTCTGCCACACGACATCCACCTATTCCTTCAATGCCTTTTCCTATTGTAGCTTTGCAAGTCGTTGGGTCAGGACAACTGTCTATGCTGTTTCGCACACATAGTCATATTACACTTGAAGCTCTCGTGCCTCCATTTCTAGGCGTTGTATGTTGGGATCCTCCTGTAATGAAGTGATGACCACAAAGGATTCTTCCAACATAGCGGTGTAGTTCTGTACTGCCTATCTTATTTCCTCCAACCCTTTTTGCATAGCGCTAATGCACAGTTCCCTAATTTCTGGGGGCGTAGAGGGCTGCCTTTAATCACAGCTCAACAATCTAAAGGTTGAGGACCAGCTATACCCTCATTGCTTCCTTCTTTGCCTTGTGGAATCCACTATCTAAATTGTTGATTCACACTCCAACTGGTAGGTCTGTCACAATTTCTAGCTCTGGAACATGGCGACATGCTACCTCTACCATTTGCTCCAGCTGTTGATTCTACGCAAGATGATAAGCCCCATAAATGGGTAATTATAAGGGCTCATTTTTCCTCCTTACTTAGCTTAATCCACCATTCTCATTAGTTTATTGCATGTTGTTTTATTATATTTATGCTAATAGAGTAAGCTGGGTTGGTCATTATGCCATGGAGTCTAATGTGTGTTTAATACAGTTTTTTGGTCAATTTTGGAGATAAAGTTAAAGATTTAATGGACAATTGGCATCAATAATTCAAAGTAGACAAGGGAGAGGATTTATAGTAGGGTATCCCCCTCATTTATGACTCCCCACTTTGAATTCTCCATCATGCAGCTCGGAACACAAGCAACCACATCAATGGACCAAAGAGGCAGTCAAGCAAGTGGAGGATAACTTCTGTTTATCTCAAGTTTTGGGAGCCAAGCCTCCCTGATTTTAAGGAAGTTGTTGGGAGCTTTAGATGTATAATTAGAGAGGACTAGGGACACATTAGGTTGTTGGAAGTTAATCAAATTTTCAAATTTTTGTTGCAGCTTTGCTCTGCTCAACTTCGAGCTTACTTTTGTTGACAGTTTCATGTAATCCTATTATTATTTTGATAATGAAGATGAGATCTTGTTCGAGCTAGCACTGAGTTACCTCAGAGGAATGAAGCTCTTGGGATAGGGCCCAATCCAAGTATCCAATCTCCTCTTGTTTTGTATTTATATGCTTTGTTTTAGTTTATGAATTAGTTATTATTAGATATATTTCTTTCTTAGTTAAGAATACGTTGCTTTTGGTGATTTAAAATGTTGTTTCCATTTCAGTTTGTTGTAGCAAGTTGAATAGTGATAGGAAAAAGATAAAAAAATGACCATAAATAGAGCCTTGGCCTCCTTTCTTCCCTCTGGGGCCATGAGCTAAGGCCAAGACCCTCTTCCTGCCACAAAAACACAAATTTTCCTTTTCTATAGGATTTCTGGTGTTGCAATTTGTTAGAAGGTTAATGCTTTGTTGTATATCTATTTCACCATGCTCATTTTTGTCTTTGCAATAACTTTCCTTCCTTTCTTTCTTTCCATGTAGCATTTTTTAGCATTTACTTTCCTAGATCAGAATTTAGACTAGCTTGATGCAAAGTGTTGTTTTTTTGATATAGCTAGTTTCCTTGCTTGCTTCATCTCATTATGTGAGTTTGAGTTCTCTTGTAGAAATCCTCTTCTCACAATCAGTCTGCCAATTAGCCATCACAATTTCTCTTTGATCTATGTTCCACAGGCCACCCAAAGTCCCTCACAAATCTGCCTTAGTTTTCTGCACTTTTCTCATCAACTTTCCTCTCTTTCCTTGAACAAGTCCAACCATATTTCTCCTTCCTGGTCCTTCTTGAAGAACCCTAGACACCTTAACACATCGCCCTAGCCTTAAAATACCCTTTCCACCCACTTTTCCACCTTCAAAACCTCCAAAATTTCTCTTGAAATCCTGTTGTAGTCCTCCTGTAGAGCTCCTGTAGATCTCCTACAACCTCTTATAGATTTTCCTGTAGGTGTCTTTTTGAAGTCCAATTGCAGAAAAAGCCTCCAGAAGGCCACCTTGGACCTCCTAGGACCCATCCACACCTTCCTACACCTCTGCAAACTCCAAAGTCACCCTCCATCACCACCTAATCGCTGCCACATTCACAAACAAATAAATTACATACATGACAGTTTCACCTAAAAATACATAAAAATCCAAAAATATGTTTTTCCCCATTTCCGTCTAGAAATAGCTTGAGTAGATGTTGTTCACTTCCTAAGTAGGTAATGTCTTTCATTTTATGGTTTTTCATATCTCTTTCTACAAAAGTAGGATTAGTTGGTTAATTAGGGTTTTCTAGGTTTACTTCACATTTTAGTCTTCTTTTCATTTCTGCAAGTAGAGTAGCCTTTGTAGAGTAAGCTTTCCTTTCTTTCATCACATATAGAGCTTCTTCTAGAATCCATAGAAGTTGGCTTGAGCTCCTAGTTATCTTGCGCCAACTGACCAAGTTGTTGCCTGTAGTAAGAACTAGTACTTGTGCATATAGCACCATCGCTTCCTAGTTTGTTACGAACTACAGGGTTGATAAAATTAAAGTAGGAATCCCAAGAGTTGTAGCATTATTGTTGCAATACTAGTGCTCACCACTTTTTGGCACCGTTGCCAGGGAAGTGTCAGAGTATTTTGTGATTACTACTTTTCTTCTATTTTTTACTGGAATATTCTGCTAAGTAGTTTATTTCAGCAAAAGTAGAGTAGTTGTTCCTTCCAGTTTCTGCATTTCCTTTTCAATTTCTACAATTTCCATTTCAGCAAAAGTAGATTAGTCATTTCCCTACATTCCTTTCAATTCTGCAATTTAAATTTCAGCAAAAGTAGATTAGTCATTTCTCTGCTTTCCTTTCAATTCTGCAATTTCAATTTTAGCAAAAGTAGATTAGTCATTTCTTTGCTTTCCTTTTTGCATCTCATTTTCTTTCCTTTTCAGTTCTACAATTTCATTTTAGCAAGTTCATTTTAGTTAGTTGCAATTTCTTTGTTCAACCAACTTCAATTTTGTAGGTACAAGCAGAAAAAAACAAAAATCAACCAAAAGATTTCTTTTCATCCCTGTCACACGGAACAAGTCGATCTTGCGGACAAGATAGACCTTCCTAGAATCTAAAGAAGACCTAATGACAAGCAAACCAACCAGAAACTATCTTTCTCTAAATATGCTTTTATAAACAAAGGCAAACAAGTGTTTTAGGGCATACCTTAGGTCCAACGCAAGTTTGTGGATGCCCTCGCTCCCTCGATCCAAATGAGCTCCTTCGTCACGAATCTGCAAACACAAACAAGCAAACAAATTAAATAGCACCTGAAAAACCAATATCATAAAACATGTTTAACATGAAAGTCAAGGAGTTCATGAAACAAATAACATGAGATACTTGTTGAGAAAAATGAGTTTGATTGTATTAATTCAAAAGAAGAAGAAATTTACAACCTGTGCCTTGACGTTGTACAAGCTCCTCCTAGGGTCCAGCAAGAAGTCTCCTCTACTTTGACAAGTTTCACTCAGTTCCCAATGAAGCCAAAAAGGTATGTGATCTCTCCTCTTAAGCTCAACTAGAAAGTCTTAATTTCACTAGCGTTTACCCTCAAAAATGTTCAGCTTCTAACCTCCCTAACAACCATCCCAATGCCTGAATTTATAGTGCAATGGAGGGAAGTTACTAGGTCCTCCTTCAAATGGATAAAGCCCTCCTTCAAAGGGATAGCTCCTCTCATCAAGGGATTAGCTCCTTCTCTTTTGGGATGCATGAACCACCTAAGAGCGGAAAATCCACATCAAAATTCCTTCTAGAATCATCTAGAATTAACCCAAAGTGAGTTTTTTAGAATAAACTTGCGCCTTTCTTACTTTCACAGGGGTCCACACCCACACCTTTAGGGACAGAGCGGGCAGGTCTACAGTTTTTGTAAACAGAAGGTGCGGGACCACAGGTAACAGTGAGAGAAAGTGTGGAACCAGAGTTTCATTGATTTTTAATGTCTTTCTCTTATTTTCAAAGCTTGACTTGAAGAGCTGAGGTCTGAGACTTGCTTACGAGGACAGTACAAGTGATGATAGACCCATACTGACTGCAAATAATCATGATGACGATATTTTTGTGTAACAGGTTGCCCCCTAAAGTGCGAAGTCTGTAGTAGATGAGGATTTCATTTATCATTTAGGAAGAGTGAATTACTTTATCATTTCGAGGATCATCTTGTGGAGAGCCCGGCTGGAACCTGTAAAAACCTGTAAAAACATTTAATGCAAGATATATATATGAGATCATATCATCGCTGAGGTAGACAGTCCCATACTCAGATCAAAACTAACTTAGAAAACTAACTACTGCTTTGATACATGAATGATCTTGTAAAACATCACAAGTATAGACTCATGTGGACATAGTATGGACGCAAACATCTATTTATGAATAGTCCATTATATAATGGATACAAAATTCCTCGCAGCCTGGATTTTGGAAACTAGATCCAGGGTCTTCATTTCTACTTCCCGAAACAGTACGATCCTATCCATGCGAATGAATGTGTTGATGTCAAACATGGTAGAAACCACTTGATTACCAGTGAATGATGTAAATTGTTAACAAGTGTGAGAGAAACCGCCAGTGATGTCAATGGCTCTCAAAGTACCCATTACAATCCATGAGATGTGGATAAATGTGTTGATGTCAAACATGTCACGAAATCCTTTGATCGAAGTTCAATGATGCAACCTGTCGTCAAAGGCGAGAAACCTGCCATTGAGGCATGCAGATCCCAAGGTACTGATGGTTTCTAGATCATCTTTCTAGATAATGAGCTGAAGTCGATAGAAAGCGATCCGTCGCAGGCAAGCCGACAACACGAAATCATAGATCAAGTTGAAGAAATTTAGTTGCAAGGACTGACTCAGGGATGGTCAAGATGGATGACAGATATTTTGCAGATGAATGGTTTATTGGTAGTGACCTCTTGAACACATAATGACACGACAGATGGCTTGGTGACAATTGACCCAAAGTTAATACCCAGAAACCAGCTGAAGAATTTCAATGTGGTTTGATCAACTGTTAGGCAAAGGATTTCCCAACCCAGGTGAATAAAAGTGTCGTGTTCAAGAGTGGTTACAAAGTATGACAAATAGGCTCATTTTTCTCTCTTTTCCCCCACCATTTCTAGCAAGTACCTCTTTATTTTTTACAAGCTTGAGGAGGATAACATTTGCTTGATTATAAGCTCATCCTTCGAATGAGTCCAACTTAGTTTAAATTCGAACCCTAAGAAGGAGTGGTTCGTTCTTGTTTGTAATTGAACAGGTCCTTTACTGTGAAATTTTAACGAGTCCAGTATAGGAGAAACTCGGCGTTTTTCAATTTAGAGAGTCTGAAAAACTTAAGAAGACTCTAGGGTTGACCTTTTTCGTAAATTTGTGTCTCCCAAACCCGAAAAAGTATAAAATAATACTTGAGAGAACCGCTTGATCTTTTACGACAAAGGAGTACTTTTCGTCATTAGTTCCCTTGACCCGAAAAAGTAACAAAACGATCAATGACACATCGTTTTATAACCAATATCGAATTTGAAACGACAAAAATCCAGCAATCTTTTCATGTTTTTACAGTCAAAAAAGAGATGTAAGTGGACCGTCTTTTAATTCCGTTTTAACGAGTTTAAAAGAAAAACTCGGCGATCTTTTCATGTTTTAGTAGTTAGAAAAGAGCTTAAAGGTGATCCTAAATGTTTTTTCATCGAAAATTATAGATTTTGCCTAAATAATCCGTTATCCTGAACAAAACGCAAACATTACTCATACCTGTTTGAAATGGATAAAAATGTTGCAAAAATACCTTTCGAAAGTGAAACATAAACAAATTTGCAATTTATTTACTCAAAAAACTTATAAAAAGGGCCTTCGTCAATTCATTTTTACCGTTTGAGTTTTGGGTGAGAAAATAGTGCTTTTGTTCAGAAAACTTCCCGTGAAGATTGCGGAAAATCCAACCGCCGAAATCAAACGCAGCCTTCTCTAGGTAATCCACATCATCCTACTCTTCATTTTTCACTGTTTCATTTTTTTTTTAGGCTTTCATTTCATTTTTGGGAGGGTTTTTAGGCTTAAAACCGGCGCGCGGGGGCCCACAGGTGTACCACCGCTGGCCTGCGGACCCCGAATTTTTCTCCATTGGGAAAAAGTCAGGGGTCCACACCTTCCATGTAGACAAGGTGCGGTCCCACGTACTATGTCTAACCCGGAGGGTGCAGTCCCCGTCGCAAGGGTTTCTAACCCAAAAATTCTCAAAATTGGACCAAACAAAATAATTTCTAGCATTCTAATTTATCTTTTTACCTGATGCAGAGAGTACATCATGCTAGATTGGCGTGAACGAGACCATGAGGACATGGATGTTGCCGCATGGAACCATCAAACTTCACTTGATGCTTTGAGGGCATGTGGCTTGTACAAATTCTGGGCCATTCCTGGCATGAGGGCGCAGGTGGATTTCTTACAGTAGCTGGTTGACAGATGGAGCATACAGGACCAGTGCTTCTTCATTGGCGGCCACCAGCTCGAAATCGAGCCGGCAGACATATATTTCTTGACTGGTTTGCCTAAGAGAGGCGAAGAATTGACTCTATTTGGGGCTAGGCCAGGTGGCCAGTCTGTCGATAGCCTCCGGCTAGAGTTCTGTAACAGCCAGGCTAGAGACAAAGGGATAGACATAAAAACCATATCTCATCTTGAACTCATGGTGATCGCGTTTACTGTCACTAGACTTTGCGGGAGTGTCGCATTACATATTGCCACCAGATCCCAGATGCGTATGGCAGTTGATTGCTTTCGAGGCACCATCTTCAACTGGTGCGATGCTGTGTTGGCCAATGTGAAAGGCCAACTGACCAGGGCCAAGAATGGACAACTAAATACCTTTGGTTATGGGGCTTTGGTTGTGAGTTTTGGTCTGGAGAGGGTTCCCATGTTGATCCCACAGCACCTTACTGTTGGAGCTGGGATTCCTCGAGAGCCCAAACTAATGCAATGGGTCGCAGTTATGGCCCGTCACCCAGATGAGAGGATGGAGGTTGCTCGATTCAAACCTGAGTACTTCCAATGGTTGGAAAACCAGGTCTTTTCTATTCAGGACTTCCCTTACGCTAGGGTAGATTTTCATGGCGACCCAGACATGGCTCTTCCACCAGGAGAGCAGTGGGATGACTCAGGTAAAATCATTTTCAACATTTTTCCTATTTAATTTTTTTTTACTATTTTTCCATCATCCCAAAACTGATAGCAAAAGTTTCAAATGCAGATGTGGGTGCACAGCGACCAGCCGCTCTCTGACCTTACGAGAGGAAACAACCAGTTGCAGCCGTGCCAGCCCCACATGATGAATCAATAGAGGTTTTGGCCGAGTTGGAGGGTCATCTCGAGCGCTTGACAAGAGACATTTCGGAGACCACTATAGATTACATTCCTCGTCGACTTCAGTGCTATGTGAATGGGGTCCCAGGACCTTTTAGGAGGTTCCTTTGCAAGGTGGCCCGTGCAGTGGTTTCTTATCGAGATCATCACCAGTGATAGGATGATCGCCTATTGTGGACACATATGACATTTTTGTTTTTTGTACTTATCATTTTTGCCGATCATAAGGTGTTTTTCAACCTATGATTGAGGACGATGTATTTTTCGACACATTCATATATATATCTATATATATATATATATATATATATATATATATATATATCTATATATATATATAGATATATATAGATATCACTATTACGGCTTATCCTGTAAATCATGTTATGGAATGGTTTTCAATTTACATGTATGATTATTGCAAATGTCTACTTAGCATTCGAGAAGCAATTGCATCTGCTAATGTATTTAAAGATCTTGGAATATGCTGATATTCAATATAATCAAATTCACGTTCCAAGAGACGCACTCTCAAAAATAATCTTAATAATACTAGATTTCTAATGGCATACACTCTATTAAGCTGTAATACAATGAGTTCAGAATCTAACCTCACTATCAAACTCTGAATCCCAAATGAAATAGATTCAGATAATACTCAATCACTGCACTATACTCGGCAATGTTGTTCATTGTTTGACAGAGGCTTACCCCATGCATAGATACTAACTCGTCAGAGGGCGAATAGATAACCCAAGCTGCGGAAGAAATATTTTGTGTATTACGATAAGCACCATCAGCGAAACCAATGTATGTTTGGAGAGGCATCGATATCTGCAATATCAAGAGTAAAACCAAGATAAGCAGGAATAGTGACGAAAAAACACTCTCTAAGCTAAGCACACTGTTTAAACTAAAACACACCAGCTAGAAAGAAAAGCTATCTGTCACACAGAATAAGCTGATCTTGCGGACAAGATAGACCTTCCTAGAATCTAAAGAAGACCTAATGACAAGCAAACCAACGAGACACTATCTTTCTCTAAATATGCTGTTATAAACAAAGGCAAATAAGTGTTTTAGGGCCTACCTTAGGTCCAACGCAAGTTTGTGGATGCCCTCGCTCCCTCGATCCAAATGAGCTCTTTTGTCGCGAATCTGCAAACACAAACAAGCAAACAAATTAAATAGCACCTGAAAAGCCAATATCATAAAACATATTTAACATGAAAGTCAAGGAGTTCATGAAACAAATAACATGAGATACTTGTTGAGAAAAATGAGTTTGATTGTATTAATTCAAAAGAAGAAGAACTTTACAACCTGTGCCTTGACGTTGTACAAGCTCCTCCCAGGGTCCAGCAAGAAGTCTCCTCTACTTTGACAAGTTTCACTCACTTCCCAATGAAGCCAAAAAGGTATGTGATCTCTCCTCTTAAGCTCAACTAGGAAGTCTTAATTTCACCAGCATTTACCCTTAAAAATGTTCAGCTTCTAACCTCCCTAGCAACCAGCCCAATGCCTGAATTTATAGTGCAATGGAGGGAAGTTACTAGGTCCTCCTTCAAAGGGATAAAGCCCTCCTTCAAAGGGATAGCTCCTCTCATCAAGGGATTAGCTCCTTCTCTTTTGGGATGCATGAACCACCTAAGAGCGGCCAATCCACGTCAAAATTCCTTCTAGAATCATCTAGAATTAACCCAAAGTGAGTTTTTTAGAATAAACTTGCGCCTTTTTGACTTTCACAGGGGTCCGCACCCACACCTTTAGGGACAGAGCGGGCAGGTCCGCAGTTTTTGTAAACAGAAGGTGCGGGACCGCAGGTAACAGTGAGAGAAAGTGCGGAACCAGAGTTTCATTGATTTTCAATGTCTTTCTCTCATTTTCAAAGCTTGACTTGAAGAGCTGAGGTCTGAGACTTGCTTAGGAGGACAGTACAAGTGATGATAGACCCATACTGACTGCAAATAATCATGGTGACGATATTTTTGTGTAACAGATTGCCCCCTAAAGTGCGAAGTCTGTAGTAGATGAGGATTTCATTTATCATTTAGGAAGAGTGAAGTACTTTATCATTTCGAGGATCATCTTGTGGAGAGCCCGGTTGGAACCTGTAAAAACATTCAATGCAAGATATATATATGAGATCATATCATCGCTGAGGTAGGCATTCCCATACTCAGATCAAAACTGACTTAGAAAACTAACTACTGCTCTGATACAGGAATGATCTTGTAAAACATCACAAGTATAGACTCATGTGGACACAGTATGGACGCAGCCATCTGTTTATGAATAGTCCATTATATAATGAATACAAAATTCCTCGCAGCCTGGATTGTGGAAACTAGATCCAGGGTCTTCATTTCTACTTCCCGAAACAGTACGATTCTATCCATGCGAATGAATGTGTTGATGTCGAACATGGTAGAAACCACTTGATTACCAGTCAATGATGTAAACTGTTAACAAGTGTGAGAGAAACCACCAGTGATGTCAATGGCTCTCAAAGTACCCAGTACAATCCATGAGATGTGAATAAATGTGTTGATGTCGAACATGTCACGGAATCCTTTGATCGAAGGTCAATGATGCAACCTGTCGTCAAAGGCGAGAAACCTGCCATTGAGGCATGCAGATCCCAAGGTACTGACGATTTCTAGATCATCTTTCTAGATAATGAGCTGAAGTCGATAGAAAGCGATCCGTCGCAGGCAAGCCCACAACACGAAATCATAGATCAAGTTGAAGAAATTTAGTTGCAAGGACTGACTCAGGGATGGTCAAGATGGATGACAGATATTTTGCAGATGAATGGCTTATTGGCAGTGACCTCTTGAACACATAACGACACGACAGATGGCTTGGTGACAATTGACCCAAAGTTAATACCCAGAAACCGGCTGAAGACTTTCAATGTGGTTTGATCAACTGTTAGGCAAAGGATTTCCCAACCCAGGTGAATAAAAGTGTCGTGTTCAAGAGTGGTTACAAAGTATGACAAACAGGCTCATTTTTCTCTCTTTTCCCCCACCATTTCTGGCAAGTACCTCTTTATTTTTGACAAGCTTGAGGAGGATAACATTTGCTTGATTATAAGCTCATCCTTCGGATGAGTCCAACTTAGTTTAAATTCGAACCCTAAGAAGGAGTGGTTCGTTCCTGTTTGTAATTGAACAGGTCCTTTACTGTGAAATTTTAACGAGTCCAGTATAGGAGAAACTCGGCGTTTTTCAATTTTAGAGAGTCTGAAAAAACTTAAGAAGACTCCAGGGTTGACCTTTTTCGTAAATTTGTGTCTCCCAAGCCCGAAAAAGTATAAAATAATACTTGAGAGAACCGCTTGATCTTTTACGACCAAGGAGTACTTTTCGTAATTAGTGCCCTTGATCCGAAAAAGTAAAAAAGCGATCAACGACACGTCGTTTTATAACCAATATCGAATTTGAAACGACAAAAATCCGGCAATCTTTTCATGTTTTTACGGTCAGAAAAGAGCTGTAAGTGGACCGTCTTTTAATTCCGTTTTAACGAGTTTAAAAGAAAAACTCGGCAATCTTTTCATGTTTTAGGAGTCAGAAAAGAGCTTAAAGGTGACTCTAAATGTTTTTTCGTCGAAAATGATAGATTTCGCCTGAATAATCCGTTATCCTGAACAAAAACGCAAACATTACTCATACCTGTTTGAAATGGATAAAAATGTTGCAAAAATACCTTTCCAAAGTGAAACATAAACAAATTTGCAATTTATTTACTCAAAAAACTTATAAAAAGGGCCTTCGTCAATTCATTTTTACCGTTTGAGTTTTGGGTGAGAAAATAGTGCTTTTGTTCAGAAAACTTCCCGTGAAGATTGCGGAAAATCCAACCGTCGGAATCGAACGCCGTCTTCTCCAGGTAATCCACATCATCCTACTCTTCATTTTTAACCGTTTCATTTTTGTTTTAGTCTTTCATTTCATTTTTTGGAGGGTTTTTAGGCTTAAAACCCGCGCGCGGGGGCCCGCAGGTGTACCACTGCTGGCCTGCGGACCCCGACTTTTTCTCCATTGGGAAAAAGTCAGGGGTCCGCACCTTCCATGTAGACAAGGTGCGGTCCCACGCACTGTGTCTAACCCGGAGGGTGCGGTCCCCGCCGCAAGGGTTTTTAACCCAAAATTTCTCAAAATTGGACCAAACAAAATAATTTCTAGCATTCTAATTTATCTTTTTACTTGATGCAGAGAGTACATCATGCTAGATTGGCGTGAACGAGAGCATGAGGACGTGGATGCTGCCGCATGGAATCATCAACCTTCACTTGATGCTTTGAAGGCGTGCGGCTTGTACAAATTCTGGGCCATTCCTGGCATGAGGGCTCAGGTGGATTTCTTACAGTGGCTGGTTGACAGATGGAGCATACAGGACCAGTGCTTCTTCATTGGTGGCCACCAGCTCGAAATCGAGCCGGCGGACATATATTTCTTGACTGGTTTGCCTAAGAGAGGCGAAGACTTGACTCTATTCGGGCTAGGCCAGGTGGCCAGTCTGTCGATAGCCTCCGGCTAGAGTTCTGCAACAGCCAGGCTAGAGACAAAGGGATAGACATAAAAACCATATCCCGTCCTGAACTCATGGTGATTGCGTTTACTGTCACCAGACTTTGCGGGAGTGCCGCATTACATATTGCCACCGGATCCCAGATGCGTATGGCAGTTGATTGCTTTCGAGGCACCATCTTCAACTGGTGCGATGCTGTGTTGGCCAATGTGAAAGGCCAACTGACCAGGGCCAAGAACGGACAACTAAAGACCTTTGGTTATGGGGCTTTGGTTGTGAGTTTTGGTCTGGAGAGGGTTCCCATGTTGATCCCGCAGCACCTTACTGTTGGAGCTGGGCTTCCTCGAGAGCCCAAACTGATGCGATGGGTCGCAGTTATGGCCCGTCACCCGGACGAGAGGACAGAGGTTGCTCGATTCAAACCTGAGTATTTCCAATGGTTGGAAAACCAGGTCTTTTCTATTCAGGACTTCCCTTACGCTGGGGTAGATTTTCGTGGTGACCCAGACATGGCTCTTCCACCAGGAGAGCAGTGGGATGACTCAGGTAAAATCATTTTCAACATTTTTCCTATTTTAAATTTTTTTATTATTTTTCCATCGTCCCAAAACTGATAGCAAAAGTTTCAAATGCAGATGTGGGTCCACAGCGACCAGCCGCTCTCCGGCCTTACGAGAGGAAACAACCAGTTGCAGCCGCGCCAGCCCCACAGGACGAATCAGCAGAGGTTTTGGCCGAGTTGGAGGGTCATCTCGAGCGCTTGACAGGAGATATTCCGGAGACCACTATAGATGACATTCCTCGTCGACTTCAGCGCTATGTGATTGGGGTCCCAGGACCTTTTAGGAGGTTCCTTTGCAAGGTGGCCCGTGCAGTGGTTTCTTATCGAGATCATCACCAGTGATAGGATGATCGCCTATTGTGGGCACATATGACATTTTTGTTTTTTGTACTTATCATTTTTGCCGATCATAAGGTGTTTTTCAACCTATGATCGAGGACGATGTATTTTTTGACACACTCCTATATATATATATATATATATATATATACACTATTACCGGCTTATCTTGTAAATCATGTTATGGAATGGTTTTAAATTTACATGTATGATTATTGCAAATGTCTACTTAACATTCGAGAAGCAATTGCATCTGCTAATGTATTTAAAGATCTTGGAATATGCTGATATTCAATATAATCAAATTCACGTTCCAAGAGACGCACTCTCAAAAATAATCTTAATAACACTGGATTTCTAATGGCATACACTCTATTAAGCTGTAATACAACGAGTTCAGAATCTAACCTCACTATCAAACTCCGAATCCCAAATGAAATAGATTCAGATAATAACTCAATCACTGCACTATACTCGGCAATGTTGTTCGTTGTTTGACCGAGGCTTACCCCATGCATAGATACTAACTCGTCAGAGGGCGAATAGATAACCCAAGCTGCGGAAGAAATGTTCCGTGTATTACGACAAGCACCATCAGCGAAACCAATGTATGTTTGGAGAGGCATCGACATCTGCAATATCAAGAGTAAAACCAAGATAAGCAGGAATAATGACGAAAAAACACTCTCTAAGCTAAGCACACTTTTTAAACTAAAACACACCAGCTAGAAAGAAAAACTATCCTAACTAAAAATCTCCATACCCATTCTTTAAGCATAATACCTCTTCAAGTAAAGACCATTTCTGGGTTTACCCAAAGAGTCCCCGTCAAAGTCTACCAATTCATAGGCCCCTTTTGCTAGCTTTCGCTTGACAACATAGGGACCATGCCACATAGGAACGAATTTTCCAGCGCCTAATTTATCATTAGCTTGATCGTAAACTAAGACTAGATCTCCTTCCGAAAAATTTCGAGGGGTCACATTTCGATCATACTGAGCTTTCATACGTTTTGCGTGAGTCTCGATCGCCAATGCAGCATCACGTCGATTCTCATCTAATTGAGCCAAGTATAACAAACGCTTTTCCTCTTCGGAAGTGGCTGGAAGTAACTCGATGGCCATTTGCAGTGACGGGATTTCGCATTCAATGGGTAACACAGCTTCCAGACCATAGACTAGTTGGAAAGGAGTGAACCCTGTTGATGTTTTTACTGAAGTTCGGTACGCCCAAAGCGCTGAAAATAGCATGTTATGCCAATTCGACCGATGAATCCCAATGATTCGTCGGATCATGATGACTAAAACTTTGTTGATGGATTCAACCAGACCATTAGCTTGTGGATAATAAGGGGTTGAACTATCGTGACGCAAACCAAGCTGGCCTGTAAGTTCGGTCATCATAACGTTTCGAAAATGACGCCCATGATCAGTGATTATCGCTTGTGGGACACCAAACCTAGCAATTATATGATTGAACACGAAAATTGCAGCTGTCTTGCCGTCTGCCTCAAATGTAGGCATCGCCTCGGCCCACTTGGTAAAATAATCTACCGCAAGGATGATATACGCATGCCCCCCGGCCGAGTGAGGGTTACATGTAATAAAATCGATACCCCATTTGGCAAAAGGACCAACGGCAATTATAGGGTGGAGAGGAGCAGGTGGAGCGCGCATCTTTCGATCAAAAATTTGGCAGTTGTGGCATTTTCGGACCGCAGTAATACAATCTTTAAACAAAGACGGCCAGAAGTAGCCAGCGCGCAATATCTTTTGGGCTGTGGCATACCCAGACATATGACCGCCACACGCTCCAGAGTGACAGTCATTTAGAACCCTTTCAGCTTCCTCGTGAGTTAAGCAACGTCGAAAAACAGAGTCCGCCCCACGGCGATAAAGAGTATCTCCAATAATCCTGAATTGTTGGGACTGGAATCGTATTTTCCGACGTTCTGACCTTGAAATTTCTGGCCGAAAGGATTGGGTCTGGAGATAAACGATGATATCCCCATACCACGGATCTAAAGTGCTGATTAGAAACAAGGATTCGTCCGCAATGGGCTCCTCCGCCACAGTTTCCGTGTCAGCACGCGGGAAGTCACACATTAACTCCGCAAAAACTAAAGATTTCTTAGACTTAGATTTCTCAAATTCCAAGTCGAACTCCTGCAGGATAACAATCCATTTAGAGTACTTGCCCCCTAGCAATTGCTTGGTCAAAATGTAGATCATAGGGTTGCAATCC
Source organism: Pinus tabuliformis (assembly GCA_031772625.1). Taxonomy (NCBI): domain Eukaryota; kingdom Viridiplantae; phylum Streptophyta; class Pinopsida; order Pinales; family Pinaceae; genus Pinus; species Pinus tabuliformis. Next base: position 1,022,280,013 of record CM062804.1, read on the forward strand.
GAAATTACTGTAGTTTTACGTAGTAAAATGTAGTGACGAAAACGTTGGACAGCTTGAACAGCTGCCAATGCCAATTTCTCCACATGTGAGTATTTTAGCTCAGTTGGATTTAAAGTTCGACTAAGGTAATATATCACATGTTCAGTTCCGAATTCATCTTCCTGAACTAAGACCATTCCAATGGTGGAATGAGAGGCGGCGAGATACAAGAAGTAATCCTGGTTGTAGTTGGGAGGATGCAATAACGGTGCATGGGTCAACGCGTGTTTGAGTGCATCAAAAGATTTCTGAGCTATCTCATCCCAATAGAATGGAGTATTCTGTTTCAACAACCGGGTAAAACCCTTTGTAACCTCGGCGTAGTTAGGAATGAATCGTCGTAAAAAGTTTGCTTTCCCTTGCAAACTTTGGAGTTGGCGAAGACTCGAAGGAGGAGGCAATTTGACAATAGCTTCGACCTTCGAGGGATCGACGCGAATGCCGGCTTTCGAAACTACAAACCCCAGCAATCGACCCGTTTCTATACAGAAGACACATTTGTGTGGGTTCAACCGAATCCGATAATGCCTACACCTCATAAAGATTGCTCGTAAATGGACGAGGTGATCAGCTCGATGTAATGAATGAGCAGGCAAGTCATCGAGATAGGGTTGCACAATGTGCTTGATGTCATGAAACGCATAAGACATGGCCCTTTGAAAAGTTGCTCCGGCATTCTTGAGCCCAAAAGGTAACTTGCAATAAGCAAATGTCCCCCATGGACAAATGAAAGCCGTTTTTGGTTGATCGGCAGGTAGAATATTGATTTGATTGTATCCGGAAAAACCATCCATGAAGGAGAATATTTCGCTGCCGGCACAATCATCAATGATTTGATCGATATAGGGAGTTGGGTAATTGTCCTTTGGACAGGCTCGATTAATGTCCCTATAATCGATGCATATTCTTATTGTTCCCTGCTTTTTGTTAACCGGAACAATATTCGATACCCAATCCGTTAACGGGATCGGATAAATGAAACCTGCTTTGAGTAATTTTTCAACTTCTGCTTTAATTGCAGCAGCTTTTCTTGGGTGAATCTGACGCAAACGTTGCCGGACGGGTTTAGCGTCCGGGTAAGTCTTGATCTCATGAACAACAATCGCGGGATCAATTCCTGGCATTTCCTCATAGGACCAGGCAAACACGTCGCGGAATTCTTGAAATAGGGCCTTATATATTTGAATTTCGTCATCTGTACACGAGGCACCTATATGAATGTTCTCAACAATTCCAGGCTTAACCGAAATGTCAATAGGAATAGTTCGAGAGATGTTTCCCAAATTTAACTCTGAATCGGGATGTTTCATTGGATTCTGAGGTTCCTTGACATATTCAGTCGTAAAAATTGATGAAAAATCATTTTCAAAACGATCATTCTCGGGTAAAAACGAAGATCTGTGATGGAGATCTTCCCATGGTAAATCATCTACACATAGGATTTCACGAATTTGCTCATCAGAGTGAACAAGTTCAGAAAACGTGATTAAATCCGAGCTTGATGTGAAAAGTGATTCCTCACGGACCACATTCATTAAGTCAATTTCGGTTGAAGATGGGTCGGTAAACGATTGCACGGCCTCATACGCAATTTCATATGGACTCAAAGGCATGACATCACCAAATGAGTCTATCTCAGATTCAGAAGGAATGATCCAAGGATCATCATAAACAATGGTGTCTGATGTAATCATATGAATGGTTGCAAATGAAGACGATGCGTTGATCGGAGGAAAAGGAAAAGTTCCCAGTAAACCGGCATCTTTAACTAGTCCTACTCCAACATCCTTATACGGGATAGTCGTTTTACCGACATGCTGAATACTTTCAGAAGAGGCTGGGTCGGATGAAAAGTAAGCCAGCTGGTCTATTGTTACGATCTTTCCATTATGAGGAAACTTTATAACCCGAAAGACCGATGAAACGACCGCTGTCATAGCGTAAGACCAACTTCGACCCAAGAGAAGGTTGTAATCTAGAGGGGCATCAACCACCTCCACATCTAGATTAACGGTTTTTCCTTCAACCCCTATAGGCAAATCCTGTAGAATGCCAAAAGGATGAAACCCACGGCCATCAAAGGCCTTTAGAATCGTCGGGGATTGATTTAGCGAAGGAGAACCAAGCGATCTCCAACACTGTATCGACATAATACACGTTGAGGCTCCCTCATCAATCACAGTCCGATGAATAGGCCTGTTTTTTACTATCACTGGAATCTGGAAAGCCATTTGATGAGGTAAACGCGGTGTACTATTTTCTAGATCGAAAATTATTAGGTTCGAGTCCTGAACGTCAACAGCTCCTATAGCCGACAAAAGTAATTTACGTTGTGCTGGACATGATTGCAGCACTTCCAAAGCCGACATTGCTGAGGGTGAAACAGCTAAATCCTCAACAATGTTATAGTTCTGAGCCGCTCTCGCATGTGGATTGAAAGCTGACTTTCGAAGTATACCCTTGGCGGGCGGTTTGATTACCAAGTCTGGATTAGGTTTCTCGATCTGTAGTGGATCGGAACCGGGAGCTGAGGTTGATGGATTAGAATGAGAAGATTCTGCTTCTTTACCATCAACAGGACTTTTACTACCATAATCTTGCGATCGAGTCGCAATCCTAACATGGGACATCATCAGTATGGGTTCTTCATTGGCACTCGAGGAAGAACCTATCATCTTACTGTCTTGAGCTGGAAAAGGATCCTTCAAAACAGCAGGAGTTTGGGAACCTTTGACAATCTTCGCAACCTCTGCACGATGAGGGCAGTCTCTTGTAAAATGTTCATCGTCACAAATGAGACAAGGATAACGAGGTTTGCGTTTTTCATCATTGGATTCCGATTTTTCAGGTTTCTCCTTTGAATTTTTGTCCGTTTTATTCTTCTTCTTTCCTTTCTTCTTCCCACCGGATTTTGATTTGGCTGTAGATGACTCTACAACGTGAATATCGGCGGAAATCTCTGCAGAAGAATCTCCTGTCGGGGAATCAGGCAAGGTTATGATAGGAGAAGAATTCTTGGAAGACTTCTTCTTACTTTTAGTGTTAACCGTACCAATCATACCATCGGCGGCATGAGATCCCGAAGGAGCTGCAGCGATTTGATTTTGCTTGGGAAGATCGGGGATTTTCTCGTGTAACGTACCTGACTGAGTATAGACCAAGTCAAGGTACTGTGCTTGAGCAATTACTTGCTCCTCAGTAACAACTCCGGCTTTAGCTACATCTTCAGTGATCTTTGGCAACAAAGATTTTACAAACCACTCAGCCAAGATCTGATCCGGAATAAAAACCTTCACTAAACGCCGTCGACGTCTCCACTCATGAATATGATCTGAAATGTAAGTGGACGTCGATTGTTTTAACGAAGTTAACAATTCCGTGCCATTGTCATATCGGACTGGCAACTGAAAATGAGTTAAAAACGAGGTAGCTAACTGACTAAAATTATAAAAAGTGCCTCGCGGTAACTCAATGTACCACTTGGCCGCGAGACCAATTAGAGTGCGCTGGAAAAGTCTAAGACGGATTGAATCATCTGAAATGGAGTTAGACGCACACCAGAGGTGGTAAGTCATCACATGGTTCGACGGGTCCTCTCCTGATTTACCTTCGAACTTAGGAATGTCACTAGGCAACTTATTCGGCATTGGCGGCCAAAACGGAAGATAATTAATGGGATCGTTCGTTAGGCGCGACAAGTCAGGCAAGTCCAAAGTTGCGATAAACGGTAACTGACGATTAGGGTCCCTAAAACTCTGGGTCATGAGACCAGCCCCAGGAGGAGGATATCCAGGATAACTAGGAATAGGAATTGCATTTGGGATATTGTATCCTCCCGGAAAACCAGGATTAACCGGACCGTACTGGGGTTGTTGAGGTTGTTGATAAGTGTACCCAGGGTACGGTTGATACTGATAGACTGGCTGCTGCACAGCAGGACCGAATTGGTACTGTCCCTGGTACGGTTGATAAGTAAATTGTGGTTGACTTGTGACAACCGTACTTGAACCAGGTTGTCCTACAGGCATCTGAACCGAAGTTTGAATCGTAGATCCAGACGGTGGTAAAGATGTCTGAGGAGTAGATACAGGAACAGTAGAAACCGGAGCTGTCGATACTCCAGAAGTAGGTGGGGTAGATTGAACAGATGTTGCGGCAGTTGTAGCAGTCGTTTGAGGCGGAGTACGAGGCGTACTAGGCCCAGGCTGAGAAACTACCGAAGGTACAGAAGTTTGAATGTTAGACTGGACTGGTTGCTGGGGTGTACCAGAAACTAAGGGTTGTCCAGTTTGAGATGACAACTGTACATTTGGCTGCAACACCTGTTGAGTTTGCGATGGATCCCACACTATATTCATTCCGGGGTACGGACCCATAACAGGTTGAGAATATTGAGGACCATAACCGGGTTGAGGGTAGGATTGATAATTCAAAGGTACATTTCCCGTTCCTTGAACATATGATTGACCGGAGGGTGGTTGGAAACCTTGGTTCGAGTACTGACCTTGGGGTTGATACCCTTGAGGCACGTACTGATACTGGGGTTGACCTTGAGGTATAAATTGATACTGGGGTTGACCTTGGGGTACATATTGAGTCTGGGGTTGACCTTGAGGAACGTACTGTCCCGTAGGTATGTACTGTCCTTGAGGTTGCCCCCCAGATGCAAATTGGGTACCTTGAGGTTGCCCCCCAGGCGATAATTGAGGCTGCCCCCCAGGCGGTAACTGGCCACCTTGAGGTTGAGGATTGGGAATAGAACCTGACATCATGAGAATATCTTCTACGCTCAACGGCTTAGTACCATTGCTTCCAGTTAATAACCCTTGCTCAATGGGTTGAGGAGATGCTCCCGAAAAAGTACCAGAAAGTGACTGATACCCAGAGGGAACAGAAGGACCGCCGTACAAAAAGGATTCGGGCGATTGAGTAAACATGGACGACTGTCTTGACATATTTAACGGAGGATAATAACCTCTAGGTGTTGGGTGATAAGGAACACGAGGTGGTGAAAAACTTAACCCTGGGTTTTCTAAGAAATTAGTCAAAGAAAGATACCAAGTACTGCTCCTAGGTGGACTGTAAAAAATTGATTCACGCTCCCTTAGCTCAATAACAGGTTGATTTTCAGGGATAGGGATGCCTACTTCTTCTTCCGGAGTAGCAAGTTCTTCAATAGCTATAAGTCCAGAAGGAAGATCTTGGGTGATTACTCTTTCTACCCTAGGTGAACCAGGACCACTAGAAGCTGGAGAAGCAAACCCCGATGTCGGAGTAGCAGCAAATTCACTTTCAGGTTCGGATATTTCAGGTTCCTCACCTATATCACTAGTAGATGAAAAGCTACCAGTAACTTCGGAAACAGACACTGACTGTGGATTATAATCTGCTACTAAAGCTTGAAAATCAGGATGTACCACCAAAGAAGACTCTCCTTCTTCAGGTGACCCAACTCTACTGTCTCTAGGAGTTACGAGGACTTTCAAGCCTTCAAGCTGGCTCGGTGAAAACTCAGGAGGTTGGCCCCGAAGTCTACGGGACTTCCTCGGTAATTCAGCCACGGTTAAAAACTTTTAACTACTTCACACGCAAACAAAGTAAAATCTCAATGAAAACCACCTAAAGCCTCTAAAGAACCAAACAAATTTGAATCACACGCCTAAAGAATCTAGGAGATCAAACACACACAAACAGTAACTTTCCGTACTGAAAACACTAGTTGGTGATGAAATCCAACGTCGCAGAGTTCAATACAGAAATGGCGGTTGGAACAGTTACCCCGGCAACCTGCTTAATGAATAGACTGGCACAAGTTCCTCCACTTAACCGTCTCGAGTGAAGAGAACCCCCCAGAAAATCCAAGTGAGTCTAGCCGACGTCTGCTCCAGGTACAGTGGGATCTTCCCACCACTGTCACCTCAGGAAGAATCCTAAAGAATATGGCCACTAAGGTTACCAACTGAAACAAATATACCTGGGGGAACAGTCTACGATCCGATACGCACGCAAGGGCAGAGTAGCAAGCTCAATCCCCTTGAAGGCTCCTTGACATAATCCAAGGTTTACCAACAAGTGACCCCAGGCTCCTCGACAATGGTTAATCCGAGGTTTACCGTTTTTAATACGTGAATATCTGGCGTCGTTCCCAATGAGGAAGGATTGATTCCCACACTGGTTCGGACACGATCTCGTGCTTCTCCTTTAAGAGGAGCTTTCCCAGAGCATAAATGCAACAATTGGATTTCTTCCCTACCACAAGATACAGCTACTTGTTTGTTTTTACTGTCTTGGAGAGTTAATTACTCTCCTACTCCAAGACACTAGCCTAAGCTAAGTTGGTGTATCAGAGCCCTAGAAATAAAAATGTTACTAGATGAATTTTACTTTAAGCGTTATTTTTATTGGTTTTTGTTTAAGTCAAAAGGTGCGGAGATGAAACTCGTGGTATGAAGACTCGACTCAAAATCACTAAAAATGCACCTAAGATGATTTAAACAATCTTTTCTCTTCGATGAACTTCTAACTAAGAAAGAGTTTGAGAATGCAAATACTTTGTAAACACAAATCTTTCTTAACAAACAAATTAAAAGAAGAGCTTTTGTCCTTTCCAATGCACTCAAAACGAGACAACTAGTTATTTCACAAAAATTTCCCTTTTTCGTTTCAAAGCACTCAACCACTACAAAAAACAAACTTTTTCCAAAAGAGATTTTTTTATTTTTTATAAAACACTCAAAACTATGGAAATGACTAACTTTGAGATCTATAAACTATAAAAACCTATTTGAAGTCAAAGCCTACAAGATGTCTTTTTTAAGGATGTTTTACTTAGCTAGATGTAAGCTAAGGACCAATTTATGCAGAATCACAAATCAGTCAAGAACAACCAATTTTGTTTTCTTTTTAAAAATGAAAATCCAAACTTTTAAACACAAGCTTTTCGAAGTTTTGTAAAGAGAAAACACAAAGCGGATTCCTCAACAAGGGGAGATTTCATAAATGGTCAGACTCATAAGAAGGCTGGTAGACACCAAGGTGATCTGAGGTCCCTACAGCTTCTAAGCTCAGAGCCACTACAAGACCAAAATGAAAAACAAGCCCAACAAGCAAAACTCCTAGGAATTTCACCTAAAACCCTAACACTAATGAAATCAACCTAAGGAAAGCTTCTGACAAGTTATATGCAGGTCTGGGCAGTGGATAATAACTTCTAAACAAAAACTAAGCTGACTAACAGAGGAAATCTTAGGTTTTTCAAAATTTTGACAGGGTCCGCAGGCCCACAGTTAACACAGGTGCGGTCCCGCTCTGTGCTAAAAGCAAAGGTGCGGATAGGTACGCACTGTGTCAAAAGGCTAGGGTGCGGTCCTCTCCCAAAGCTATGAAAAACGAAAAATAACCCTGGATCTACAAACTCTACCCAATTTTACACACAACAAGCCAAAAACAGAAACAAAAACACAGTTTCTCAGGTCAAAGTAAAAACAAGGAAAAAATCAAGTCCCCAGTGGAGTCGCCATTTTGTCACACGGAATAAGTCGATCTTGCGGACAAGATAGACCTTCCTAGAATCTAAAGAAGACCTAATGACAAGCAAACCAACCAGACACTATCTTTCTCTAAATATGCTTTTATAAACAAAGGCAAACAAGTGTTTTAGGGCCTACCTTAGGTCCAACGCAAGTTTGTGGATGCCCTCGCTCCTTCGATCCAAATGAGCTCCTTTGTCGCGAATCTGCAAACACAAACAAGCAAACAAATTAAATAGCACCTGAAAAGCCAATATCATAAAACATATTTAACATGAAAGTCAAGGAGTTCATGAAACAAATAACATGAGATACTTGTTGAGAAAAATGAGTTTGATTGTATTAATTCAAAAGAAGAAGAACTTTACAACCTGTGCCTTGACGCTGTACAAGCTCCTCCCAGGGTCCAGCAAGAAGTCTCCTCTACTTTGACAAGTTTCACTCACTTCCCAATGAAGCCAAAAAGGTATGTGATCTCTCCTCTTAAGCTCAACTAGGAAGTCTTAATTTCACCAGCATTTACCCTAAAAAATGTTCAGCTTCTAACCTCCCTAGCAACCAGCCCAATGCCTGAATTTATAGTGCAATGGAGGGAAGTTACTAGGTCCTCCTTCAAAGGGATAAAGCCCTCCTTCAAAGGGATAGCTCCTCTCATCAAGGGATTAGCTCCTTCTCTTTTGGGATGCATGAACCACCTAAGAGCGGCAAATCCACGTCAAAATTCCTTCTAGAATCATCTAGAATTAACCCAAAGTGAGTTTTTTAGAATAAACTTGCGCCTTTTTGACTTTCACAGGGGTCCACACCCACACCTTTAGGGACAGAGCGGGTAGGTCCGTAGTTTTTGTAAACAGAAGGTGCGGGCACAGGTAACAGTGAGAGAAAGTGCGGAACCAAAGTTTCATTGATTTTTAATGTCTTTCTCTTATTTTCAAAGCTTGACTTGAAGAGCTGAGATCTGTGACTTGCTTAGGAGGACAGTACAAGTGATGATAGACCCATACTGACAGAAAAATAATCATGATGACGATATTTTTGTGTAACAATGCCTTGTAGGAATAGAGATAATTCAGGAAAATTCTTGCCCAACACCCCCACCACATCACATAGCCACCCTTATCTCTTCTTTGGTGGAAGTGATCAGGAAGAACCTTTAGGTGAATAACTAGAGATATTTGAAGAACCTATAGGGGAAGAAGAAGAAGAAAACATCCCTCCTGAGACAATGGCTAAAAACATAAATGCTAGGGGGAATGGAGAAATATTAGAGGGTACATTTCCAATCTGAGAGACCAATGGGGACACTAAAATGAAGAACATAAGCCCTTAAGCCCTACCGCACTTCCATGGATTGACTACAGAAGATCCTAACACCTTTTTGTTTGAGTTTGTTGTTATCTATTGAACCTATGACTATGAAAAAGATGAGCAAAAGTTAAAACTATTTCCTTCTACTCTCAAGGTTATAGAATTGCACTGGTTCATGGGGTTACCTGGCAATAGAATCACAACTTGGGCTCAAATGCAGCAGGCCTTTAATAACAAATATCGAGACTATTGTAGGTCAAAAGACACTAAGGAAGAAATATTCCGAATTACCATGGGAAGTGATGAATCTTTGGAAGATTATGGAGAGAGCTTCTAGCTCAGTTATAAAAGGGTTAGGTGCACACTTGACCCTGAATCTCTGAAGTTGGTCCTACTCGGGGGAATTCCGGAAGATCTTCTAGACACCATCCATCTACTGGCTGGGGGATACATCTACCAACTACCTTATGAAGACATAAAGACTATTTCTAGAAACTATTCTAGGGCAGCCAGAAAGAGAGGTAGGGGGAGTCAACCCATAGCCAGTACCTCCTCATCCAGTTCATCCCTCAAAGGTGAACTTGGAAACATGCTGGAAGACTTCAAGAGTGAGATGCTGCAAACTCTTGCCATGTAAATGGATACCTTGCATATCAAAAGGAAACAAGAGGAAGAAGAGAGGGCTTTGGCCTTTGTCCTAGGTGCACCAGAAGGCATCCTAGGAATGCATGCCCATTGAACTCTATAGAGGTTTTCTCATTCTGTGAAGAATATCATTCTACAGATAAGTGCCCTTCCTTGCTTGGACTTAAAGCTGTATACTATGGCGCTGAAGGAGCCATTGAACCACTCTATTTCATGAACCAAAGGAGACCACATGGACCTAAACCATACCAGAAGGGGATACAAGGGACATCTCAGGCATACTACAACCCCAACCAAGCCACTTCCATACCTTCTTGTTATAGACAATTTTGTGCCTTACAGCAACAAGCATGAATTGTCAATAATCCAAGGGATCCAAAGTTCCCTAAACATGATGTTCCTACCCCTAGAGGAACAAGGTCAGCAAACCAACAGCTCTCAGATCAGTTCTCCACCTGAAAACACTCAAAAACAAGCAATCCTGAAATCAAAGCAGGTGCTCCACTAGGTTTCTACGCTGAAACTCAGTTGCTCCATGATGTACCTGCGTTGCAAAGCAAGTGGGACAAAGGCCACCTGCGCTGAGCAAGAAGGGACAAGTGGCACAGTGAGTCATTGCTTTGGAATCTTCCAAAAATGACACTTGGATAAGGTATTTCATCTTGTGATGAGTCAGAGGCTCTGTTTCTCCAAGTGGAAGCAAAGTTCTCCAAGTGGACTCAAGAACTGAAGATCAACTAAAGATTAACTGAAGAGAGAGAGGACACAAGGCAGCTACACATCAGTTGCAAGCAGACTCATCCTTTCTCAATTCATCTATATATTGATCTCTCTCCTATGAGCTCTGGGGGCTGGAATTTTGTGCAAAGTAATGATATGCTGTTGGTTTCACTATTGAGTTATTGGGTGATTGTTTGAGAGAGGTGAAGAAGAGCAATTCTTTCTGCTGGGAGGTGTTGCTGGGTTGGAGCCTTCAATGGTTGTAATACTCTCAAAACCTTTATTTCTTCATTAATAAAAGCTATTGAGGTTCTTCTATGTGCTCTTGTTTCAATTATATATTGTGATGATTGCATGTTTGGTTTACACTAATCCATGAACCAGTTATGATTGCATGCCTCTTGTAGTTTCCTTCTTTGTTATTTTGCAGGATCTCATCGTAGCTGGGCGAGCAGAAGGACAAAGAGCTAGGAGCAAGCGGTCAAAGAGAAGAGTTTGGATTCGACATTAAGCGCAAGGCAACGGTTAGTGCTTTCTCCATTCTCTTTTGCTTTCATAAAGAAGTAAACCTTAAGTAGTTTGTTTTACAGTTGTTGCTAAGGAACTGTCACCCTTAGAGTGGGATAGGGTCATCCGAGTCGGATACTTTTCCCTACAACAAACTGGCGACTCCGCTGGGGATCGTATCCGTTTTATTGTGTTTGTAGTATTTTTCTATTCATTTCCTGAACAAAAGAGTACCAAATCGAAAAGCTTTTGACTATATCAAAAGCGAAGTAGAAGGCAGCTACTCTTGCTCATTTTCTGAGCAAATTCATGATTTGAAGAGCTGATCTACAAGGATCCTTGTAAGCTCTTAGTGATAGATTTGCACCTTCCTAATCATCCCTTTGAGTGTGCTTGACTGATTGCTTCTGATTTGAGCAAAAACCGTGCATTTTTGAGAAAATTATGACCCGGAAACTGTGAAAACGCAATTCTCGTTTTCCAAAGCAGGTAGTACACAGGCTACCTGCTTTGTAACGCAGGTCCCGAAGGGGCTACCTGCGCTGAGAGCCAGTTTGGCTGTGCAGAGCCTGCATTGGCCCAAATTTTCCTAGTGCATTTGGGGTTTCCTCCTTTCTCTTGTCTGTTTTCACTTAGTTTTGCTGCTAGGTGTCAGTCTTGTGCCTGTTTTGAAACCAATATTACTTGCCATCATTCTGCCTCTGTTATATAACGAAATTGTACTTGTTCTTTGTATTTCTTACTCATTTACAATTTCCCATAACGAAAAGTAAGTTAATCATGCTTTTGGCCTCTTAGATCTGAACCTGTGTTAGGCATTTTGCTGGTCTAAAGAGTTAGCTTGTTTGCTGTCCATAGCTGATTAGTCATTTTACTTTCGTTAGTATGGTTTGATTTCATGTATTTCCAGTGATTAAGCAAGTGAATCTTAAGGTGTCTTTTGATTTTGGACAAACTTGTTTACTGTCGCTTTAAATCGAAATCAAAGTTATATGACCACTTTCTTTTTGTAATCCATCCACATTAAGAAAGGGAAAAGAAAATACATGCATTGTGCATTTTGCATTTGACTGTGTGCTTGACGATTTAGGAAAGATTTGCATTTTAGTGCGTGCTCTATGATCTGTGTGAAAAGATTTGCCTTTCTTTTCCCTCAGTAGTTAAGGTTTTCAAAGTTGAAAGATTGAAAAGTTTGCTTCTCATCTTAGACTGCATTCAGGAATTTGTTATATACATCTCGTGGTGATCCTTAAAGGCAAACTGATAAGCAAGATCAACATTAAAATAAATCCAATTTATATAACAACGCTTTGTAACATAACGCAAACACATAGAGGTCTAGGTAGAGACGTGTTCCGGTGTCGTTAAACATAGTGACTGTCGATCTCTACGAAGGTGGGTGATTCCTCCTGAGAGTCGGTGGCACTAATACGGACTTGTGCTCCCACGTACCGTCACGTATATATTGGGAGACCCCTATAGGCAATTATCCTTTATCCATAGGAAGCCGTGTCGGCCGCCCTACTGATCGCGATGCAGTGAACACAGCATTCACGAAGATCGACCACCCGTACCGTAAAACGTATTCTGTGGTTTCGCGAAAAGTTTGGCACACCCTCTGCCTAGATCTCCAGAGAAGTTTCTTTTGGCTTTTTTCAAACTCTATAACTGAAAAAGTCCATCCGAGCATTTGTCACTTCGGGCTCGTTAAAACATCGAAGGCGACTAGAGTCATCTTTAGCTTTTTCTCGACTCTTAAAACATGAAAAAGCAAGTTTGTGTCTAAAAGCGTCGTTAATAAAATTTATTTTAAGCAGAACATAATCACTTGTTATTCCCACGTTGATCTTTCAGTTGAAAAGTATGGAGCCCACCAACCAAGGAAACAACCTTGGTGGAAGTCCAAATCCCTTCTCCTCTTGGGGAGATGTTGGTGCACCTCATATGGCAACATTGTCACTTCCAGGATTGACAATTGGCCTACCTGTATGGCTCTTTTCAACTAATGCAGTCCAGATCGCCACTAATCCTGAGCAGTCGAATCAACAGTCAGAGCAGTCTAGAGCTACCCACCAGCCTTCCACTTCTTACAATTCTTCCTCTGATCCTTCATCTTCACAAGGAAGAGCCGGCAAAAGTCAGCCTCCCATGGAGAAGAAGGAAAAGAAGAAGAGAGAAAAGAAGCAGAAGGGACCTATGGCGAAGGCGACTGGGGGCAAGCAAAAGACAGCTGACAAAAACCCACACACTGCACCAACCGGGCCTAAATCGCCATGTGTCATTTGCAAAGGGACCCACTTCCATCGTGATTGTCCCTGTATTCCCCGGATACTAAGGGACTGGTCCGCAAGGTTGCACAATCTGGTAGCATCATGTTGGAAATAATACTGAGAGGGGGGGGGGGGAATCAGTATTATTAGATCAATCAAACTTTTTCAATGCTCAGAAACATATACGCTACTTCAGTTAAGTGAACCAGCGTGTACACGCTACTGTGACTAAATAAAACAGCGTATAAGAAGAAAACTCATAATTTAGTTAGATTATTCTTCAGTTAAGTGCATGAGGACATTATTCACCACATTAACAGTAAACAGGTGCAGTATAACAGAACAGATCAAAAGCCACACACATGAACACCAAGATATAAGGTGGAAACCCAATGTGGGTGAAAACCACCTGCTGCAAGTTGTCTCTATCTTTCTTTAATATGAAACTTCGGTTTACAATCTTTTTGTACTGGTGCAGCCTTATACCAGTACGCAGGCTACAACCTGCAGAAGGCTACAACCTTCTCTCGTTCTCCAAACTTCCTTGGAAGGGAGCTCCAACCCCCTTTGCTCTTGTACTAGCCAAGATACTAGTACGTAGGTGCTGACCTACAATCTTCTTTCTTTCAGGTACCACTTTTCATACATTTTCAGACTGGATATTCCTGAAGCACAACATTACAATCTGAAGTCCACAATTCATTCACCTTTCATAACAGATCATTGAAGCATAAAACAACCAAACTTTGAATCACTGAACCACTGAACCCTGTCAATCACCAGTTACCAGAACACAGAGCAGACTACAGAACTCTGCAATAACAGTTGTAAACCCAAAATCAAGCTTCAAAAGATATACGCTACTTCAATGAGCAAAACCCGCGTATACACGCGCTTTTACCGAAGCCAACCTGCGTACAGATCTAAAAGTAAACTCTCTCAATTTGCAGCTGTACCAGACATCAGTTAGACCCAGAACATAACATTGCGACAGTATGCAGATCTAGAAATACGCATAATCAACCATATCATGATAGTGCATTTCAAACCATTAGATCCCGATCTATACTTAGATCTAGTCTTCCATCAACCGATGTGATCTCTCCTTGGCTTAGATCAAGCAACCCAGAACCTGCATATCAGATCTCTTTCTTTTTCAGATATTCAAGCCTTTTTAAAAGATGATATTGCCTAATGATCTTCTTCTCCTTATATAGCCTTAGGCCTTGCTCAATACCAAGAGCCAAAACCATAGAAATCCAAAACCATCAACTTCAAAACTAGAGATCTACACGACTGTCGAGGTACTTTGGTCCAAAGACATGGGCATAAGTACCGAGGACTAACTACCATGGACCAAAAGGAAACTTCCCGACATATACGCACTTTTCTGTTCATTCATCTGCGTGTATACGTGACTTATTATATAGCTCTCCTGCGTATACGCGACTTACTATGCATATCACCAGCGTGTATACACAACTTGGACTTAATTAACCTGTGTATATGAGATTTCTTCTTCATTCTGTAGACTGAACGGAGGTCTGTCATCAAAGAGAGTTGCCATCAAGGACAACACCTGTATCATAGCGCCTTACCTGAGCCAAAATGCCAACAATCTCCCCCTTTGGACTTGATGGCAACCTTCAGATCCTTAGAATCATTCTCCCCCTTTGTCATCAAGGGCAAAGGGCTGTGCTCCCCCTGAGAACATGCTGATACCTCTGCTTGGCTGTGCTGAAACATGCTCCCCCTGACTGTAGGCAAGATCTGCAAAAGATGATCTTCAACAAGAACCAAGACTTATACACCATAAGGGACCTTTCTATCACCAAAAGACTCACTACATACATCCATACTCCCTACCAAGAGGGGACACATCAGAAACAATCAATTATATTACATCATTCATCCCAGGCATAGTGGGGAAACCAACATAGGCCATTACATGACCTTGACACCATAAAAGAGATATCACAAGAGAGATACATGACATAGAGACAACAGATCTAGACCAAGACTTATGAAAGTCACCAGCAGCATATGATAAACATCTTTTTAGATCAGCAACCAGGATTTCTTTCTGAGCTCCTTTTCCTGAAATCAACAACCAAAACATCTGAATGCCAACAATGCTTTATGAGACTTTTAAGCTGCTCCCCCTGAACCTGTGCCTGCTGCACCCCTTGAAACTGTGCCTGAAGAATTCTGACATACCCATTGCTGTTCAGAACTCCAGAGTTTGCCCTTGCTGTTCAGAACTTCATATACGCGATTTCTCCTGCATGAAACTGTGTATGTACGCGGATATACTTTCTGCAACAAGCGTCCAACAGACACGCGACTTACCCCGCATAAATCGGCGTATATACGCGGATATCCCTTCCGTAACCTGCGTATACCAACTTTTCTGTAAACAAACTTCAACAGCAGGATGAAGCATCAACTACTCCCAGCTTTTGTCTGAGATATTCAAAAGTTTCCCTGGGCAGTGGTTTTGTGAGAATATCAGCAACTTGTTCCTTAGAAGGAACATACTCCAACTTGACCTTCTGCTCAAGCACTTGTTCCCGAAGAAAATGGTACTTGATTGGTATGTGCTTGGTCTTTGAGTGCATGACTGGATTCTTTGAAATGCTGATTGCACTTGTATTATCACATAAGATAGAGACGGGTGGAGTGCAAGTGATTTGAAAGTCCTGCAAGGTCTGCATCATCCAAAGAAGTTGTGTGCAACAAGATGCTGCAGCCACATATTCTGCTTCAGCTGTAGATAAGGCAATCGAACTCTGTTTCTTGCTGAACCAAGATACTAATCTGGAACCCATGAAGAAAGCACCACCACTTGTGCTTTTCCTATCATCCACACTTCCAGCCCAATCTGCATCTGTGTAAGCATGAAGAGTGAGATTTGTATTTCTAGGATACCATAAGCCATAGTTTTGGGTCCCTTGAAGATATTTGAAGATTCTTTTGACTGCCTGAAGATGAGTTTCCTTTGGGTTGGCTTGAAATCTTCCAACCATTCCTACTGCATGTGTAATATCTGGTCGAGTACCTGTCAAATAAAGAAAACTCCCAATCATGGATCTATAAGTGGGTTGGTGAACTGCTGCTGATTCATCATTTGCACTGAGGCTGCATCCTGTAACCATGGGTGTACATACTGGTTTTGACTCTTCCATGCCATACTTCTTCAAGATCTGCTTGAGGTATTTGGTTTGAGATAAGAAGATACCTCCTTCATTTTGTTGGATTTGCAATCCAAGAAAATATGTCAATTCTCCAAGTAGTGACATTTCGAATTCTTTCTGCATAACCAAGGCAAAGTTTTGACTCATAGTCTCTTCATTGCTGCCAAAGATAATATCATCTACATAAACAACAAGAATTAGCAATTTGTTATTTTCAACTTTTATATAGAGATTGCTATCTGCTGATCCTTTTGAAAAGCCTTGTTGGTGAAGATATTTGTCCAACTGATAGTACCAAGCCCTTGGAGCTTGTTTGAGTCCATAGAGAGCCTTTTTCAATATGCATACAAGGTTTGGATCATTCCCAAGAATGAAACCATCTGGCTGCTCAATATATACTTCTTCTTCTAAGTCTCCATTCAGAAAGGCTGATTTCACGTCCATTTGAAAAACCTTGAAGTTTTGAAAGCTTGAGAGAGCAAGGAACATTCGGATGGCCTCAAGTCTTGCCACAGGAGCAAAGGTCTCTTCAAAATCTATTCCTTCTTGCTGTGCATACCCTTTACAAACAAGTCTGGCCTTGTTTCTAATTACTTCTCCATTTTCATTTAATTTATTCTTGAAGACCCATTTTGTTCCTATCACATTCTTATCTTTTGGTCTAGGAACTAATTCCCAAGTGTTGTTATTTTCGATTTGCTCAAGTTCTTCATCCATTGCTTTGACCCAACATTCATCTTTGCATGCCTCTTTCACATTTTGTGGTTCAGTGGAGGAGAGTAATGCCAAGTAGCTTGAAGCTTCTGCAAGTGTCCTTCTTGTTTGTACTCCTGCTTCTTTCTGCCCCACAATCTGAGTTTCTGGATGATTCTTTTGAACATATCTGGATGGAGTCTTCTCTTCTATTCTTGTCTGCTCCTCTGGTTCTTCTTGAGATTCTTCTTCTTCTTGAGGTTCTTCTTCTTCATCATTCCGCCTTTGAGAGTAGCCTTCATCTTCTTCAATGTCTTCATGATGAACTTGCCTAGGAATATATCCCTTCTCATCAACCACTATATCAATACTGTCAACAATTCTGCCAAGTCTTTTATTGTAGCACTTGTATGCTTTGCTATGTGGAGAATAACCAAGAAGAATGCCCTCATCTGCTCTTGGTTCAAGTTTGCCAAGTTGCTCATCAGTATTCTTAATATAACATTTGCTCCCAAAGATTTTGAAGTGCTTCACGGAAGGAGTTTTACCACTCCAAAGCTCATGAGGTGTTTGAGTGCTGTTTACTCGGACATTTGTTTTGTTAAGAATAATAACAGCAGCATGTGCAGCTTCACCCCAGAAGGTTGCAGGAGTACCTGATTCATCGAGCATAGCACGAGCCATTTGTTGGATAGTTCTGTTCATTCTTTCCACAACCCCATTTTGCTGAGGAGTTCTAGCTGTAGAGAATTCTCTTCTTATCCCATGTTCATCGCAGAAATCGAAAAATTCATTTGAGGTGAACTCCCCACCTCTGTCAGATCTGAGGCACTTAATTTTGTGTCCTGATTCATTTTCAACCAATGCTTTGAAGGATTTGAATTTTTCGAATGCTTCATCTTTGTGCTTCATAAGCCCTAACCAAACAAACCTTGAGAAATCATCAATGAATAATATCAGATATTCTTCTCCTCGAGGTGTCCTTTTCCTAAATGGACCACATACATCTGTATGGACTAGCTCAAGAGGCAAGCTAGCTGATCCTTCCTTCTCTGGAAAGTTAGTTCTGGTTTGCTTTCCAAACTGACAAGATTTGCATATGGTGTTGTCTGGAATTTTGATATCTGGAAGATCGCGAACTGCCTGATATTTGCATGCTTTCCTTATTTGTGAGAAGCTTAGATGTCCCAACCTTCGATGCCATAACCAGTGCTCTTCATCCTTGCTAAGATAGCATTGTTGTTGTCCTTCTTCAAATATGTACAGATTATTTGGAGTTCTTTTGCCTTTGAGAACTGTTTTACCTGTATCAAGATCACGAACAAGACATCCATTCGATCTGAAAATAACCTCGGTTTTTTGATCACACATCTGGCTGACACTTAGTAGATTATGCTTCAATCCATCAACATACAAAACATTCCCAGCCTTGACCTTTTCTTTCAAAGGAGCAATACCTTTTCCTTTTATAGTTGCAGGAGTATCATTTCCAAAAGAAACTTTCTTTCCCTTTTCTAAAGTAGAATAAGATTCAAGTTTTTCTTTATCACCTGTCATATGTTTCGAACATCCACTGTCAATGTACCATAGATTTTCCTGTCCTTCTGCATAAAATGCTATCCCACATCTTTCTGTTTGAGGTTCCTTTATTCTCCATGTTTTGGTGCTTGTGGCTTGTTCCTTTTTCTCCTGAAACCTGCTCCTGCATTCAGAGTCTTCATGACCAAAATTATTGCAAATAGAACATTCAACTTCATTTTCAAGAACCGAAAAGTTGTTATAGGTCCTTTTTGTAATCCCTGTCATACTTCTTTGTTTTTGAGCTTCCCTAGTCATGATTGTTTTATATGCAACACATTGAGCTGCTTTGTGACCAAAGTTATGGCAAGAAAAGCATTGTCCATTGAAGAAGCTTCTGCGGTTATTGAATCTACCAGCCAACTGATTGTAATTTCTATTTTCATTTATTCTTGAACCAAACTGAGAAGATTTTACCTGTGGCTGGTTGTAGCTTTTGTTCACCCTTAAGATGGATTGTCCCTGATAGTTTCTGTTTGTAATTCGTCCCTGCTTTACCTGATTATCTTCATTGTTCTTCTACTCATTTCTTCTTGCTGCATCAAGATAACTTTTTGAGGTGGATGCTTGAGAGGTTTCTCCATTATAGCCCAAACCTGTCTTGTTTAGAGGAGACCACTGCACATTGATAATCTCATCCAAAGTTTCAGATCCTTTGACAAACTTAAGATTAATAGCTTTTGTTTTCTCAATTTCTTTTCTGAGACCAACAATTTCACCTTCTAGTTTTTCAAGATGTTTTTCCTTTTCATCAATTTGAAATTGCAAAGTATCAATGATCACATTCTTTTCTTCTATGCATCTCTTGAGTCTAGTAATTTCATCATAGAGATTATCCACATCTACAGCATCCTCATAATCATCATCTTCAAATGCCATTAACAGCTTATATTTATTACCTTGTTCATCTTCATCACTGTTTGATAAGCCATCACTATCTTCATGGGTGTAGTAGCTTTTCTTATTTGCACTTTGTTTCTTGTTCCATCTAGCAGGTTCTTTTCCTTTATCCTTATAAGGACATTTTGCAGCATAATGACCTACTCTTCCACAAGCAAAGCATTTGAAAGGTAGCTTACCTCTGAACCTTCCAGAACCCCTTTGAAGATTTCTGACAAAATTTGATTCTTCTTCCTCTTCTTCTGGAACATGGCTTGCTTCATAGTAATCTTCTTTTCCTGATGCCTTAAAAGCAGCTTCCCTTCTGTCTGATGGACCTCCCTTTCTCATTTCATAAGAAGTTAGAATTCCATGTAGCTGAGACATAGTGAGAACACGGAGATTTTCCTTTTCTTCTATTGCAGATACTTTAGATTCAAACTTGGGGGATAATGATCTTAGAATCTTTTGAACTACTATAGTCTCTTTTATTTCTTCACCCAAATTTTTCATACAATTAACAATCTCATCTACCCGAAGAAAATAATTAGCCACACTTTCATCATTATACATCTTGAGAGTCTCATATTGAATCCTGAGAGTTTGAAGTTTAGCTTGTTTTACCTGTTCATCTCCTTCATAGCTAGTGATCATTTTGTCCCATATCTCTTTTGCTGATTTGAAGTGCATGACCTTCATGAATTCTGTTTGGGATATACTTCCTAATAGAGTACTGACTGCTTTTGCATTTGTTTCATACTGCTTTTTCTCAGCTGGATCTGTGGGAGTAGCTGAAGGAAAAGCATAGCCTGTTTCTACAATGTTCCAAACTTCTGTACCAAGAGATTGAAGATATGCAGTAACTCTTACCTTCCAATAATTGAAATTTGTCCCATCAAAAATCGGTGGCCTGATTGATGCTTCTTTCTCGTAGTTGCTCATGAAGAATGATCTACCTTCAAGCGATCAAGCTTCTCTGAAGGACCTGCTCTGATACCAATTGTTGGAAATAATACTGAGAGGGGGGGGGGAATCAGTATTATCAGATCAATCAAACTTTTTCAATGCTCAGAAACATATATGCTACTTCAGTTAAGTGAACCAGCATGTACACGCTACTGTGACTAAATAAAACAGCGTATAAGAAGAAAGCTCATAATTTAGTTAGCTTATTCTTCAGTTAAGTGCATCAGGACATTATTCACCACATTAACAGTAAACAGGTGCAGTATAACAGAACAGATCAAAAGCCACACACATGAACACCAAGATAT